>JANAVB010011999.1:15313705-15746205 GCA_029216955.1 Iris pallida
ATATATATATATATATATAATATATATAGATATATATATTATATATATATATATATATATATATATTAATTGACTGTATAACATCCCAAAATAAATCTATAATAATTCTACTAAGTCATGGCAACCTAACATGGCTTCCTACCAGGTGGGATTAGCTAAGTTAGGGTCCAAATATTTTTCTAATCAAACCGAATTCAAAAAGTCAACCCATGAGTCTCTTGTGCCATGCGCAAATAAATAACACATGGGCACTCGATGAGTGGCACACCCTTGGCATGTGCATCGTAGACTCAAAATGGGTCAAAACCATATATTGGTCGTCGAATGGTTTTGATCAATGTCGAGTTCTAAACTTACGTTGAAAGTTAGGTCTAGAATTACGGTAAATACTCTAATAGCCTAAATTTGACCCGAAGTTGTGCGAAGTCAAAAAAATGCTAGGAAAGAAGTTTGGATGGGACATGATATATCAAATTGAAGGTGGACTTATCTACTTCCAAGCTCATGAAGGACTTTCGAAAGATTGACATTTCTTGTGCTCCAAAAATCAAAGCTACGGAATAATACATCTATAGTCATAATTAATAATAAATACAATCAATAAACAGAAATCATATAAAAAAAATAAAAAAAACAATTAGCAAAAATCAGGGTCCTCACACTTGGCTTTTCGCCTTTGTATTTTATTTCAAGTATCAATAAAGATTTTGATTGTTTTCAATGCTTGTGTTGCCTCGTACATTCAATGTTTCTGCTTGAGACTTTTGTGCGATGACCCCGTCGCAAGCTGTTGTAATCGGCCATCATGGAACCCTCCTTACACGAGAACAACATAGGCTCGTGCGACATCACGCTTTAGCGAGGACGATTGGTCCTACGGGACCGGTGCGTGACAAATGGTATCAGAGCACGGCTTTACGTCCTTGGACTTCCGATTGAATTCTTTAACTTCGATGATGTTTTGCAAACTCTGATGTTCTGTCATCGATATCGTTGGTGCTCGCTCTCTCAAATGTCCCATGGGTTTTCCATACAGTAAGTGTCACGACCCGCTCCCGAATAATCGGACATGAGTCGGACACGCCCAGCCTTCGTCGTTAGACACGACGAAGTAAGCTGTACCAATCTAGGGAAAACTCCAACAATAACCTGATAATAAACATGACAGCTGTTGGCCCAATGATTGTATCATGTTTTTGAATATGGTTAATAGGTTAAGTTTAGCATTTCATTATCACTAATCTTCATACTATCACTATAGCATTTCTACTTATACTTATATCTTTGGTGATATGTGCCCATTGGTTTACATCTTAGTGATATGAGCTTATCTATCTTAAATTTAATTGGGTTGCCAAAATCAAAACTATGTTTTTGATTGTGGTCATTCAATTAAGTTTAATCATTCTGATATCACTAACATTTATGCCATCACCTTAGCACTTATACTTAAACTTTACATAGTCCTAATGTGCTTTAATTTATCATACTTGCTACTATGGATATTGCTTTGTTCGTCTAACATGTACATGCAGAAAAGAAATAAGCAAGATCAACGTGGACATATGCAATGAAGAAATCATGGTGGGCCAAAGACGACGGATCCCACAAGATTTCTCTAAACCACCCGACGACATCTCTGGAGCGACGCACCGGGGGTTCCGCCGGACAATTGTAAACACAAGAAATGGATGGCAAAATCGAAAGCTAGGGTAGATAATAACCCAGGACAATCTTCGGAATCCTGGCGGATAATCCGGCGGATCTCCGCGGAAATCCGGCGGAAGATCCGAATGGTCTCACAGAATACCTTCTGTGAGTGTTCGGATTATCCGGCGGAAAACCACAGAATTTTGACGAATTTTCCGCTATATGACCGTTTGCATTCCAACGGTCGGATTTTACGAACGATTGATCCCAACGGCTCTTTTTATAGCCGTTGGACTATTCAGGCGGATGATCCGGCGGATTTCTGCGGAAATCCGGCGGATGATCCGTCAGCCTGAGAAAGTTGCATTATTGCACTTTCCTTTGCTTTGGTTATAAATAGCCTTGAACCCCCTTCATTCAAGGTTGATGCTTTGAGCCTAAAAATTTCTAAACCACCAAAGCTTATCCACATACAACTCTACAAAGCTTTCATTTGCCATCCATAAATTGTGTTAGAGTTATTGAGTTGAAAATTAAGATCTTCATCCTATTGTAAGGAGATCTAAACCTATTGTGAAAGGTTGAAGTTGGGGAGTCTTCGTATCCAAACTCTCGGTTGAAGTTGGAGAGTCTTCGTATCCAAACTCTCGGTTGAAGTTGGCGAGTTCTTCGGATCCAAACTCGTGTTGAAGTTGGCGAGTTCTTCGGATCCAAACTCGTGTGTAACTATTTACTCAAATAGTGGATTAAAGCCGGAGAGAGTTCCGGGACTGGACTGCCTCTTAGGAGGATACCAGGATACATCGGGTGTCGGTATTGTGTTTGCTTCTTCTCTTGCACTTATATTTTTAAATTGCCAATTAGCTTGTGCTAAGTGCTTGATTAGTTAGCTTGACCCTATTCACCCCCCTCTAGGGTTCCTACAATTGGTATCAGAGCGAGGACTCTATTATTAGGCTTAACATCCTTAGAGTAGATCCTTGTTATTTTTCTATGGCATCGTATTCTTCCTACTCCTCCTCCGATAAAGAGGGTTTTACTTCTAGTAGCATAGACAATCATGTTTCTTCTAAATGCATGAAATACTCTAAGTGGAAAGCCATGGCTAAACAATCCTTAGAGATTCTTGACAACCTTCATTCTACAAATGAAGAATTTTCTTAAAAGGTTGTTCATTTAGAAGAAGCTAATGAGTTATTGAGAAATGAAAACAATGTTTTATTATCTAGACTTGATTCTCAAAACTCATCATGTGTTTCTTTAAAGAGTTTGAATGAGGCTTTAATTTTGAAAATCAAATCTCTTTCCTCATCAATAGAAGATCTTAAGAGGCAAACTCATGAGCTAAATCATTTGCATGATTCTTCTATTGACACTTTAAAGAAACAAAATGATGCTTTTATCTCTAGAATTGCTTTATTTGAAAAAGAGAATAATGCTTTAAATGTTAAATTTGATTCTCTTACTTGTATGCATGATGATTTGTTATTAGAACATAATATTCTTAAAACCAAATCTTTTCATGCTCATTCTAGAGATATTCATCATTCTAGTATGTCACATGTTCATAACCATGCTCATTCTGATACATGTGCACACACTAGTATTAGGTGCTTCTATTGCTCTCGCATTGGACACATGAGCTTAACTTGTCCTATTCGTAGGAGTTTTTCTACCAATGCTAGAGTAAATAGTATATGGGTCCCTAAAGCTAACAAATGTGGATCCAAGTTTATTTGGATACCAAAGTCTTCGCCTAATGTTGTAGGTGGAGCTTCTTATATCGGGACATAGCATCGAGGAGCGTGTTGGTGGTTGCAAAGCTCAAAGGACATCTTCCAAGCAATTGCACCAACACAAGCGTTGCCACTGAGCCACTTTGGTAACATGCTAAGCGATTCTCTTTAAATTGTTTATATTAGTAGAATCTAGCATGTTTCTCTTGATGTTTTGCTACTAGCTCACATTGATATCCTTAGTTGCTTATTGTATAAATCAATGTGAGATATAATACTAGCATGCTTAGTTAATTTTCTTATTATTTCTTTTATCTAGCATGACTAGTTACTTAGCTTAAATGTTTAGTTCACACTTGTAGTTTATCACTCTTTTTCTATTAAGTGTGACACATTTAATTTATGCATGCTTGTTATTCTTAATCTCTATATTATGAAGCATGCATATCACTTTAGTCCATAGGAACTTGATTTTGATTTGAGTTAATATGATTTTAACTCTCCGTCTTTAAAGTTTTTGAGAATAGTTACTTCTTACTGATTTCTCCTTAATATGTAATATTTACTTTAAATCGGTATTTGTGAATATATATGTTTAGCACAAGCTTCTTATCACTTGATAAGTATACACTTATACTTTCTTTTTAACCTTGTGTTACATAATATATTCATTATTGATTCTCATACTTTATCTTGATTATCTTCTTGAGAATTAATTACGTCTTTGCCTAATAAAGTTTATTATACATGCTTTTGAATTTGTGATGGTTTCTCAAATATTCATTAAGGATACATGACTATATTTATTAAAATTTTCATTTACATATAGTTCATGTATCTCTTATATTGATATCTATTTTTGTATAAATACCTTTATGTAGGCATATGAGTTAAGCTAAAGTTTATTTTGATTTGAAGAGTATTTAATTACACTTGTTACTTTCAAACTTGTGCCTATCTCATATTCTTTAGCTATTGATTCATTTGACCAAATTTGTGTATTTCATCTTGAATCAATTAGCTTCTTCCTAAAAGCCTTATTCTTGATTATATCTTCTTGGCTTTTTGGTTGGCATTATGGATACATGTTCTTAATTAATTTTTGATCTTTTCATGTATGCCTATTCATGATATTTATAGTTTCATATATATATGATTCCTAGCTTTTGATATTCATTTGTTTTATATCTTTAAGTTGGGATGGTGAGAGAAAATATTTGTTTATGTATTGCACTTGACTATTTATGGAAGTTCTTTTAAGAATCACAAGGTTTTGTGTTTTGTCTTGTTTTTATATTAACCTCTATTTTTAGTGCCTTTTTCAAATCTATATCATCTATATATTTCTACAGTGCACTATGAAAGCTCTTTGAAAAATGTACTTCTTGATATCTTTAGCATTTAGCTTTCTTGATCCTAATAATCTTTCTTTGCTCATTCCTTGGGTTTATACTTCTTTTTGAATTATTGTTGCCCAATAGTTTTTGTAGCACATGAGGATACATGTAATTGTTACATCATATTTCTTATGACTTTAGCTACTATAGTTTTGAGCTTTTGTGTTGAGATTTCCCATTTTTAGAGAATACACTTATTTTATAATGGCTATAGTATTTTGCATTCTCTAGATCGATCTATCATTTTATTATCTTGGGTTAATCTCAATACTTGGCAAAAAGATTTACTTTATTACGTTTTCATGATTATCTCTTTTGGCCTATACTTGATAAGAGTCTAATTCATTCATTTGTCATCTTATGCTCTTATCCTTGCTTAGTAAAGAGTCTCTAAATCATTATGTTCATTCAAAATGTATTTTCCTCTTTGTGAACTCTTTGCTTAAGCAAGTATTTTTAGTGTTAGTGACTTAAGATTTAATGAGCACATTTATCTCGTTAATGGCTTTCCTCATTAATCTTATTTGGATTATATAGTTTGCTTATTTGTGATATATTGGTAAGCTATATAATTTGGTCACTTTCACTCACCTAGCTATTGTTTTTCTTTTTAATCTATATATGATATGCTAGTTTACATAAACAAGATCTGTGATTCTTCTAAATGTAATTTGTATCCTATCTTAAATACATATGTTTGTTCTCTAAAACTAGTTTTACAAATTCTTGATTAGATCTTGTTTCTCTTGGAGGTTTGTGATTTCTTTCTTTAAGTCTCCTTCCTTATTAGTCATTAGCAAGTATCTCTTAAATTTCTCTCACTTTTTGAGTCATGATTTCATCGTATTATCATTTACATCTCTTCTTGATTATATTTGCAATCTTTTAAATGAGAATGACGCTTTTTCTTTATTTTTCTATTGATTTATGAGATATTTTTTTTGAATTTGTGATTTTCTCTTGATGAGATTCATAAGATCATATTTATTCATTTGTTTACTTTATGAATGATCCTAATGATTGAGTAGTCCTAAACTATCTAATTTTGTAAATGTCAAGTTAATTTACTACTCTACTTTGACTACTCGTGGATTATCACATAGTGTCTTTGCTATTTGAACTTTATTGGTCTTTCATTTAGAAGTAGCAAAGTTTGGATATTACCCGGTTGATGGGTACATATGTGATAAAACATATCTAGTCCATGTGAAGTAATAAATTGGTTGATTCTTTCTTAATTAGATAATCATGGACATGATGTTTGAGTTTTATTTTTATTTTATTTTTGGCTATATTCTGTCTATCATCATGATTGTTCTTAATTGACTTTATTCTTTTTTATGATGACATTTTCTCAAAGGATAACATACATTGATCTATCATATTTAATTATGAGATCCTTCTATATAGACTAATGTATGTCATCTTTTGATTATATGTGCTTAATTGGAATATTCTTTTGATCCTTCATCTTTAGTGGCTATTAATTGTATATCTCTTCTTGACTAAAGATGATATTATTCGTCTTTTGACGATATTGTAGCCTTATATGCATCGAGCAAGGGGGAGAAATCCATAGTTGATTTACCCCTAGATCTTGTAGTTATCTATTTTATGTTATAAGTGCTTTGGAACTAGATACGCATATTTTGAGGGGGAGCAAATCAATTGATTCTATTTATTTATACCCTTTAATATGTCGTATACCTAGTTCATCATGGACCCATACTTTCTTCTATTTCATATCTTATTGATTGAGGTCATGATATTTTTTTTTATTTTGAAGGGTTTATGAGAGTGTATGTAATTGTCCTTATTATCTTATCTCTCTCTTTCATATGGGTTAAATATGTCATCTTGCTAATATTAACTTTCAGATCTTATCTTGATGAATATTATGCTTTCGTTGATTTGACTTTTCTTTCATGCTTAATTGATTTGACTTTCCTTGTTGAGGACTTATCCAAAATTCATGATTTTTATCTACTTTGGTAGTACTTTGAGGGGGAGCATTCAAGTCGACTGAATTTCTCCTTCTCAAGTATTTTTCTCCTTTACCTTCATGTTTATCTAAAGGGTATTCATATAGCATGATAAGGTAATTGAGTTCAAATGCATGAACTTGGATAAGCATATAGATCTTGCAAATAATGAGATTACTTTATATCAATTACAATATTTTACATTGATCATTCTTTTATTTTGTTCCACTATTTACTTGTGGACAATTATGATTATTAATGGTTTCTTTGATCAATGTTTCAAGTTTACATCTGTTCAATGGGTATCAAGTTTATTTAATTTCATATCTCAATTGGTATCTATTAGTTGCAATTATCTATTCCTCATGGCTTTTGTTTGAAATCCTTTATTTCATAGTTCTCTTCCAAAACTGGAGCAATATTTCATATCCTATTGTGTTTTGGATTTATTCCTTGGATTTCAAGTTGGTAAACTACTTATTTCTTTTTCTTCAAATTCTTTTAAGTTTTACCAACCATATTGTGTTTTGACAAGCAATTTTCTTTAGTACTCTACATTTGGTATGTAGTTTTATACACTTGTCTTTACACACTTCTCCTATTGTTCCTCAATTAGTATATCTTGATCATGATTGTCTATGCCTTCCCCATGCTCTGATTTCTATGCTTGAGATTGATTTCTTTTTATCTCTTAGTACGGGGGAGCCTATTTTTGATCATGTCAAAGGGGGAGAAGTAAGTTTAAGTATGCTTTTATAAGTAATCTAAGTAGTGTGCTTTTAGTGATATTGCTTATGTCCTTTGTATATTAGTGATACATGCATCTATTATGTCTATACTAAACTTAACCGATTTGCCATAATCAAAAAGGGGGAGATTGTTGGCCCAATGATTGTATCATGTTTTTGAATATGGTTAATAGGTTAAGTTTAGCATTTCATTATCACTAATCTTCATACTATCACTATAGCATTTCTACTTATACTTATATCTTTGGTGATATGTGCCCATTGGTTTACATCTTAGTGATATGAGCTTATCTATCTTAAATTTAATTGGGTTGCCAAAATCAAAACTATGTTTTTGATTGTGGTCATTCAATTAAGTTTAATCATTCTGATATCACTAACATTTATGCCATCACCTTAGCACTTATACTTAAACTTTGCATAGTCCTAATGTGCTTTAATTTATCATACTTGCTACTATGGATATTGCTTTGTTCGTCTAACATATACATGCAGAAAAGCAATAAGCAAGATCAACGTGGACATATGCAATGAAGAAATCATGGTGGGCCAAAGACGACGGATCCCACAAGATTTCTCTGAACCACCCGACGACATCTCTGGAGCCACGCACCGGGGGTTCCGCTGCCCGGTCAGCGGACGGGGGTCGAGGGGGCAGCGCCCCTCGTCGGGGATTCGGGGGCGAAGCCCCCGAAAGGTATTCAGTTTTCGCAAACTGGATATCTTTGGACAGCTGCCGCCAAGGGAAAAAGCCAGCACCTATCAAAGGAAGAAGCCAAGCCATGCCATCATCATTTCAAGACTCTGAAGAAGCCTGCACCTGCTACAGTATATCTGGAGTCTGTAATGAGTCTTAGGAACCATTGTAAACACAAGAAATGGATGGCAAAATCGAAAGCTAGGGTAGATAATAACCCAGGACAATCTTCGGAATCCTGGCTGATAATCCGGCGGATCTCCGCAAAAATCCGGCGGAAGATCCGAATGGTCTCACAGAATACCTTCTGTGAGTGTTCGGATTATCCGGCGGAAAACCGCAGAATTTCGACGGATTTTCCGCTATATGACCGTTTGCATTCCAACGGTCGGATTTTACGAACGATTGATCCCAACGGCTCTTTTTATAGCCGTTGGACTATTCAGGCGGATGATCCGGCGGATTTCCACGGAAATCCGGCGGATGATCCGTCAGCCTGAGAAAGTTGCATTATTGCACTTTCCTTTGCTTTGGTTATAAATAGCCTTGAACCCCTTCATTCAAGGTTGATGCTTTGAGCCTAAAAATTCCTAAACCACCAAAGCTTATCCACATACAACTCTACAAAGCTTTCATTTGCCATCCATAAATTGTGTTAGAGTTATTGAGTTGAAAAGTAAGATCTTCATCCTATTGTAAGGAGATCTAAACCTATTGTGAAAGGTTGAAGTTGGGGAGTCTTCGTATCCAAACTCTCGGTTGAAGTTGGAGAGTCTTCGTATCCAAACTCTCGGTTGAAGTTGGCGAGTTCTTCAGATCCAAACTCGTGTTGAAGTTGGCGAGTTCTTCGGATCCAAACTCGTGTGTAACTATTTACTCAAATAGTGGATTAAAGCCGGAGAGAGTTCCGGGACTGGACTGCCTCTTAGGAGGATACCAGGATACATCGGGTGTCGGTATTGTGTTTGCTTCTTCTCTTGCACTTATATTTTTAAATTGCCAATTAGCTTGTGCTAAGTGCTTGATTAGTTAGCTTGACCCTATTCACCCCCCCTCTAGGGTTCCTACACATCTAACCGTCCCATAATCATCACCATAATCCACCAATCATAATGACATAAAAGTACTAGAGACAACAAGAATGTAAATACACTACGAATTCTAAGAACAATATCTAGGAGTAAAGCTAAACAGTCTAAACCTGAAGCCTTAAGCTTAGTCTCATCCTGCTCAGCTAATATCCCGGGCTCTGGCCCATAAAGTAGAACAATACCCAGCAAGTACACCTATAACATATCCTAGTCAGGAGCGGAGCTAACTATATCCAAGGAAATGAACATGAACAACATGGTATGAACAAGAATACAGGAAATCTATATAAAGTACGAAAAATGAGAACATGATATAAAACCTGAACATGAATACTGAAAATAAATACAGGAAACATGAAATGAGTCCTGAACATGAAATACACAATGAACCTGAAATGTGCAATATATCGAAATACATCCAGAGTGTGTGATCGGCTTGGGTAGATTTAGGGAACATAAAATGGTACGGCTTCGATCCCGTGTGCACGATGCGGGGCCTAAGCTATTCACATGAATAGTAACTCGGGTTTGATCACACATCTATAGTATTTCCCCTCACAGATACAAGTAAACTCAGGAAACATGATACTAGATAATCTCGTAAAATGTCGTGTCAACCAGAAGATACAAGAATGAATATACAAGACATGAAGAAATGGACAAGTCCGAGGAGTATACTTGCCTTGCTCAGGGTGATCGAGGTAGAAGATAGAGCCGGGTGTCCTCCTGTGAAATATGGGTATAACTTGGTTAAGCACAATAATTAGTCACTGGCTATGTCTATAGTAAATCCAATAATTTAGCTATCAACCACAGTCCTCTGGTCAACATCCCTATTACCAATCTATAAAGATTAGCCATATTTCTAATAAAAAATATGTATATATACACTAATAAAAAATAAAATATTTTCTTTTAAGAAATTAATTAGAATTTAGAAATAGTTTAATTAGACAATTTAATTATTGAAAATATACTTCTACTAGCCAAATATTTAGATGCTAGTCTAATATACATTAATGAGTAATATTTGGTAGAAAATAATACTAGTAATATGTCATAATTATAGCAAATTATTTAAGACAGTCATTGCCAAAATATTACTAAAGTCTCATCACAACTTGTCTCGGCTAAGCCCAATTAAGCTCATAATTAGCTAAACTACTCTATAACTCTAGCCTGTTAAGCATGCCCCAACAACAGAATCCAACTCCTCTGTTGTAGCATATTAGAGAAACAAGAGCATTCAAATTGAAGGCTAAAACAAAGGTTCAAAAAAAAAAACATTTCCAAAATCAAGTGTTCAAATAACCCTCAAACCAACTGTCCTACCAAATGCTCACACAAGACTACTCTGCTACATAGCCTTCCAAAACCATACACCAAATCAATAGATAAGAATAGAATTTATACAAATCCAACGATAAAATAGAATTATACAAACCGAATCAAAATCAAATAAAACTAATACAAATTGCCATGGCCAACTCAGAAGGATCCTGCCCTATGCTATTCCTTCCCGCATATTCGAAGCCAACCATCAATAAATCAACTCTCCCACCCAAGCTATATTCCCAAACCAGCAAGTATGGTACTAACAGCTTCACCAACACACTCATAAGCTATGAAGTTCACCCAGCCAACCCATTTGAATCCAACGACTATCCTTTCCATTTGAAATCCAGAATTTAGAAGAAGGTACAGGAGTAACTCAATCCAGACTTCATAATTAATTCCAACAAAATATTTACAAGAAATTAGACAAGAACTATATGTAACTACAGAATCAAACAATAATTTACTGCTGGCCTAATCCAAGAAATGAGAAATTATACAACAAAGTTTAAATCAAATGAATAAAAATTTGCACAACAGTTAGTAGTTTGAATAGGCAAGGCCCTGCTGACCCTCATCCCGGACACGCACACACACCAGAACACGATCCACACTTGGACACGGCTACTCGACTGAACACAAATGAACTGGCAACTGCGGACACAACTGCACCCGGACACGCACACACATCAACTCTACTGATCCTGGCCAACACCACATATACTCAAATTCGATACAGAAACTTGCAATCAAAGAGAAAACAACATAATACCTGAAGGAGAATTTGACAGGATCCAAGACGCGTCCAACTGAGCAGGACACGATCCGATGTATCCACTACTGCTATAACAACCAAACCAAATCGTGCACCTATGAAACATTACGACAAACAGGAAAAAATGTATAAACAGAGAGTTATGATTCAGAACGATTCACAGGATTCTTTCGAACATGATAACAGGAGCTCAAGAACATTCAATTAAGTACTTACTCAATGGAAGACACGCCAACTCGACAAATCGATCAAGAACAATAGATCGATCAATACAACAAGAACAGATGAAAAGAATGGAGGAGAATTACGGAGAAGATGTGTAAAACCCCTATTTTTCTTAATTATTTTTTAATTATTTTATTAGACTTAAAAAATTAATTTTTGTAATTTACGTTTTTTATTAATTATTAAAAATGACCTTAGCCATTATTGAGTTTTGGAGCACTAGACGACCATGACTTTTAGCACGGAAGATGTAGCAGTGTGCCTTGACTAGTGTACTAGCCATGCCCGGGGAAGCCTAGCCATGGTGATGCCCAAACTAGGAAAACTAGGCCAAGTTGTGAATGGACTTATTTAAATTATTTTAATTAAATATTATTTTATATATTAATTTTTAGGTGACCCGGTTTGTCCAATTCAGCCCGAACTGGGCCCGAACCAAATTTAAGCCCATATAGGCATGGGATGGGACCAAGGTGGCCATCTAGACATATTTTATTTATGTAAAAATATTTCCTAAATTATTTTAGAATTTCAAGTACAATTTCAAATTATTTAATTATTTGTGCAATTATTGGTATTTTATTATTTAAATAATATTTTACAAAATAGTACATTTTGTGGACCCGGGTAAGGGTGTGCGGTATAAGGGCTTGTTTGGTAACCGAATATTACTATTTGGATTTGGATTTGGAAATCCTACAAATCCAAATCATGGATTTTACTATTCAAATCAAACTCCAACCAAACATAGGATTTGGTTTTATGATTAATAACTATAAATTAAATAATAATAATTAACGATTAATAATAGTAATTATAAATTAAATAATTAATAATTAATAATTAATGATTAATAAATTAATAATTAACGATTATAAATTAATAATTAATAATTAACAATTATAAATTAATAACTAATAATAATTAATAGTTAATAAGTAATAATTAATAATTATAATTAAGTAATAAATAATTAAGTAATAATTAATAATTAACGATTATAAATTAAGTAATTATAATTAATAATTAAATAATTAACGATTAATAATTAATGATTATTAATTAACGATTATTAATTAACGATTATAAATTAAGTAATTATAAATTAAGTAATAATTAAATAATTAATTAATAATTAATAATTAATAATTAACGATTATAAATTAATAATTAATAATTAATAATTAATAATGAATTAATAATTAATAATTAATAACTATTAATTAATAATTAACGATTAATTAACTATAAATTAAATATTTTAAAAATAGTAATTATAAATTAATATTATTATGATAAGTAAATTATTAATTAAATTATTATAAAATATGATTCTAATTGTGATTAATTTAATATTAATTAAGATTATAATAAAATAGTTATTAACAAATTATTAATTAATATTATAATAATACTAATAAATTATTAATTATGATTATAACGAAATTAACTAATTAACTAATTAACTAATTTTTTAATTAATAATACTAAATATAGGATATGATTGTTAATTAATATTATAATAATACTAATAAATTATTAATTAATAGAATAATAATAATATAATAATAATACTAGTAAATTATGATTATTAACTAAATAATAAAATATTATTAATTAATATTATAATAATACTAATAAATTATTAATTATGATTATAAAGAAATTAACTAATTAACTAATATTTTAAATTAATAATACTATTTTTTATTAATTAATAATACTAATAAAATAGTTAGTTTTTCTATTAATTAACTAATTTTTAACGAAATTATTAAAGGATAAATATTTTTAACGAAATTATTAAAGATTAACTAATTTTTAATTTACTAATTTTTAATAAAATTATTAATTAATAAATATTTTAACAAAATTATTAAAGAATAATTATTTTTTCTCCAAAATCCAACCAAATCCAAGTTTTGGATTTTGTCATACTTTACATATCCAAATCCATCTCCAACCAAACATAGAATTCCATGAATTTGTCTCCAAATCCATAAATATCCAAATTCCACCTCCAAATACGGTTTACCAAACGGACCCTAAGTGCACCCATTGGGACAATTTTATTAATTTATTATTATTAAAGTTATTTTGTGGAGATTTATTAAACAAGTTTATTCTATTAAGATATTATAATTATTTTGAGTTGATTTATTGTGAGTTGAATTTATATATATGTCGATATGTTTAAATATATTAAAGATTTAGATAGATAATATTAAATTGTTATGGATAAATTATTGTGTGTAGTAGATATACACATATATAGATAATTATTTGAAAAGATTTGATAAGGAAAAAGAAAAAGAAAGAAGAAGGAAAAATAAAAAATAAAACAAACTCATTGTGGTCGGCCCCACCAAAGTGGCAGCCGACCAAAATTTCTTAAGTAGCCCAGCAGCAGCAGCTAGCAAGCTTGTGCGCCCCTCCCTTTACAAAGCAAGCAGTAGCATCCATGCTTTGGCCGACCCCCCTTTACAAGCAACATTATTAGCCGACCCCCTTTTTAAATATATATATATACATACATATGTATATATGACCTAATCCTAATCTCTTCCTCCACCTTCCTCCTCCTCTCTCCTCCACCTTCGGCCAACTCCTCCCCTCCGCAAGCACAGTAGCACCCCGCGACAGCGGCGACGGCAACGACAACAACAACACAACAGATTTCCACTTTAAGGTACTCAACTTCTCCGATCGATATCTCTCTCATTTTAACTCCGTTTTTAGATCCGTAAATTCGTGTAGAAAGCCCACATGACCCTCTTCGAGATCCCCCAGGTGAATTTCGACATGGCCATCCAACTTGCTCGAAAAATTGAGACGAAGTTGGAGAAAAACTACTTTTCTGGAATATTAAAAACTGTTTTAAAACACCAACTTGTCGGCCACTTTTCTTTCTATACAATAGGATTTTGTATAAATTAATTGAAGATAGTCAAAGACAACATAACAGAGATTCTAACGCACCTTCTGGAATCACTTTTTATCTAGCATGTAGAAAGTTACACATTGTTTAAATTTTAAAAAAAATTGTAAATTCTGTTTTTAAAAAAGTAGAAAAACACCCGATACGGCGTGCGCCCCGACAAACCGGACGACGTGGTCGCGCACTATATGCATCGAAAGGTGCGTATGGATGTTGTCGACGTGTGGGAACTGACAGAACCCGATTTTGTTGCATGTGCGCGACGAAATCAGTGCGTATCCGTCGAGATACCCCCGTATCGACGCTTTGCAAATTAAGTCACAATTTCGTGTACACTCATCAAATCGTGACGAAACTTGCACCATTGGACTCGAAATATTTTTCTGGCCTTGTAAGCCAAGTTTGATTCAATTCTGAGAAGGTTGATCGCGACGCCATTTTGGCGGGCCCACAATCCCACTCAATGGGCGATTTTGTGCACGGCCCACCAGAATCCAAAATTGGACATGCCGCTGGGTTCACCTCATCAAAACAAATCTGTAGACATGTAGTTTGACGACTTTAGAGACCGTAGATATTGGCACGCATTTGGGTGCAAAGCGGGCCAACGACGGACATCATTTTGACCCGAAATTACGATTTTGTCCCTGTTCCAGAATTTAACTTTTGGATAGGCGTTTCCTAGGCATATCTTTTATTCCAAACTCGTTCGTGATGTTTGTTGCAGCATCCGGAGTCATCTGCGGGATTTGGCTTTTCTTGCTTCGTTTATTTGTCTGTTCGAGCTACTGGATTATTCTCTTTTGATATTCAGTTTATATTGTTTATATTCAGTTTGCATTTTATTACGTATCACTATTCATTTATTTCCAGTTCTTACCGTTCTTGATTTACTGTCTGCTCAGTGATATTAGATATACTTTGTTATTATCCTTTGATTGCATGTGGACTTAGAGTTAAGAGACTACCGTTTGTAGTGTATTGCATATACCTTGACACAGTTGTACCACAAGGATATGTGAGATGAGTAGCATATAGAGGTTCTTGCGTGTGGGCTGATCCCCCATGCGCATGCGTTAGGGCTAACTGCTAATAGAGGCATGTTAGGAGACTTAGCAGTTAGTAGAGGTATATGAGTCATGGATGTGACTCTGTTAGGCATTGGATGGGAAGAACAGTTCCTTAACGTATGGGCCAAGTATGCACTTTCCTATTGCCCGTTATCTCCGCGGGAGATACGGTCCTGGATCCTGATACCTGATTTACTGCTGGCCTCTGACATTCGATGAATCTTGTGCTTTGAGGTCCCTGGTATCCTGATGGGACCATACCTGAGATTACTGCTACTGAGCCAGAGTGCCCATGTGTTAAAGGTTTGTTCTTATTGCATAAACACATTAGAATGGTCAGGTAACCCTCGTCAAATGTCATATCACCCCGTTCCATTAGTAGCTTAGGATAATGTCTCATCGCGGCATAGTGTGCTACCCCTTGTCCATGTTTGGTTGTAGGGGTAGTCCACTGTTTCGATGATGAGGTATTGGATCATGTTACGAGTGGGATAATTTACTTTACTTGTGATTTATGACATGGTATATATATTCAGTTATGTGGCATGTTCTTTATATATCTTGTTACGTCCCTCTGAGGACCTGGTTATCTTTCCAGGTGTGTGCTTCTGTGATATTGCAGGTGTTCTAGCCGAGGTCACGATCTTCTCTATTCATTCGGAGATGACGTGTCTTGGGTCTTTCTTTGCTACTCCCGCCAAATCATTTTCATTTCCATGTATATTTTTTCCTTACTTTGTTGGTAGTGGATTTGTCTCCGCCCAACGTATTATACGAAGACTTATTACAGTTGATTATATGATATCTTTTATTCTTTATTTGTGGATGAGATTAGATTACTCTTGGTTTACTGCATTTTACAGCTTATGTATTCATACGAGGTTTTCATATATTGGAGTATACTTCGTATGTATACAGTTGGCATATCGATGTACCTAGTCCTACGTATTTTGGGACTGGGGCGTTACATATTTTTGTGGTGGCCTATGCAGGTCCAGTTTGTCACTTTGGTTACGTTAGTGTACCGATGTGTGCCTGCAACATAGGATTAGAATCTAGGAATCTCATCCATACAGCTTGACCACTTCCATTGGCTTCAAATTCTGAACTCTCGTTCGACTTCCTTGAATTGCATCTTGCTTGATTCCTTTCTACCGTTGATTCTTATTTTCGTGCTTAGTGTCAACTAGGAAGATGACTACACTAGTATATGCTCATAGGTCAAACACATGGCTAGAAGGATTACATTGACAATTGGAATACACGGAGACCTTAACTAAGTTATAAATGCATTTTTTCTAAAAGTTGACAATTGGAATACACGGAGACCTTAACTAAGTTATAAATGCATTTTTTCTAAAAGTTGACAATTGGAATACACGGAGACCTTAACTAAGTTATAAATGCATTTTTTCTAAAAGTATGATTTTTATAAATAGTAAATTCTAAGCTTGGTAGTAGCGATATTACCAGCTGCGAGAGATAAAGAAAATTTTATTTTAAGATTTTCAAGTAGTGATCATCAGAGGATTGATGGGATTTTATTTTGATACTGTAGGAAATAGTTGAAATCTATACAAAATTAATTTAAGGAATTGATTTGATTTTTGAGTTAAAATTTTAATGGTCGGCCATCAAGATAGCTCTAATAAGATAGATGTACTCCACACTAATTGCCATGTCACTCATGACCATGATAGTAGTATATACACCAGTGTTGTTAGTCATCTACCTAGCTATGTGACTGTATTTCCACCTTGACTTACTCGACCTTCCTTCAATTCTAGATCTTTAATTGCGACCTTCTAATCCATTTGTAATTTGAATAATGAGTTAATGGTTCCTTAACTGTATTCATCTAGGAGACTATCTTCTCTCCGGAATTGTATTCCTAAATTATTTTTACTGGATTCTTTAATTAATTTTATTTCATTCTTTAACTTGATCTTCTTTATTTTTGTGTATTAATTATCACCTCGTGAACTCCCACTTTCTATTTTTGATCTTCTGGCGTCCCCTACCGTGACTTGTATATTTGGAGTACAACACTAAACTTTTCTTCCCAACAAATTTCATATGTAGACCTAGACAAGCCCACCTTCATGTAGATATATCATATCCCACTAGAACACGTCTCCTTGTACACTATTTTCATGATATGACCTTCTGATCAAAATGGCTAAACTATAACCCTTACCATGATACCGATATATTTTTGACCACGGATAGGGATTCCATCTCGACTCAATTCTTTCGACTGATATGTGATTTTGTTCTACTTAATTCCTAAATGCTTAAATTTGTGCTTTATCTTGATTGCTTGACCCATTGTCCCATCACACTACTAGTTTAACTCTTGTAAGTTGGGTAGAATACATGACGACCTAACAAACCCTTTGTCCTTGTGACCCTATTGATGAGTTCACTTAGACTAGAAATTCAGAGGACCTTAACTTATCTAGACAACCAAACCGTAAGTAAAGAAAACTAGGACAACTGTATAGGCCCACACTTCGGGTAAGCCTTGATTTTAAAAGATCTTGGACTATCTAAAATTTCCTTCATCAGTACCTCTCTTGCTCATATTTTGACTATTTCATGCTGCTAATGTAGCTTCAGTTTTGCAAGCTTATTTCTTTACCAAGCTTGATCATGACATATTTTATTGGGTGCATCCACTAACATATTGTCTAATCAGAACCGGTGCATGATGGTCTGATCAACCTATTGCACTTTGGTTCGCTTATCATATCTTATTCTATGCGGATGGAGACATAGTTAAACCTGCCTTAGAGTCTCTTTCGCGACAGCTTTGACAACTCTCATTTGAATTATTTCTGTCGCCTATGAACCTCATATTTCGTACTCAATAGTATCGTCTTTGAACACTTTATTGTTGTTGACTTTACTTACTTTAGAAAGACCACACACGGTACTTGATAGATAGACCCAAGATATCATCTTTAGTTGCCCTATCAGTTATTTATACACAAATGTAGATAGCCACCGACCGACTCATGTGGCTGTATCCTCGCCTTTAACTACTCCTCGTTCCTTAACCCTAAAATTGTTATCGTGTCCTCCCAATTATTCTTGAGCACTCGAGAATGATTCTAATCGTTCACTTAAATCTAACTCTCAACCCAGATGATTAGTATCCAGTTTTCTCTCAAGGAACCATATCTCCCAAACGTCTAATTATCCTCTTTGATCTACTAAATTTCTCACTATTTTTATTCGGGTTATCAAATTTTGTCACCTTCATTAGCAACCCTTATTCAATTCCATAACCATGATATATTTTTGTATATATCGACTCTACAATTTTCTATTGCATGGTGGTGTTGAACGCCGTTTTATCGCCTCCTCCAAAATTTAATTGTATTTTGGTATTGACGAACTCTTCCTATCCCTCAACCCTATCTACCCTATTAATCCTAAATTTCGAGGACGAAATTCTTGTAAGTTGGGTAGGATGTAAAACCCCTATTTTCTTAATTATTTTTTTATTATTTTATTAGACTTAAAAAATGAATTTTTGTAATTTATGGTTTTTATTAATTATTAAAAATGACCTTAGCCATTGTTGAGTTTTGGAGCACTAGACGACCATGACTTTTAGCACGGAAGATGTAGCAGTGTGCCTTGACTAGTGTACTAGCCATGTCGGGAGAAACCTAGCCATGGTGATACCCAAACTAGGAAAACTAGGCCAAGTTGTGAATGGACTTATTTAAATTATTTTAATTAAATATTATTTTATATATTAATTTTTAGGTGACCCGGTTTGTCCAATTCAGCCCGAACTGGGCCCAAACCAAATTTAAGCCCATGTAGGCATGGGATGGGACCAAGGTGGCCATCTAGACATATTTTATTTATGTAAAAATATTTCCTAAATTATTTTAGAATTTTATGTACAATTTCAAATTATTTAATTATTTGTGAAATTATTGGTATTTTACTATTTAAATAATATTTTATAAAATAGTACATTTTGTGGACCCGGGTAAGGGTGTGCGGTATAAGTGCACCCATTGGGATGATTTTATTAATTTATTATTATTAAAGTTATTTTGTGGAGATTTATTAAACAAGTTTATTCTATTAAGATATTATAATTATTTTGAGTTGATTTATTGTGAGTTGAATTTATATATATGTAGATATGTTTAAATATATTAAAGATTTAGATAGATAATATTAAATTGTTATGGATAAATTATTGTGTGTAGTAGATATACACATATATAGATAATTATTTGAAAAGATTTGATAAGGAAAAAGAAAAAGAAAGAAGAAGGAAAAATAAAAAAATAAAACAAACTCATTGTGGTCGGCCCCACCAAAGTGGCAGCCGACCATAATTCCTTAAGTAGCCCAGCAGCTAGCGAGCTTGTGCGCCCCTCCCTTTACAAAGCAAGCAGTAGCATCCATGCTTTGGCCGACCCCCCTTTACAAGCAACATTATTAGCCGACCCCCTTTTTAAATATATATATACATACATATGTATATATGACCTAATCCTAATCTCTTCCTCCGCCTTCCTCCTCCTCTCTCCTCCACCCTCGGCCAACTCCTCCCCTCCGCAAGCACAGCAGCACCCCGCGACAGCGGCGACGGCAACGACAACAACAACACAACAGATTTCCACTTTAAGGTACTCAACTTCCCCGATCGATATCTCTCTCATTTTAACTCCGTTTTTAGATCCGTAAATTCGTGTAGAAAGCCCACATGACCCTCTTCGAGATTCCCCAGGTGGATTTCGACATGGCCATCCAACTTGCTCGAAAAATCGAGACAAAGTTGGAGAAAAACTACTTTTCTAGAATATTAAAAACTGTTTTAAAACACCAACTTGTCGGCCACTTTTCTTTCTGTACAATAGGATTTTGTACAAACTAATTGAAGACAATCAAAGACAACATAATAGAGATTCTAACGCACCTTCTGGAATCACTTTTCATCTAGTATGTAGAAAGTTACACGTTGTTAAAATTTTCCGAAAAATTGTAAATTCTGTTTTCAAAAAAGTAGAAAAGCACCCGATACGGCGTGCGTCCCGACAAACCGGGCGACGTGGTCGTGCACTATACACATCGAAAGGCGCTTATGGATCTTATCGACGTGTGGGAACTGACAGAACCCGATTTCGTTGCATGTGCGCGACGAAATCAGTGCGTATCCGTCGAGATACTCCCGTATCGACCCTTTGCAAATTAAGTCACAACTTCGTGTACACTCATCAAATCATGACGAAACTTGCTCCATTGGACTCGAAACATATTTTTGGCCCTGTGAGCCAAGTTTGATTCAATTCTGAGAATGTTGATCGGGACGCCATTTTGGCGGGCCCACAATCCCACTCAACAGGCGATTTTGTGCACGGCCCACCGGAATCCAAAATTGGACATGCCGTTGGGTTCACCTCATCAAAACAAATCTATAAACATGTAGTTTAACGACTTTAGAGACCGTAGATATTAGCACACATTTCAGTACAAAGCGGGTCAACAACGGACATCGTTTTGACCCAAAATTACGATTTTGCTCCTATTCTAGAATTTAACTTTTAGACAGGCGTTTTCTAGGCATATAATTTATTCCAAACTCGTTCGTGATGTTTGTTGCAGCATCCGAAGTCATCTGCGGGATTTGGCTTTTCTTGCTTCGTTTATTTGTCTGTTCGAGCTACTGGATTATTCTCTTTTGCACATAACCTCAGGCAAAATACCTTGCCATTATACTGTTTATATTCAGTTTGCATTTTATTACATATCACTGTTCATTTGTTTCCAGTTCTTACCGTTCTTGATTTACTATCTGCTCAGTGATATTAGATATACTTTGTTATTATTCTTTGATTGCACGTGGACTTAGAGTTAAGAGACTACCGTTTGTAGCGTATTGCATATTCCTTGACACAGTTGTACCACGAGGATGTGTGAGATGAGTAGCATTTAGAGGTTCTTGCGTGTGGGCTGATCCCCCATGCGCATGCGTTAGGGCTAACTGCTAATAGAGGCATGTTAGGAGACTTAGCAGTTAGTAGAGGTATATGAGTCATGGATGTGACTCTGTTAGGCATTGGGTGGGAAGAACAGTTCCTTAACGTATGGGCCAAGTATGCACTTTCCTATTGCCGATTATCTCCGTAGGAGATATGGTCCTGGATCCTGATACCTGATTTACTGCTGGCCTCTGACATTCGATGAATGTTATTCTTTGAGGTCCCTGATATCCTGATGGGACCATACCTGTGATTACTGCTACTGAGCCAGAGTGCCCATGCATTGAAGGTTTGTTCATATTGCATAAACACATTAGAATGGTCAGGTAACCCTCGTCAAATGTCATATCACCCCGTTCCATTAGTAGCTTGGGATAATGTCTCATCGCGACATAGTGTGCTACCCCTTGTCCTTGTTTGGTTGTAGGGGCAGTCCACTGTTTCGATGATGAGGTATTGGATCTTGTTACGAGTGGGACTATTTAATTTACTTGTGATTTATGACATGGTATATATATTCAGTTATGTGGCATGTTCTTTATGTATCTTGTTACGTCCCTCTAAGGACCTGGTTATCTCTCCAGGTGTGTGCTTCTGTGATATTGCAGGTGTTCTAGCCGAGGTCGCGATCTTCTCTATTCATTCGGAGATGACGTGTCTTGGGTCTTTCTTTGCTACTCCCGCCAAATCATTTCCATTTCTATGTATATTTTTCCTTACTTGTTGGTAGTGGATTTGTCTCCGCCCAACGTATTGTACAAATACTTATTACAGTTGATTATATGATATCTTTTATTCTTCATTTATGAATGAGATTAGATTACTCTTGGTTTACTGCATTTTATAGCTTATGTATTCATACGAGGTTTCCATATATTGGAGTATACTTCGTATGTATACAGCTGGCATGTCGATGTACCTAGTCATACGTATTTTGGGACTGGGCGTTGCAAGATGATAAATCCTCGATTGCAGCAGTGGACCGCCCGTCGAGCTCATCATCGTCGTCGTGCTTAGGAGACGTCGATGCTGGAACTGATGCCCCTGCGTCATTCCTCAAAGGAGAGGCCCAGATCCGAACGGCCAGGTCGAAGAAGCTCACTGGCATGGAGGCGGTGCGTCAGCACGGTTCGAATGAGCAAGATCTGCTCGAGATGACTGCCACGCCCCAGGATTGAAGCTGCCAAAGGAACGAACCTCTGCAGTCGTCGTTGCCATAGAGTCAAACGCCTCTGAAAGAGAAGTTCGCGGTGGTAGCATCGATGCCGGAGAAGATGAACGCTGTCGCCGACGGGGTCAGGTGTCGTCGAATGACTGATCTGCTATGCCGGCTCTGTCAGTCGAAATAGAAGGCCGCACATCACTTCATTGTCGCCGACGATCTTGCCGCTATCTTCGTCTTCAACTTGCCAACACCAGGAATTGAAAAAAATTATGGTTACGTAAATTATTTGGGGAAAGAGGGATCTGGGGAGACTGAGCTGAGAATGAAAGTAATGAAAACTTTCTCTCTCCAGCTTCTTTAATGAGAGATCAACAAATTTACAAAGAGCCCCCTCCTCTAAAAGATTTTTAGGCAGAAAAGCCCTCCCCTTTTTCACTATTTAAACAAAATACAATTATTCAGTTAGAAGTTGTTATATTGTTGGAGAATTAGTTAGAGAATTGGGGACCACTCCCGATTAGTTATAACTAACTCAAAATTTACAACCCTGCAATTAATTCAAATCCCCCGCCAAATTATTTGTGAAAATATTATTCGGAGTTTATTTAGTCAAAACTATTATTATTTAGAAATAGCTTTAAGGTTTTCTAAAAATTGAAAAGTGAGGTGACAAATCTCTCCCCCTTAAAATAATTACGTCCTCGAAATTTCGATAAATGATAATCATGCTTATTAATTCAAAATCAAAAAAAAAAATTTCAAAGCCCACAAAATATTTATTCAAATGGAAAAAGAAAAAATCTCAAAACACAAAAGTACAATCAAGAAAATAAACTGGGGTAACGCTCCTGCATCTCGTACTCGCGCTCCCATGTGGACTCTCCGTAAGAGTGATGTCTCCGCATGACTCGGACAAGTATAGTCTGATTCCACAATTGCTTCTCCCTCCGATCAATGATCTCCACGGCTGCATATGTAAAATAAGATCGTCAGGTTATGCATATCATTGATGGTATTGAGGCATATCAAAGATCGATGTGCAATAACTCAAGGGTACTCTAATTCGGGGAATGACGATCGTATAAAGTGTTATTGTTTTGATGGCTGTTATACTTGAGATTTTGATTAAAATAAATGCTCGGATGAAAATGATCGTGTCTTAATTTTTTCGATGATAGCCACAACGTCAACGATCTTGTCTTGCGTGAGCGCAACTCCAGCCTCACACATGCGTCACGTCAGATTTAGGGTGATTGTTCCAAGTGAGCACTGACATGGTGATTCATGTCGCGAGAATGATCGAACTCGGGAGATCAGGGCATGGCAATTTTGATTGCTTCGACTTGTGGTTTGATGCGAAGGTAAATTCGAGCATTGGTCAGACTTATGATTGACGATTAAGTAAACTTGAGGATTGAGTAGATCCAATCTGTGTATCAAGAATTAATTAGTCTAGACTCAATGCAAGAGTTATGCCCCGATGAGAATGATTAACTTGCGGGAGCGTTGGCATGATGATTTCTTGTCCACCGCAGATAATCAGACTTGCGTGAGATTGGGCCATGATATATTGTTATGCTAAACGACCTTGTGATCGAATACGTGAACTGTGATAAGCGACTTAGGGAATATGGAATGAGGATTATGGTTTAGTGACAAATCGTGTTGTAGCATGCTTAACTTGGTAAGGATGGATAGGTGGATTATATCGATCGTGTTCGGAGAGATAGACTACGCAAATTGCTTGTTGGATGAGCGATATTGATATATCGAAGAATTAGTTAACTTATGATAGGATGGCTTTGCTAAACGACTCGGACCCCTTGGACTAAGTGTTGCAAGTACAAATAGGAGAGATATATGCTCGATATTTAGAAATCTGAGTAATGTGAGCTTGGGTAGTAAATCTCGTACTATCAATTTTGGTTTGACCTTAGGATTAGGGTCAGTGTTGATATTATTGTTTGGGAACTATGATTCCAATACTGACGGATAACTTTAGCCTAGAAAGATATTATTGCAGTTAGACAAGATGTCCTTGTTTCGAGAGTTACCATCGATATGATTGATCTTGAGGATTGATAGGTATGGATATTGGTATTAGTGGATGGTATGATTCAATTATGTGGAAATCTAACTCACGAGGCTCGGCTGAAATATATATATTTCAGGGATGCCTGAATATGTGCACGATCCGACTCTAGTGAAAATAGCGGATTCTCTATTATAAGGCTTGACTGAAATGCATGTATTTTTGGAACGCCTGGAATATGTGCACGATCCAACTAAGTGATACGTTGAATTTAAGTGAAACTAAAAGAACAAAAGGGTATCGAGGATTTCAAAATCGTGGGTTTCGAAGAAAAGATTGATGGTAGTGTGATCGTTGGATTTAAAATGAACTTGAATATTGATTGAGGCATTGATGCAAGTCAGGTTTTAGAGATTGGTTAAGGCGAAGCTTGTGTGAGATTCATTGGATGTTAAACCAAGTTATAAGTCGATAAGTGTACTCAGTAAGTTTTGAGGATGAAACTTTTTTTGAGTGGTGTATAATGTAATGTCTCGTCCCGTTCAGTTCATTCGGAGGAATTGAAATGCCAATGGCGTTCGAAATTAGCCATACAATGGCATGCATGAAATTCTGCTCGGTCGAGGCAACTCCTCGCTCATGTGGGTAGCTTCGGTGAACTTGCCTCAGCTTGGCCTTCAGAATAATAAAATAAAAGTTTTTAAATGCACAAGTAGGCTTGATAATAAAAGAGGCGAATCCACATAGCTAAGGGAATAATCACAAGTCGGGTCCGATTGAGTAGAATACGGAAAGGTCCCACAGTCGGCTTAGAATCGTTGTACGGCGTGCTTTCAAAATGACACTCGGTCCTTCATTCCGTGGCTTGGGAGAAGGAAAGTTGGTCGATGTTGCCAAAGAGCTATGAACTTAGCATAAGTCATAGGCGTCGCATGCATAAATGATTAATAAAGCATGCACGGTCCCATCGGCCAAGGCTTAACATAGCCTTTATTTGTCCCACGGGTTAAGTTGTATCGCACGGCATGTGGCATAAGTCTAGGCTCCCAAAGAACTTAGTTGTTCAAGTCGAATGCGTGCACGACACGTTCCCACGGTACAAGGCTTGACATAGCCTTTGCTCGTTAAGTTGTTGCACGATTAAGTTGGGCAAGTTATGATAGGCTATCAAAGTCATACAAGCATTGTCCTATATTTTCTGCGGTTGTCAAAGTCACATAGTTCCACGATCTCAAGGGTCGTCATATAAAGTATGACGTGGGCGATAGTGTCGAATAGAACACAAGTCAGTCTAAGGCACGAGCCACGGTCGATTCAAGGATAAGTATGTCACGGTCTATGGGAATCAGAGGAACACGTTTGTTCAGGTCTATCTGGAAGGCTATGTAATAGTCGTTTTCTGTGTTTCAAAGAATGTAAAGTATACACGACCGTTTGTCACCGAGACCGGTCCCAGGGCTTGGAGTCGCGCATGAAGAATGGAAAGCATGGACATGGATGAAGAAGTTTAAGGAAGAGAGCAGGTTGTACCATCTGTAGGCCTTGTATTTACGTCGAGTCTAGAAGTCGTCGTAGGTGCGTGGTCATGGACAACTTGTGCATAAGGGATAGTCTTCCTCGATATGATCGCCGAGGCCTCGGGATCATGTCGTTCAAGGGGGAAGCGAGTTGGCAAAAACAGGATGCTGGATGTACTGCATAGGAGATTCGGGGCTTCCATAGGCTAGCTACCCATTGGATGATCATCGTCAATCCTCAGCCAAGTCCAAGATAGCTTGACATTGCTAGTGATCTTTCATATAGATGAGTCAGTGTGCTAAGCAGCAATTTGCATGCACGGTATCGGTCGAATCAAAGATAGCGTAAGCGCGACACAGAGTTAAGAAGGTGTACATGGTTGCAACACCATTACAGAGCCTAAGATTTGGCTATAGCAAGGACACATGCTTCCGTACGAATCTGGCATCGTGTTTGAGTCATCAACTCAAGTTCTACAAGTCGGGATTGAGTCGTCTCGAGTTAAGTCAAGAAGGGCCGTAAGGCAAAGTTGGTTAAGTCGTGTTGAAATGTGAGGCACGTGCTCGATGTTTGAAGCACGCACTAAGTCGATGACATAAAATAAGTCGTTGTGTCCTAAAGTATGAGTCGGAAAGATAAGCATGAGTCGACACTATGATGTTGTTGGCACAATAAGGGTCAAGTTATCAGTGCAATGGCACTGTGACGGTCTAGAGACACAAATGGGCCAAGAGTCTCTGTCCTAAAATCGATCTTAAGGCAAGAATAGAAAGACAATCATAAAGGGATTATTTTGCACAAAGTAAATGAACGTGTTGGTTTTGTATGGGTGGACGGAGAGCTCACTCTACCAGTACAGTTGAGTACTGACACCTACACAGTTTCCATGTGCAGGCAAAGGTAGATAGAAGCTCATTGGCACGGAGCTCGCTTGGATGCGTCGAGGCACGGAGTTCTTTGGCATCTTGAGGCATGCATCCACATGGAGTCTGGACTTATACGGGACAAAATGTATGGACATCGCCTATCTGAAGTATCCGTTGGCTCGTCAAATTGTATTGAGAGATGAGAGAGAGATGAGTGATTGTAATCAGAGAGAAAAGTGAGCTTGAGTGATTGTAACTTGGCTTTGCGCCTTTGTAATTTTATT
The DNA here is from genome assembly GCA_029216955.1 of Iris pallida. NCBI lineage: Eukaryota > Viridiplantae > Streptophyta > Magnoliopsida > Asparagales > Iridaceae > Iris > Iris pallida. The sequence goes on from JANAVB010011999.1 coordinate 15,341,230, forward strand.
TCAAGTATCAATAGAAGATTTTGATTTTGTTTCAATGCTTTTGTTACCTCGTATATTCAATATTTCTGCTTGGGACTTTTGAGTGACGACCCCGTCGCAAGCTGTTGCAATCGACCGTTATGAAACCCATCTTGCATGAGCATAACCTAGGTTCGTACGACAACACGCCTTAGTAAGGAAGATCGGTCCTACGGGACCGGGGCGTGACATTGGTCTATGCCTTAAAGATCAAGGATCAGGTGCTATCTACTTTTAAAGAGTTTCAGGACTCTGTTGAAAGTAAGACGGGCAAGAAGCTACGATGTGTTCGGTCCGACAATGGCGGCGAGTACATTGGCCCCTTTGATGCTTTTTGAGAGCAAGGGATACAACACTATAAGACTCCACCAAAGATACCGTAGCTCAATGGTGTAGCGGAGCACATGAATAGGACGTTGATGGAGAGGGTACGATATTTGCTATCAGTGGCAAACTTATCGGACAGTTATTGGGGTGAGGCTCTTTACACTGCTGCTTATACTATTAGTTTATCTCCTAGTGCTCCTTTGCAGGGTGATGTGCATGACAAAGTTTGGTACGACAAAGAGCCGTCATACAATCACTTACAAGTATTTGGTTGTAAGGCCTTCGTTCATTTACCGAAGGACGAGAGATCCAAACTTGAGTCCAAGATAAGACGATGCGTATTTGTCGGATATGGTCGGGATGAGTTTGGCTATAGACTCTACGATCCCGTGGGAAGAAAGCTCTACAGAAGTAGGGACGTGGTATTCATCGAGGATCATACCATGATCAATACTCAGGATTACGAGATGCCTTTTGAGGCTGAGGAATTGCATGATTTAGAATCATTTCATTTCCAGAGGACATCGCAGATGATCTAGTTATGGACGAGCCAGTAATGGAGTTTCTTCCAACCTTGATCATCATCCTACTGATGGTGGTCAAGATAACCCTCAGGAGGATGTACATGTCAGAGAGGTAGTTCCTGAAGGGGAGGAGGTTGTTAATATACAACAGCACCAGTGGTTCCATTGAGAAGGAGCGACAGAGAGCATCGACCATCTACGAGATACTCACTGGGTGAGTATGTGCTGCTGACTGACAAGGGAGAGCTTGAAAGCTTTACAGAGGTTATGGACGATGAACATAGGTAGGAGTGGATGGAGGCTATACAAGAGGAGATGATTTTCTTATAGGCCAACTCCACTTATGATCTGGTGTGGTTGCCAATGGACAAGAAGGCTTTAAAAAATCGATAGGTATTTAGAGTGAAGTATAAAGATGATGATACTCGCCCTCGATATAAAGGGAGGCTGGTAGTTAAAGGCTACGATCAGCGAAATAGCATAGATTATGATGAGATCTTTTTGCCAGTCATCAAATAGTCATCTATTCGAGTGGTGCTAGCATTGGCAGCCAGTTTTGACTTGGAGATCGAGAAGATGGACGTGAAGAAGAAATTCCTCCATGGTGATCTTGAGAAGGAGTTGTACATAGAGCAGCCAGAGGAATTCTGTGAGAAGGGCAAGTTACACTTGGTTTACCAGTTGAGGAAGAGCTTATATGGTCTGAAGCTGGCTCCAAAGAAGTAGTACAGGAAGTTCGAGTCATTTATGGGGGAGCATGGCTATGCACGGACGATGTCGGATCACTGTGTATTCGTTAGGCACTTTACCGAAGATGATTTTATCATTTTACTGCTCTATGTTGACGATATTCTACTAGTGGGTTGGAATGCCACTAGGATAGATGAGTTGACGCACCAATTGGGCACGACTTTCTCTATGAAGGATTTGGGCACAACGAAGAATATTCTTGGGATGGAGTTCAGCCGAGAAAGTGAGTCCAATCTACTACACTTGTCCCAAAAGAAGTACCTTTACGGGTACTTCAATGTTTCGGGATGGACGGTTCGAAGAAATTAAGTAACCCCCTTGCGGCTTACTTTAAGTTCACTAAGGAGCAGTGTCAATCTACCGAGGACGAGAAGGAAGATATGTAGTGGGTTCCATATGCTTCAGCTATAGGGAGTCTCATTTATCTGTGGTGTGTACTAGGCCAGACATCGCTCACGTAGTTGGCACAGTTAGCAGATCTCATTCGGGTACATTGGTGTACTGTCAAGTGGATCCTACGATACCTTCAGGACACTACCGATTGGAGACTTTCTTTTGGTGGTGACAAGCCAAAGCTGGTTGGGAATACCGACGCTGATATGGCTGGAGATGTAGATACGTGGCGATTGACTTCGGACTATGAGATGATGTTTGCTGGTGGAGCGGTATCGTGGTAGTCGCGGTTGCAGAAGTGTGTTGTCATGTCGACGATAGAGGCAGAGTATATTGCGACGATGGAGACTTGTAAGGAGTTGTTGTGGATGAAGAAGTTCCTGCAAGAAGTGGGGCTAAAGCAAGAGCACTATACTTTGCTTTGCGATAGCCAAAGTGTCATTCACCTTGTGAAGAACCAGACATTTCATAGTCGGTCCAAGCACATTGAGACTCGATATCGTTTGATATGGGATGTGGTTGAGAAGAATAACGCGACGCTTGAGAAAGTTCGTACCGATGACAATGGAGCAGACATGCTTACGAAAGTTCTACCAAGGGAAAAAATTGAGTACTGCAGGCGGATCGTCGGGATGACGAGTTCCTCCGCCTAGTTGTGAATGAGAAAATTTGTTGGAGTGGATGGGGTTCCCAACATATGTGGAGAATACCCCGGAGTGCGACGAGTGTCATCCTTGTGTCGGAGAAGCTCGGGGAGTGCATGGCCTATTTTGGAACATATATGGTAAGCAAATATATGATTGGATTTCCATATTTACTTTGATTATATATTTATGATTGGATCTTTCATATAATAGTTTTCCATATATTGGACTTCCAATTATGGCAAGCCAATTATGATTTGATTTTCATTAAATATATGATTGATACATGTTGAAACTTTTCATTTATATTGGCCTTCCATGTATAGATTTTCAATATGGTAACCATTATTCATGCAAGGGTTTATAAAAGGTTAATGCATGCAAGTTGACAAACAACACAAAAAAAGAAGAAAAAAAGAGAGAAGAAAGAAAATGTGGCAAGAGTGCTTGTGCAACTTTGGGAAGGAGAAAGAAGGATTGGAGGACGTTTCGGAGGAGTAGATCAATTTCGAGTATTTCTCGTTGTCTTCTATCTTCGTGGTTGTAATATATTTTCTGTCCCAGTGAGTTGTGGTGATCCATGTTTGATTGGGAGGAGCTTGTAGAGGGTGTATTCTCTTTATTCCATTAGTGGTGGTTCTTCACGGTTGGACTCCGATCGTCTCGTGGTTTTTCCAGCAAGAGTTTTCCATTTAAAAATCTTTGTGTCTACGATTTGTGTTGGCATTTTCGATTTGTGTGTTTTTTGCTCGGTTCTCTTGCAGTACTTTCTGGTTTGGGGGGAACGGTTTCCGCGCTTCGTACCCAACACCTTCATTGGCTTCTCTCCAAATTAGGAAGAATAATCGATGGAAATATGGCCGATGTTTGTTTCGCAAAATCAAGACATTAGTAAAGAAAAATGATTTATTTTTCTGTATTTGGATGCCAAATAAAATGAGCATAAAAAGAAAATCTTTGGATTAATTGGAGGGACGAGTCATGGAAGTACTACGGTGTATAAAATGTAATAAAACTTATTAGACTGTGTATATACGGAAGAAAATAAAATAAGTAAGTGTTGTTTAAATTAAAGCAGTCACTAGGTCTTACAGGAATAAAAGCTTGACAACGTACTTCCTCAAATTGAGCAATTCGGTTCGATTGTTGAGAGACTATGAACTAGTCTAGTTAATTTAATTAAGTAGGTATTGGGACTATGAACTAGTCTAGTTAATTTAATTTAGTAGTTATGGAGACGAAGGCTGTTGGCTGAATTGACTGTAACACAGTCAGCCATACTACTGAAAGCGTCGATCTCTTGCTTCTCTCTAATTTGAGTACTATCCTTGTATCCATATTCGTGAAGACCTAGTCGAAAGAATCATTTGCGAATTGAATAATGCTAGAATCGAGAACGGGATTGTAAGGAAAGCCATGTCAAATATATATACACACGGTGAATATAATTATATAACTTGTAAACAAAATTTATTAATATAACTCTAATTTGTAGTGGCAGAGACTTTAAAATGGTACTAAAGTAATTCAAATTTGAAACTTTAAACCATCTTGCAAGCATATTAAGCTATGTTTTACCAAAATTAATCCGCTAGGTGAACCTTGTCCTTTGTATACTGTGTTAGAATATAAATTTTGGGTGCAAAGTATATAAAACAATATACCATCATTGACATCAACCCATATTACACCTTTTGAATTTTGGGCGCAAAGTATATAAAAAAAAATAGGCTTAATTGCTAATTGCTATCCTCAACTATCACACTTTTTCAAGTTGATACCCTAAACTTTTTTTCGTAACAGATTGATACCTCAACTATTTTTTTTTTCAACTTAATACCTAACATTTTAAAAAACTCCAAAATGCCCTTATCCCTTCCCTCCCTCCACCCCCTCCCCCACTCCGGCCACCCCCCTGCTAGCTCCGGCCAACCCCCCACCCCCCCCCCCCTCCTCGCTTCCGGCCGACCTCCCCCCCCCCCCCCCCCTCTTCGCTTCCGGGCCACCTCCTGCCCCCGCCTCCCGCTCCGCACCCCCCTTCCCAGCCCCCCTCCTCCCGCTGTCGAGCCCTAGGGAGAGGCGGGAGCGGGCGGACGGCCGGAGCGAGAGGGGGGGGGGGGGGGGGATGGCCTGAAGCGAGCAGGGGGGGTGGGGGGGGGGGGGGAGCTGCGGCCGGAGCTAGCAGGGGGGGGGCGAAGCTAGCACGGGGGAGGGGGGTTAGGGGTAGGGACATTTTTGTCCAAAATAATATCCGGGTATCAAGTTGTTACAAAAAAAAGTTTAGGGTATCAACTTGAAAAAGTGTGATAGTTGAGGGTAGCAATTAGCAATTAAGCCAAAAAAAATATAACCATCATTGACATGGACTTACATAAAAGTAGAAAAATTAAATAATATTAACATATAATGCCTGTTTTATCCAAGATCGCTAATTAACTCCAAGAGCTAGAATCTATGAAAATTTATAAGAGCTAAATTATATATTTAATCTCTTGGGTGCATTTGTCTCTACGTTTATAACTATGGACCAATAATTAAGCGATATACAGAAGGGATACAAAGGATGTTACCTACTTAATTATACTACATATCTAATCAATGGAGGACAAGAAATTGTGGAAACTGATAGCCAAAAAAGAACAATAAATGAGTGTGTGTGTGTGTGTGTTAGTTAGTGTTATATATATATATATATATATATATATATATATATATATATATATATATATATATATATATATGACCTCTAGCCTCGTGGTTAAGAGATGCATATGGCCTGAATGGTCATGAGATCAATTCCCGGTGGGAACGCTCGCCACAATTACCTTCTTTCATATATATATATATATATATATATATATATATATATATATATATATATATATATATATATATATTAGCCTAGTGGTTAAGAGAGATGCATACGGCCTGAATGGTCATGAGATCAATTCCCGGTGGGAACGCTCGCCACAATTACCTTCTTTCATATATATATATATATATATATATATATATATATATATATATATATATATATATATATATATATATACACTGATGGCTCTCTCAGCTTCCCCCGCTCTGTTCCCTGATCGTCCCGCCCCCCCCTCAGGCTCGGCCTAGGCCGGCGGCCGGCTGGGCCTCCCCCACTCCCCTCCTACCCCTCTCCTCCCGCCGCATGGAGGACGCCCTCCCCCCCGACCTTCTCGCCGTCCTCGGCCAGCCACTCTCTCCACAGATCGTAGCCCCTCGCCTACTCCTCCCCCAATTCACCGCCACCTCCCCTCGGCCGACCGCGCCCCCCCTCCATCGTGCCCCCTTCTCCCCTCGCCTCCCCTGAGCTCTCTCAGACGTACCACGATCCCCCCGCCCTCTCCCTGCGCCCGTCCCCCTGTTATCACCGGAGCAGCGGCGGCCCCTCAGGTCGTCGAGCGGCACCCTAACGGTGTCTCCCCGAGGGCCACGGCATCTCAGTCCTCCCGTAGGCCCGCCACTGGGTCAGCGCTAGAGGGCCATCCCCCTTCTCCTGATTCAGATTTCAAGTTTCCCGCTTGTTTGGCTGGACGTCCCTTTTCGAGGCCGGGGGCTGCGCTCTCATGCGCCCCCGCGCTATTGGGCACATATGCAAGCCCTCACATGGGCGCATATTGGTCCCCATTCCTCTCGGGCGCATATGATGCCTCTTCCCTATCGGGCGCATACCACGGACTCCCTCATCTGGCTCCAGCGGGCGCATACAACTATCCGTCCCTACCTTCTCGGTCGCTCAAGATGCCCCCATCCCTTCTGGCGCATGCTCCTGCCACTCACTTCCACCTCCAGTGGGCGCATATAGCTCTCTGTCCGCGGGCGCATACGACCCTGACGCAGTGGGCGCATGCGGCGGTTCATCCTTCACCCTCCTCCTCATCGGGTGGTCTTGCCGGCCCCGCTCAGTTTCCTACAGGCGCATACTGCGGTCCAACAGGCTCCTCTTGTCCCTAAAGTACAGATGCTTACCGTTCCTCCAACAGAGGCCTATCCCTTCTCCCCCAGCCTCCTGCTGGTCTCCCTCCCCCTGCCGGGTCGGTTATCCCGGGCAGTGCAGAGGTCCTCGTCGCCTCCTCCTCGGCTTTGGATCCCCCAAACCCTGCTACTCCACCATCGGGATGGCCTCATTCCCGGCCGATCTCCTTGCTCTCAATCCCCGTTGGGAGCGGGCGGAGCGGGGCCCGAGGGAGGCCTGTTCTTCCCTCCCTCCCCCCTCTGCGCAGCGGCCCCCGCACGTTGACCCCGCCCAGGCGCCTTCCTACGTCGCCATTCTAGGTCAAGACAGAGCAGCCAATCAGGGTCTCCTGTTCCCCAACGTCCACCTCAGCGAAGTCGATTATCCGTTACCATCTCATGTGCCCTCAGTACCCTTCTCCACCCTGGAACTTGCATCCTTGGCCACATCCTTCCCCTTCTCCTTCGTCCTCAAATTCTCCTCGGGCTGCCCCAAGATCTCCAGGGTCTAGAAGGTGATCGCCAGTTGGAGGCTTACTGCAGAATACCGGGTGGCTCCTCTAGACCCCAGGTACATCCTGCTCCACCTATCTTCCAACACCGACCATAGGACTGTGTGGTCCAAAGGCACCAGTAAAGTGGACTCCCACCATATGAAGATTATAAAGTGGTCTGCGGACTTTAGCACCAAGGTAGACTCGACAACGGTTGCCGCGTGGGTGACACTTCCCAACATTTCCCTTATTTTTTTTGTTCCGACAGCTCTTAAGCGTATAGGTAATTCCTTTGGGACTTACGTGGCCACTGCCCCAGAAACTAGCAACGTAACCAAAGCTCACTATGCGAAGATTTGTGTGGAACTTGATCTTTCTAACGAGCCTCCCAACCAAATCCTCATTGAACTGGGCAACCAGTCCCACACCCAGCAAGTCATCTACGATAACCACATCATCTTCTGCTCCCACTACCACCTGCATGGGCATCTATCCAAGCATTGTTATCGTCTCCATCCTGAGCTCAAAAGGAAACCCTTTAGGCCAGTAACCCATACCAAAACAGATCCAGTACATTCGCCCAATCGGTCCCCCTGCTTCCGCCACCGAACTCCCACACTATATTTTCCTCCAGCGAATGTGAATCAGAACAAGGCACCCCTGCGGATAGAACGCAGATCTCCTCATCAATCAGAGCTGTAGTCCCCTACCACCCACCAGCCCTGAGACTCAGCAACCAATTCAACATCCTCCACGAGGAAACGACAGATCCCACTCTAGAGATATCCTCCAATGGAATCACTTACAAGGACTCCCAGACGAACTCAGCGGACATCAGCGCCTCTAAGAAGGTAGCTGCGGAGGAGGCCCTACAAGTTCACCCGCACATCACTGATGGCCTTCTAGAGACCTACCCCTCCAACGATGCCGAAATCATAGAGGCCCTGGCCATACTAGGACCAGATCAAGCTCAGAGAGGATTACAGGTCATCGTAGCCGGATTTCCCCTCCGGTCGGAAGGAGACCAACTTGGCTTCCTGGACGACACCATTCTCATCCTCCCTGAGGAATCCATGTCGAACTCGACAGGAGATTTGATCGATCAGACCGACGACACCTTCATCACCCACACCAACGGCTTAATCTCCAGCTCATCCACCTCGACGGCGGGGGAGGCTACGACCACAACCAGAAATCTAATCAAAAAATACCCGAAGAATCCCCGACCACTAGAACCAAGTCCGCTACCAAGCATGCTAACTAACACCCCCGCAAACTCTATTAATGTTGAACATCCTCTCCTGGAATGTCCGCGGTGTTGCAAACAAACCCACAAAGAGGAGAATCACTAGCCTAAAGAACCCCACAAAATTGACGACTTTGATTATCCTTGAACCCAAAATCCCCAATAAAAGACTCAAATCCATTCAGCTGCAGTTAGGCTTTCCTATAGCCATAGTCGACAGACACAACGTTTGGATCCTCTGCACGAAGGATGTCAAAATTGGAGTCATTAACGATTCCAAGCAGGCCCTTTCCTGTTGGATGGAGCACCTGTTATTACCCAAGCATGCCATCCTGTCCGCGGTTCATGGCAGCTGTGACATCTCGGAGCGCAAACTCCTTTGGAACAACCTCCTGGACATCCATCTCCACCACAATAATCTCCCTTGGCTCTGCATTGGGGACTTTAATGTCGTCATGTGTAGAGAGGAGAAGACGGGCGGCCGCCCTCCCCCTCTACCTGCCATGTAAGATTTCAACAATTTTATTTTTAACTCTCACCTCGCCCCCTTTCCATACACCGGCAGCACCTTTACCTGGTGCAACATACAGGATGGGGATCGTCGCCAATACTCTCGACTGGACAGGGCCCTTACGAACGCCCATTGGCTCAGAATGGGGACCACATCCAAAATCTCCCACCCCAACGCCACCGAGTCCGACCATGCCCCTCTGTTGGTTAAAATCTCCAGCAACTCAGACACAAACGATAAGTATTTCTGATTCCTAGACTTCTGGAGCGAACACCCCCAGTTCATAGGCGTCGTCACGGAAGCGTGGAGCAGTACGGACGACGCCGAGCCCCTCACTAGAGTAGCCATCAAGCTCAAGGCCACGAGGAAAGCCTTGGCAGTTTGGAGCAAGCAGGCCTATGGGGACATTTTTCAGGCTATCCGAGAGGCCGAAGATAATGTCAATCGAGCAGAGATCAGATTCATGCACGATAGATCCCCCGCGGCTAGGACCGCTCTCAACCTTACCAAAGCCATCCTCAAATTCCGTCTGAAAGTGGAGACTGATTTCTGGAAGCAGAAAGCCATGCTTAAATAGGACAATGAGGGAGACAGAAATTTGAGCTACTTTCATGCTTGTGTCAATGGTCGCAGGCAGAAACTCACCCTTCACCAAATTGTTGGGAATAACGAAAACATCATCAGAGACCAAAAGGGTATCCAAGCGGCGGCGGCTGAGTACTACTCCAAACTGTTTGCCAAGAAGACGGTCATCAGGGACCCCTCTTTTCTGGAGGAAATTTCTTATCTCATCAGCGACGGCGATAACATCCTGCTTGAGCACCCTCCATCCGAGCAAGAGGTGAAAGACGCCATCTGGGCTCTTGACGAGCATAGTGCTCCTGGCACAGACGGGTTTTCGGGGGTATTTTTTTGCTCATGCTGGGACATCATTAAGGCCGATATCCTCGAGGCGATCATCGCCTTTTTTAAAGGTACGACATACCCAAGAGCCATCTCGAGCACCAATCTGATCCTCATTCCGAAAAAGGACAATCCGGAGTCTTTTCGTGATTTTTGTCCTATCAGTCTTTACAATTTCACCAACAAGATCATATCCAAGATCGTCGCCTCCCGTATGTCTGAGCTCCTTCCCAAGATCATCTCCGAGGAGCAGAGTGGCTTTGTCCGCGGCAGAAATATCCAGGATAATATCATGTTAGCCCAAGAATTAATCACATGCATGAAGTTCCCGGCAAGAGGGAGCAACATAGCCATCAAATTAGACATAGAGAAAGCCTACGACAGTCTGGACTGGCAATTCACACTACAAGAAAAATGACGATTCTTGACGGTTTATAAGTTGATGGTCGTGAAAAACCATCAAGAAAATGGGTTATCTTGACAGATTTAGCCTTACGTCAAGAAATGCCTTATTTTACGTTAATTTAGCAATCTTACAGCATAATAGTTGACGGTTTTGGAGGATCTGTCAAGAAACATCCTTTTATTTAGTGACGGTTTGGTAATAACCGTCAACTAATATATGCCTAAAAAATTGGCACAATTTTTTCAGTTGCCATTTTGGTAATTTTTTTAAAATGTAAATCTATATTGACGTTAGTCATTCTATCCCGTTTCATTTATTTTTCGATTCTTTCCTCTCCTTTCTATTTCTCCATCTCTCTCATCCACCAGCCGATGGAGAAGTAGAGCTCAAATCTACATCTCCCTTCTCCTCTTCCTCCTTTACATCTCCATTCTCCTATTCTTCCTCTTCCTTCTCCTTCCTTCTCCTATAGACCCAAAACCCTAATCCCCAAATCCACCTAATCTCGTCCCCAAATCCTAACCCTACATCCATCGGAGAGGAGCATCGGGATGGTCATCACGGCCCGTTCGAGAAGCCAAACCGAAGAAGAACCAGCAGCAGAAGAAGAAGAAGAAGAAGAAGCGGGCGTCGACGACCGAGGCCGACTGCTTCGAAGACGTCGACGACGTCGAAAAGAAATTCGACCTCCCGCCGGCGCGGGAGCGGGTAGTGTTCGAGTTCCCGTGGCAGGGGCGTCCGATTGCCGTCGAGATCGACAGCGGCAGCGACCTCCGTGACGTCTTCTTTGCGTCGCTCGTGGACGGGTGTCGTGCCGCCATCGGCTTCGCCGGGGACCGCCTCTCCCCCACCCCCACCCCAATCGACATCTCCGACTGCAGCGGCTCCTGGCCGTCCGATCTGGAGCCCGACGGCATCTGGACCTGCACGCTCCGCGAGCCGCTCTCCGTGTACAGTAAGACCTCTCGGAGTCTAGGTTGTTTCTAGCTTGAAATAATTAAACCAAATTCGAATTTTTTAGTTTGTAATTGATTTTAGTTTATATGTCATGCTTCGTATCAAAGTCAGCTATAAACTTTCCCATACTTCTACTTTGGTTCTTCAGTAACAATATTAAACTTCTTTTTTTTTGTCGACACATGCACCATCTCGGCCGCGTTAGAGAAGTTGTTGCTACACATTGTTCCCGACTCAGCCAAGGTAAGGATTTACGTTTTGTTCATTGCATGATTTTAATTCTGGAAAAGCGTAAGGATTATGTCATGGTTATAGGTAACATATATGCTTGTAAGATGTTCGAGTTTATTCTTGTAAAGTTCTAGCATACTAGAATACTATAGTTTTCTAGATTTTTATGCTTGTAAGATGTTCGAGTTTATGCTTTTTAGGTGTTCGAGTTTATGCTTGTAAGGTTCTTATGAAACTAACATTAGTCATCCCTTAAGATAATGCCCAAAGAGCACTATGTAAGCACTTCATATATATGAGCTTCAGGAGCTAACCCTGGATGTGATCTCCATTCTATTTTCGGAAGCAGTTACAAGGAAGGAAAATAAGTTATTGCACATTTTTGCTTAATTTGGAAAAATGAATGAAAGTCTCGGCCATTTTGGCTTTTTTGTAAGCTTCAGCCAACAAAAAAAAGGTCAACATTTTAGCGTACTTGAAGAGTGGAGGATTTGAAGTCAACCATTGGTGAAGAAGTTCTTTTCTTATTACAGTTGCAAATTTTCAACTCTCCCATGTACTTGAAGAGTTGGGAAAGAAGTTACCACTTGTAAGTATGTATATTATCGACATTGATCAGGTATTGCAACATTGCCTTCGCCTGAACTTTATGTCATTCTTCATTCCTTAACTAGTATTAATTTATTTACAAGTTATTTGTTAAGTATTCCTTATGTTAAATATTATGATAACTGGCTTACACAAAATATACAATATCGGGCTTATTGAATGCTTTTTGTAAAATGCATAAAGAATTCTATCTGTTAGTTCCATCCATCAAAATCTATTAGTTGTATTTTTTTTGGGTTTTCATATGTTATTTACTTGGACATTTGACTACAAGTTCAGAAACATTGACACCTCTGTAAAAGAATAATATCTCTTCATTGGTTGTCCTACTATATTTTAACTCATTTGAGATTTTCTTTTAAAATCTCAAGGTTTTTAAAAATTGGTATGGTGTAGTATGGTCTAATATTATATGCAGTTAAAATATTCAGATTGAATATACATGAAATGAGCATATTGGTTGAATTTTTCAAGAAATTTGCAAGGAAGCAATCACTTGGGAATCATGTAAAATCTGGAGAAAATGATTTGCAAGGAAAAGGTATATATACTAGTTTATTTGGTTCTTAAGCACCATGTAGAATCTGAAGAACAACATGGCAAGTGAAAGATACACTACTCAAGTATTAAAAAAAATCAAAGGAAACTTGTTTCATCCTGCAACTAGAACTTCACAAATATTTTGAGACACTTTCTCCTTATGTAGGATGCAACCAAGCAAAAGCCTTCTTGTAGACCCAATTCTTGTTTCCCCTTATTTTTATCAAAACATGATGAAATATGTTGAGACAGTTTCTCATTCTCTACTACAGTCTTTGTAATAGATTCTTAATATGGGAAGCATGGTTTTTTTTGCCTTTCCAATTGGAGCATGTTTGTTTGATAGTTTTTTGACATAATGTAATTGGAAGGAATTCCATGTATTTTCTCTAATGGGACTTTGTTTACTTTTTCTGCAGATTTGATTTCATGTATTACGGTCGAGACTTGCATGAACGGAATTTGCAGGTTGCTGGTCTTCTCGTTTCCCTTTTCTTTCCAGAACTGAGCTACCATTTGCCCCATGGGTAGAGCCTTAAGTCTTTGCAAGTTGCTGCAAATGGAAGGTTCACTATCACGCCGAGGCTAACTGTACTGCTCCCTGCAACTTCAATGTGAGGATCCTACTGTGGAGTTATGGTTCTTCAGCGAAAAAAAGGTTTGGTATTCTTATCCTTGCATTTATTCCTCTAACGATGATTCAGGACTATTTTTCTTCACACTTTTTGATAGTTTTGGTTAACCATGACCTTTATTCCTTAATAAGTCTAATTAGCTATCCAACATCCAGCAACAATTTGTAAGTGTTAGATTGAGTTTTATAACTTAGTCTTTCCCCTCATTCATACATATGGATATCATGTCTCTTTGGACATACCTTTTTTCTGCTGACTTAAACAATAATAATCTAACAAAATAAATAAATAAATTTAGTACACGAAAAGTGAAATTAAATTGCAACAAGACTACCAATCTCTGGAAGTGTATTAAATATATGTCATTGTCAAAAACTATACAATATGACACATAGACGATACACAGGTTGCTTGGCTGATAGCTGAACTAAATCTCTTTCGTGATGTCATTGTTGTTTCAGGATACACATGGATACAAAAAACTGAGTCTTACCGGAGATAGTGTTCTTATCCAGGAAACTTGGGTATGTGTTTGATTGTGGTATCCAAACTTGGGTATGTGTTCGATTGCGGTTCACTGCATTTTCTTGTGCTTCCATTCCTCTCTTTAGCAAGTTGAATGGATTGGACTTCAAGATGAGATCTCAGAGTACAAAAGTTTAGTTCAGGTATGTTCTGTTTTGTTAAGTAGTTAATTCCTCTCATCTTTAAACAACTTTCCTTAGCAATAATTATTTCCCTCATAATTTATTTTACTTAGCGAGGCTTGAATTTGGGATAAAAGCATTATTCTTGTTGTTTTAGTTTGGAATAGGTGCCCTATCCATGCCGCGTTGTCTAATATACATATCAGATACAATACTAGGTGCCCTGTCTATGTTTCATGAAGTTTCAATGAAATCCTTCATCCAGAGTTTTTATCCAGAGTTTTTCTGATTCTAAGATCTTGGAACTGGAGATTAATATACTTTTTTGGAAGACAATTAGGCTTAGCGTGTGTAGTATCGGGTCTACAAATCTTATGCAACATCTGAATGTTCAATTAATTTTGTCTTTTGTCTACCACAGAGCTTTACATGTATAGAAGATTTAAAACTTTGTCTATATAATGATATACTCTTCCTATTTCTCTTGGTCTCTCAGGAACTACATGGAAAATGAAGATGTATGGAAAATAAAGATTATGGAAACTACATACTTTGCTCCAGCAAGGTTTGCTACATATCTTGGTTTTATTTGTATAAGTTTCAGTTTTGGATGTTTAAGATGCATGAAAACTACATACTTTGGTTGGATATGTTTATGGTTGGACAAGTGTTAGATGTTTGTGGTTGGACGTGTGTTGGATATATTGGAAGTTTATGATGTATGGACAATATACAGTTTATTAATATAAAAATTGGATTTTGTAGTTATTTGATGTATGTATGATCTTCTGGATTATTGATATTATGTGTGTGTTCGATTCATATTATATAATTATAAATGAAAATTTTGCTATACAAAATTTAGCTTCTCTTGATGGTTATAAAACGTCAACAATTAACTCAATTCTGCTGCAAGAGGGCTTTTCTTGACGGCTAATAGCCGTCATCTAGGCCGAAGTCAAGAAAAGGTTTGGCCTACGTTGACGGTTTCTATAAACTGCTATCTTGACGGCTAAAAACACTCAAGAAAATTATTTAATATGATGGCCAAAAACCGTCAAAAAAAGCCCTGTCAGCGACCGTCAAGAAAAGGAGAGTTTTTTCTTGACTCCGGCCTAGTTGACGGATCTACAACCGTCAAGATACCAATTTCTTGACGGAGAATTCCCGTCAAGAAAAGCCCTTATTCTTGTAGTGTCATGATCTGGGTCTTCAGAGCTTTCGGATTCTCTGAAACTTGGACCAACATCATGTGGAGATCAATCAGCAACTCCTGGTTTTCTACGGTGATCAATGGTCAGGCTGATGGCTTCTTCAAATTGAGCCACGGGGTTAGGCAAGGTGATCCCCTGTCGTCCACCATCTTCATCATCACGGCAGATGCCATGAGTAGGAACCTTAATAAGATGACCCGCACCCCCAACTTCTACCACTATCACACCGCCAGCGGCTGTCCCATTATCACCCACCTAGCCTTTGCTGACGACATCCTCATTTTTTTCTCCGGGGACGTCGGTTCGGTAGAGGTTATCCACAATACTTTCCAGAAATACGCCAGCTGTTCGGGACAGAAGGTCAATCTGGATAATAGTGTCATCTACGCTCACCACAAGATCAAGAGAGAGCACGCGGGCACCCTCTCCAATACCATCCCCCTTCCCCATCAAGCACCCCTCATTCCAATATCTGGACTGTCCCCTTGTGTATGGGAAATCTAACGCGGGTATTTTCGAGGACTTGATTAGCCATATCAGGAAAAAAGCTTGAAGGATGGCACAACACGACGCTATCTCCGGGGGGCAAGATGATTTTATTAGCCACGTGCTCACATCCATTCCCATCTACACCCTAGCGGCTTGCTCGCCACCCAAGAAAGTACTTAATCATATCGAGAGCATTTTTACCAACTTTTTCTGGGGGCATTGCGATGGCAACGAAAAGCATCATTGGGCTAGTTGGGACTCCATAGCCAGGCCGACCGGAGAGGGGGGCTGGGATTTACCAAACTGTCCCACATTGTTAAAGCATTCTCGATGAAACTGTGGTGGAAGCTTCGTACCACTCAGAACATATGGACCAGATTCATGAAGGCAAGATACTTTATGAACATCCACCCATCGACAGCTACTTATAATAGAAGATCCTCTGCAGCGTGGCGTCGTACGCTCATAGGACGTTCTTTTGCCGAACCGGTGATGCGTCTCAAGGTGGGCGATGGGGAATCATCGACATTCCTGGAACGATGGATTGGAGACACCTTACTGCCTAATCTCTCAGAGGCCCACAGGCACTACAAGATCAAGGACATGTGGGACCCTATGGGTAATTCTTGGATCTGGAACACGGTTCGGGATTGGGGTAGTCCAGAGGCAGTCGATCTCATCCGTCGTGATGGATTGGAGATCGGGCACTATGCGGACGAGCTCTGGTGGCAGGATGACGCGTCGGGTTGCTTTTCGATCAAATCGGCTAGAAAAGTGATCCGAGGCACGGGAGCGCCTCTCACCAGTATTGCCCCGTTCTGGCAGACATGCATCCCCAAGAAGTGGTCCTTCATCATTTAGAGAGCCCTACGCAAGATCCTTCCCACTGATGACACCCTCAGCACTATCGGTGACAACCTGGCGTCCGCATGCACATGCTGCACCGATCGCAGCTCGGAGACGGTGGACCACATCTTCTGCCAAGGATACCTACCAGTCAAAGTTTGGGGTATCCTCTCCCAATGCTGTAGGATGAATCATGGGGGCTTGTGCTTTGGAGATCTAGTCACGGCATGGGGATCTGCATCCCATGGCCATCAGATCGTTGTAGCTGCTGCGACGTGGGTTATCTGAAAGAACCACAACAAGGCGAGATACGAAGGCCATCAGTACTCCGCTGAACAACTTTTTAGGAAAACCATCAGGCAGTGCAGCAAGAGGCGTGCACTCTGCAATCACGGCCAGACTATTTTTTGGAACTCCCTCCTCTCCATGGTCTAGTCGTTTTGGGGTTTGGGCTTCCTTCCTCCCCTTCTTTTGTTAGTATACGTGTATATGCTTCGACATTTTGTGCCTTCTGGTATACTTGTATAGCTTCGGCTTTTCTTATACATGGAATAAAACGGAGAGTTTTTTTGTTATATATATATATATATATATATATATATATATATATATATATATATATATATATATATATATATATATATATATGAAATAAAATAAAAATATTTCATATATATATATATATAATATATATATATTTATATATATATATATATATATATATGAAATATTTTTATTTTATTTCATATATATATATATATATATATATATATATATATATATATATATATATATATATATATATATATATATATATATATATATATATATATATATATATATATATATATAAATTTTTTAGAAAGGCAATTGTATTAATATTTCAAACAATGGATGCTAGGACTTAGATGCCTAACATCCTATAAACTCGTGTTCAACTTCTCTCCACTTACTTTTACAATAAGATCAGTTCATCCTACTATGTTGCCCTTTAGTCCTTCGAGCACTAACTTAGATACCAACTGGTTTCTTCCCTAACTTACTTCGCACTCGGATCCTTGGAGACCCCTCCTCGGTTTGCTGTATGAGACGAAGTCACTTATCATTTTCTTGGTCAGCTGTACCTCCCCATTAGATGACTCATCCTCTCCCTCAGACTCCTCAAGTGCACTCCTGCATGGCTCCAACCATTAGTAGCAGCTTGACCATCAACCTTTGAACGGAGCTCCTCTCCTCCCTCCCTAGAACACGGTTGACTACCATGTCCGAAGAGATCCCATAACCTTTTCTAGCTATAGACAGTATCATCTCGCTTCTGTCCAGCAGATCGACGGGGGACTTCTTGCTAACCCAATTGGATGATGACATGAGACAAATCAGCTCCATCATTGGCTTAATTCGGGCTATTATTACCACAGGAAATGGTAACAGTCGGATCCAAAGTAAAATGAACCAACTAAAATCTAACACAATTAACCTGCATATTTGATTTCTCACATAGAACCTCTATAACTTCCTCGTGAGGAGTTTCCCCGGTTGGATCAAGGCAGTTAGATTTCGCGTGTTCGGTGCAATGACAAGCCATGCACATCACCTGTGTCCATTCTAACGATATTGACTAGTCGAACTTACTTCCATTAGGAAGATGGACTGGAAGAGCTGATGGAAGGACTATTTACGCAATAATCTCTACCAGGACACCTGCAAACGCTAATCTTCTACGATGTGCTATAACCATGTCCATCCACAATGGGGTGCCAACTGCACTAGAAAGTTTATTAAGAGCCAACGAATCACAAAGCTGAAGTAAATCTTTAGTTTGATCATAGTGAAAAGATCACAGTAAACAGTGTAGTGAGAAGATCACATTCCAGGGATATTGGTGGCAACCATTTCTTCAGGATGATCAAAGGATCATCAAAACATCCAAGGACATCCATTAAGCACTGAACGATCTAGAATTTCCCTGTGAACTTTATAAAAAAACCATTCTCATAAGAGAATACAACCCCCCCGGCTTTCAGAATCGCCTCATAAATGTAGATATGACAAGGTATGATGTCTTTCTCTGAGCACATACATCACCAGGTATTCTTCCATTATGCAACGAAGATAGCAACATCTGTCGCATTGATAACTGTTATGCCGACACCATCAATCACTTCTGGGAAAATAGAAGAGTAGAGAATCACGTCACTGTCGGAAGAAGGAGAGGAAGATGAGCATAGGGCTGCCCACAAGTAGGGTTTCATAGAGGAGAAGAAAATGGCTCCTTCAATAATAACCAGACACACAATCTCGCCTGGCCAAATATTACCCTCTTGCTTGTTAGATCCTAAAAATTACGGCCTGAACCAACTGCCCCCAACTGTTTTGCCTGACCACTGTGCCTAAGGATAGGACCCGACCATTGGCAACCCACACAAGCACACACCTAGCATCAATCTTCTTCAACATCGGGACCCTCCTAGGATGGAGGATATGCACGCATCCTCCCTTTGCCTTGGCCCAAGTGATGCGGAATAAGATGTGAAAAGAGATCAAAGATAATTTCAAGACTAAATAAGTGCCCTAATAAGGCTTAAGTTGGAAAAATTATAACTATATAAACTTTGAGATGGGCAATAATGCTGGCCTTAATCCTTTATTTTTTTTGCAAGACCAATCAACCTTAATTAAAAACATCAAATCAATTGTAAATTTTGTTTCCACAAATCATAGTTGAGTTCTTCTGTAATAATTAGATTTGGCATTAAAACAGATACAAACAACTCACTTTATTTGGTGGATCGACTTTACAAGAGTCTAACATAAAGATGATCAAATTTATGCAGGAATATCCATATCGTGGTCATTAGAAAAGTCAATAGAACTGGAGGAAGCAATGGACAAGTTATCACGACCCACTCTCGAATATTCGAGGACGACTCAGATCATGCCCGGCCTACTCTGTCGTGGACAGCGGTAGACAGCCGTCTAAACCTCAGGAATCATAAATGATATAAAATGTATCGATCACTCATCACAGCAACTAGAACGTTCAAGTCAATCACAACAACACAAAGTCACCATAGAGTCACTATTAGTGTTTTGGTACAACATACATTTGCTAGCTCTTCCGGAGACAAATTCGGTAATCATATCCTCAAATCAATAATAATACAATACATCTATCTCATCCAAATCATCTAATACATCAAAAAGTATCGGTGTCTGATCTTCTAGAATCTTCCAAGATTCATCAGCCAAATCCAATGTGGTCCACATGTCCTGGTGTAATATGTCAACAATCTACTCAGAAAAGAAGCAAAGTACAATGTAACTCACCAGTACTCAACAACATGATGCAATAGTAAATAAAGTAGCAAAGACAGTAAATAACAAGTAAACTAAAGAAAACCTGAAATCATGCACTATTTTTGTGTACCATGTACAATAGAACATCAGTAAGCATGTAGGGTTATCAAGTCTAATATATAGAGAAATAGTATGCCATCAGTCACGTATAGTATAAGGGCATACCATGTACACTATACTAACAGGAATAAGGTATAAAGTGATGATATGCTAGTAGTCACATATAGTATAAGGCATATCATGTATTCTATACTAGCAGTCAAGTAAATGGAAATAAGGTATAGCGCAATGATATACTAGAAGTCACGTATAATATAAGGTATATCATGTACTCTATACTAGCAGTCGAGTATATGTCCAGGGCTTAGGCGGCTACATGCTTCGTGTTGTACTCTTATATATATATATATATATATATATATATATATATATATATATATATATATATATATATGTACACTACAAGAAAATGGCTTTTCTTGACGGTTTTTTCCAGTTACCAAAGGGTTTAGTTGACGGTTTCCCTTCCGTCAGCTAGGCCAGTGTAAGCAAAGTCTCCACTTTAGTTGACGGTTGCTGAACAACTTTAGTTGAAGGGTTTTAGCCGTCAACTAAAATTGCTTTAGTTGACGGATTTTAGCCGTCAACTAAATTGATTTAGTTGACGAATTTTAGCCGTCAACTAAATCCAGTTTTAGACCGTTAATACTGGTGCATACTTTTCCTGACGTTGGCCTAGCTGAAGGATAATAACCGTCAACATGGATTCTCTTTTTGTTGTCATTTTTTAGCCGTCAAGAGACCCTGTTTATCAATTCCATTTACGTTACCGACGTTACGAGATCCACGCATAATATCAAATCTAGAAATTCGTAATATAAAATCTAAAATCTCTCACAAACATTAAATAATTTACAGCATATTTTATATTAACAAAACAACCATGTTCTTACATTCAACCACCAGTTCTTTTGCTCAGTTAACCAACAAAAAGATAAAATTTGTTCACAGATCACACTTGTACATGATACACCAACCCCATTTCATATTAGCTAATTCCATAATAGAATAAAATATCCTTAATGGAAGCCTGCATCTTCACAAACCATATTGTAACCAAAGTCCGTAACTTCATAAACATTATCAAAACCGAAGCCTGCAGCTTCACAAACCATCATTCATCGAGAATCCGCTGTAGCCAATTAAAAACACATTGTTAGATTGGACTGGTATTAATAAAGAAATATTTGAACAAAGACTGATACAATATCATTGTTAGTATTGGACTGGTATAAATACATATATAGATTGTACAAAAAAATATTTGATACAATATCATCAACAAGGACTGATAAAACAAGTGGGTGATGCAATAATGTATAGGACAAAAATATATAGCAGGGACTGCTACTTAGGTTTAAACCAAACCCGAGCCCCTCCCATTTGTGATACTAAAACAAAATCAATTATTAAAGCTTTCAAACTGATACAGTGTCTGAGCACAAATAAAACTAAAGACTGAACTATGAATGACTGACTGTAATTTAGGACTGAAACCATTAGCAAACAGAAACTTAAATGTCCACTGACTGAAATATCCCCCTTCTCATTTATTCAGTAAACTGAACTGTTACTAAGAATGAGAAGTAGGGACTGAACTATATGTAATTTGGGGACTGAACAATGACTGATACAAGAAATTAGTAGAGCCCCTACCCCCTCCCCTCTGTAACGCCCCAGAACCAGAATACTGGAGAGCGGGGGCATACATAGCCAGCTACGTATTGAAATGGATTCCACCTTGCTATACGGTCACGGCTGTCTAGATACATGAGGGTTTTACTACAAGTCATCAGTCTCTTATGGTTATCAATAAGCCTATTGTCTCAATCTCATGCAAGGGATAGTAGTTACAAGATGTTAGAGCATCAAATATATAATAGTAAGGCATCCCATACATTACATATTTGGATGATCATGAAGCTAGTCGTACAAAATATGAAGACTAGGAAGAGTTTTAGTCATACATGATCAACCCTAGGATTCGTCAATCATGTTACATCCCGTAGGCAGACAATAAGTAAAGTGCAATACGAGCTAACACGTGCTCGCCGGCTAAACGCCTCAAAAGAATATTTTTACAATAAAGTAGGAGAACAAAAGGGAAACACACTCGTTGCCTTGGTTACGCCTGGTGGTCACCATATGGCAGGAAGGTAGGGAGATCCTCTGGTGCTGCTCTGGTATCTAGACACGTAAAACCAGCTGGGTCAGATCCCAGAAAGAGCAAGTGCCACAAAGGAGGCTTCACTTAAGAACTAAAACCAGCAATTAGCACAAAACATAATTATACAATAAAACTAGAGATATGGAAAATCGTGATGATATACGATAAGATAACCATGGGACTATTTCGATAACCAAGTTACAACCCTTAAACCAAACACGGATCGGGGTTGTAACCCTTCATCTGAACGAAACTTGGTTTTCCACCATTTATCGATAAAATAAAACACAAGCAATCAGGTCATGTTATAATCTTGTACATGATCAGGACAAGACTAGACTGGGCTAGACTCCATCCAATCAATCATGGCCAAACAATGAGTACGGCTTGATACTTTAACTAACTAGGGTTATCACAGGCCTAGTTACTAGCAAGATGCAATGAGATATTTCAACAGCCACAAGCCCTGAAGACCATCCAGGTTATCCAGATCGAATATCCGTTCATAAAGGGTGCAACACATGACAGTGTGCTGGAAATGTTCCCTACTCGTCGGTAGGCTACAAGTCTACATGCGCGCGCCCAGATAACGGGATTGTCTGTAGCTGGGAAATATCTTCATGGCTACTGGGTTATTCTAGTTATTAGCCTTAGTCAATTTCAGTAGGTACCCCCTGACCGTGGTACTCAGGGGTCCCTGCCCCAGATATGATGCAAGATAATACTGGTTCATTTGTACAAACACAATCGTCCACGGTGTCCAGGCCATTCATTCTTGTCATGTCATGCTAGCCGTCGTAACAGTATTCAATAGTTCCCATCAGGCTTGCTTGTTATGTCTTGTCAAGTCATGTCATGTCATGTCAATCCACTTGTTATACCGTACCATGTACAATTATCAGTCCAGTCAAGTCAATCAATTCAAGTTATCTAGTCTGTGACAAGTGGTGCAAGAATAATATAGAAAACGGGTGCGTATAGGGCTCAAGCCTCTACGCGAATGAAACTACGCTAGGCTATGAGGCCCTGTACGTAAAAATAGCTTGCGAACAAGACACAGAGTTAGATAGCTCTACACGAACAAGGCTGTACGTGAGCGAGACCAAGAAAAGACCGCTTCTACGTGAGCGGGAGCCCTACGCGAGAGGGAACTCTACGCGGGCAAGGCTCTACGCATAGCAAGCACCCTATGCAAGTGGAACTTTACGCGCACGAGCATCCAAGTGAAGCTCTACGCACGCAAGGCTCTACGCGAGCGAGGGAGAGTCTATACGAGCGAGGCTCTACGCGTGGGGTACTCTACGCTAGCGAGACTCTACGCGACAGAAGAATACACGAGCACAAGTCTACGCGAGCGCGAGTCTACGCGAGCGGGAAGGCCCCTGCGTAGAGTTTAAGTGAACTCAGCGTAGAAGGATTACGCTGGCACGCAATGCGTGTGCGTAAAGGGATACTACACTGGCACGTAAAATGTGTGCGTAAAACTAAATACTATGCTTGCACGTAAGAACGTGTGCGTAAAAACTTCATCTTCTCCCCAAGGCCAAGACAAGCAGGCGTAAAAGCTCAAGAGCTCAAGAAAAGCTCTATCTCGGTCAAAACTCTGTGAAATCCAACCATTCCAAAACCAAACTTGCGAAACATCAGAATGTCTTCTACATAGAACTCTTAGTTTTCGAAAACAAGCCAGTTTAGTAGATCAAAATCGAGAAATCCAAAAATGTAGCAAACTTAGATCTACATGAAAGGAACCATGGAACTAAAAATGCTAAGTACTAAAGTATCTTAGAATCTCGTAAGGAAGACAATGGAACAATAAAACTTGAGTTCCTCCATGAAGCAAGTTGCACTTGCCTACGATGGTGCTCGGTGGAGAAGGAATGAGGAAGAAGAAGGAAGTAGCAAATAAGTAATGAATGAGGAGAGAGAATGGTTGTTGGGTTAATAAATGAGAGATGGTGGTAGGTAGGGGTTTGCATATCAACCCAAACCGAGCCCAACCAAGCCGAACCCAACCGAACCCAATGCAGGCCAAGGCCAGGATAAACTACATGAACCAGGAAATGCTAACTAACCCATGCCAGTGCAAAACCCAAGACTAGCCAGTCAAGACAAGTCGAACCAGGATGAACCCAAAATAAACCAAGGCAAGAATAAACCAGGATCAAGTTAAGGAAGATAAGTCTAATTACGGATCGAGATTCCGTACACGTATACCAAATACGTAATACGAACTACGGGTGTTACAACTCTACCCACCTTAAAAGAATTCTGTCCTCGAAATTTAATTAAGAGGCTAGAGAGGCAAGGACAAGCTATATTAAGCAATCAATCAAACAATCAATCATACAAGCAAAGAATCGAAGGCTTGAGGTGTAAGGAAGACATTAGACCTCACGAGTCAAACAGGTCAGGATATCGCGATCGGATATCATCTTTACGCTCCCACGTTGACTCACCCAAAGAGTGATGACCACAAGCAACACGGACTAAACTAATAGTCTTGTTCTTGAGTGTCTTCTCTCTCCGGTCCAATATGGATACAGGTCTCTTCTCGTACGAAAGGTTGGTACCAACAACCAATTCCGAATGATCAAGGACATGACTCAGATCTGGGATATACCATCGTAATTGGGATACATGGAAGACATCATACACCTCACACAACGACGATGGGAGAGCAAGACGATAGGATACATCACCTACTCGCTCCAGAATGTCGAATGGCCCGATATACCTAGGACTAAGCTTTCCCCGTATGCCGAAATGAATGACGCCACGGTTAGGCGAGATCCTAAGGAATACATGATCGCCGATAGAAAATTCAAGGGAACGCCGATAAGAATCGGCCCAATGATGCTGGCGATCTTGTGCAACTCGAAGATGATCTCTGACTTGTCTGACCACCTCAATAGTCCGGGTTACCATCTCGGGACCAAGTATTTGTCTCTCGCCAATATCATCCCAAGCTAAAGGAGATCTGCACTTTCTACCATACAGTACCTCGAACGGTGTCATCTGGATACTGGCTTGGAAACTGTTGTTTTACGAGAACTCCACCAGATGTAGGTGATCCTCCCACGAACCACCGATGTCGAGTGTACAAGATCTCAACATATCTTCCAAGGTTCGTATGGTACGCTCTGACTGACCATCTGTCTGCGGATGATAAGCTGAGCTGAACTGGAGGTGAGTTCCCAAACTCTCTTGCAGACTGCGCCAAAAGTGCAAAGTAAATCTTGAATCTCTGTCCGAGGTGATACTGACTGGAACACCGTAAAATCTGACGATCTGCCTGAGGTACATCTCTGCTAGCTGAGCCGTCGACTGACCAACTCTGAACGGGAGAAAGTGAGCCACCTTCGTGAGCCTGTCTATAATAACCCAAATAGCATATCTACCGGTCGGGGACCTAGGTAATCCAGTCATGAAATCCATGGTTATATGCTCCCGCTTCTATTCTGGAATCGGCAAAGACTGAAGAAGTCCAACCGGTCTCTGATGTTCAGCTTTAACTTATTGGCAAACTAAATACCGAGAGACAAACCGGGCTATCTTTCTTTTCATGCGATTCTACCAAAAGTACTGACGGATATCACGGTACATCTTTGTGCCACCAGGATGAATAGAATACTGAGAACTATGAGCTTCTGCCATAATCTCCTGTCTGATATCTCCACTGGGTACACAAAGACGCCTCCCATGTCGAAGTGTACCGTCCTCATGGACACATAACTCGGGTCTCCATCCTGCTACACATTCTGCCATAAGCCGCTGAAGCTTAGAATCTAACGACTGAGCTAACCTGATCCTCTCAACTATACTGGACTGAACTTGTATGCTGGCCATCAATGCCATACTGGTAGGAAGGACAACTTCTATACCCATCTTCTGAAGATCTGCCAATAACTCTGGCAGCGCTATTAGAAAATAAACTCCAGCTCTCCTGCTCAACACATTTGCAACAACATTGGCCTTTCCAGGATGATACTGCAGGTTGACATCATAATCCACAAGTAGCTCTAGCCACCTTCTCTGACGTATGTTGAGATCCTTCTGGGTGAACACATACTTCAGGCTCTTGTGGTCGGTGAAAATCTCCACCATATCTCCATACAAGTAGTGTCTCCAAAGCTTAAGTGCAAACACTACTGTTGCCAACTCCAAGTCGTGGGTTGGGTAATCCCTCTCATGATCACGAAGCTAACGTGATGCATAAGCAATTACCTTCCCATGCTGTATCAAAACACATCCTAAACCTCTACCTGAAGCATCACAATATACTGAAAATCCTCTGGTCCCATCTGGAAGCGTGAGAATGGGTGCCGTCATCAAGCCTCGCTTCAACTTCTCAAAAGAATCATGACATTCTGCTGTCCAAACAAACTGCACATCCTTGCGGGTCAACTGGGTCATAGGCGCTAAAATCCGAGCAAAATCTGAAATAAATCGCCGGTAGTAGCCGGCCAAGCCAAGAAAGTTGCAAACTTCTGCCACTGTGCTGGGTACTGGCCATGTCTCAATGGCTACTATCTTCTGGGGATCCACTTCTACCCCACCTCTAGTAATAATATGACCCAAGTACGAAATACGATCGAGCCAGAACTCGTATTTACTGAACTTGGCATACAATTGGTGCTCTCGGAGAATCTGAAGAACCACACGGAGATGCAGCTCATGCTCCGGTTCTATCTGGCTGTAGACCAGGATATCATCTATAAACACAATCACAAACTGATCCAAGTATGGCATGAAAATGCGATTCATGAGGTCCATGAATACAACTGGCACATTGGTTGCTCCAAATGGCATAACAAGGAACTTCCGATGCCCATATCTAGATCTAAAAGCTGTCTTCGGGATGTCCTGCTCTCTAACTCTGATTTGATGGTATCCTGACCGCAAGTCAATCTTCGAGAATACTACTGCCCCCTTAAGTTGATCAAACAAGTCATCTATCCTCGGAAGAGGGTATCTGTTCTTGATTGTCACTGAGTTCAAGGTACGATAATCTATACATAATCTGGACGTACCATCCTTTTTTTTACAAGAAGCATCGGGGCTCCCCAAGGCGATCCACTTACACGAATGAATCCCTTGGTCCTGAGTTCTTCAATCATCTTGTACAATATCTCTAACTCTGACGGTGCCATCCTGTAGACTCTCTCCGATACTGGGGCTGTCCTGGGGATCAAGTCGATAGTAAACTCGATCTTTTGCTCTGGCGGCATTCCTGAAAGCTCTTCTGGGAAAATATCTGGAAACTTTTTGACTATCTGGGGTAACTGTACTGCTGCTACTGCCATCCGTAATACTGGAGGTGAAGGTTCAACTTCGCCTCGGGAAAAGGAAAACTCTGGCTCGCCTGGAACACTAAAAACAATCCTGCCAACATGGCAGTCTATTCTAGCATACTGGTTCCTTAACCAATCCATCCCTAAGACCACATCATAATCGACCATCGGAAACTCTATCAATCTAGTGGGGAACTCTCTACCGCTAACCATGATCTGACACGAGGAAAACACTCTATCTACTCCCACAAGACCGTTACCAGTAAGTATATTGAGCTTTACTGATAATGA
The DNA here is from genome assembly GCA_029216955.1 of Iris pallida. NCBI lineage: Eukaryota > Viridiplantae > Streptophyta > Magnoliopsida > Asparagales > Iridaceae > Iris > Iris pallida. The sequence continues at coordinate 15,368,767 of JANAVB010011999.1, forward strand.
CTCGGGCTCCAGTCCTATCCGTGTCGCGATTTGTGCAGACATGAATGAATACGATGCACCAGAATCAAATAATGCTGATGTTGAAGAAGAGTTGACGAGAATAGTACCTGCCACTACCTCACCTGGTGCCAATCCTTCTTCTACGATCATCGCCATTGCCTGACCATGTCCTCTGGGTGCGGGTCCCCTCTGCTAAAAACCTCTCTGTCTGCTCTGAATATCAGGGCTTGGGCTTGTGCATACTGCTGGGGGTTTTGCTGCTGGAATACTTGGGACTGAGGCGGCAAGGGCCTCGAAAACTGTTGCTGCTGCTGGACTGGTGCTGGTCCCCTCACCGAAGGACTAGTAAAGTTGGACGATGACGAACTACCCTTATTCGGGCTGGATTCTATTTTGTGATCCGCTGCCCCACAAGCCAGGCACAATCCCTGCGCCCTACGACATTCTGCCACCACATGTCCTGGCTTCCCGCAATGTGAACATCCCACTGCGGAAGAGTGCATCTGCTTCTGCTGCTGGAGAAATAGTGGGGTCTAATGCTGAATTGACGTTACTGAGGCCGCCCACCTCGGAGTTCCAATTGTCAAAGTCCTAGCTACCGGGGCTGGTGCTGAAGACTGGTTCATGTGGCCATGAGATCGCTTCCGACCTCCGGTCCTGTCCACGATCCTCTAGGAGGTATACTCATGCCTCCTAGCTGCTCTCAATACTGCATCGAAAGTCTGATGCTCAAACTGCTCTACCGCCAATAAAATCTCTAGATGGAGCCCCTGCTGGAACCGCTGGGCTCTGTCGAACTCGGTCGCTACCAAGGTGGGAGCAAACCGACTAAGTCTCGAAAACTCGGCTGCATATCCGTCGACCGTCCTGTCCATCTGCTTCAGATTGGTGAACCTCGTCTATAGATCGTACCGAGCAACAGCATCGAAGTACTTGGTCTGGAATCTCTTACGAAATACTGTCCATACAACAGGTGCCACTAATCCAATAGCCTGTGCCGCCCACCAGCTGCGGGCAAGATCCAATAACTGTAGGCGTACTACCGCCACCTTCTCATTCTCGGGCGTCTTTGCCGCTTCTAGAATCACTTCTATATTCTGCAGCCAAGCATCTGCTGCAATAGCATCTTCGCTACCATGAAAGAAGGGAGGGTTCAAACGCTTGAAGCTGTTGACTGCCTGGTTCCCTTGATGACCGCCTCTGTTCAAAGCATCTTGTACTGCCTGGTACAGGGCTTCGCCCCGCCGATCTTGAGATGCTAGCAATGTCCTGATGAGACCCACCAAGGTACCATCATCGGGCTCTGCAGGCTGGACTTGTAAACCCCATAAAATTTCTACTATGATTTTTTAATTAATTTGGTATTGATTTTATATTCGTAATTGTACGTCGCGTACGAGCTCGCGTTATTCGTATTTGTATGTCATGCGCGAATTACGTTTTGTATTTGCTCGTCGAATGCGAATATGTGTGAGCGTACATATTTTTTTGAAAAACATTTTTCTATTTTATAATTCAAATAATATATGTAAAAAAAATTATTGTATTTGTATTTTGCTTAAAGTTGTGTATTGAGATGACCAAAATCTTATTACTTTATTTATTTATTTATTAGTGGTAATTTAGAAAACTATTTTATATTCCTTGCATATGAGGTACATTAAATTAAATTTATATATTTTTATTTTCAAAATTTATTAATATTAATATTTTATTATTCAAAAAAAAGATATTTAAAAATATTTATTATTTTTCAAAATTATTATTATTAGTATTTTGGAAAATATATTTTGAATTTATTGTAGCAATTTAAATCTCGATTTGATTTTATGGATTGATTTAATTAATATCTATATTGAAATTTGAATTTTTCTTATTTGATTTCGATTTGAACTTGGATTTGATTGGTTTAAATTTATTTAATTTAATAATGGATTTATCTAAAGGGAATTTAAATCCTCCAAAATCCTTATCCTAATGGGATTCCCACCTCCTATAAAAGGAGAGGTACTTGCCCTCTTTTCTCCACAAAATTTCTCTACAACTTTACTCCACAAATATCCGTGCGTTCATCGTGTCTGTGACCATCCAAAATCTTATTCCACTTTTACACATACAAATTTTCTCCGTGTCGGACATACCCCCGACACAATCTAAATTCTAACCTAAACTCCATCCCCATCAGAACCCCCTCATCATCGCCTCCTACTGTCCCGGCACACACTCTCCTCCCGAACCCTCTGTTGGCCGAGATCCCTGCCCAAAACCATTGCCGCCATCACCTGGCCTCCAACATTACCACTCCATCCACGACCACAGCCTCCGCCTCCACCTCCGACCCAGCCCCAAGACAACCACTCGACCACCCCCACTATAGATGACGACCACCAGACGCGGCTACCCGACCACCCCGTCCAATCGAACGCTCGGCCCGGAGACAACCGAGCCCAAACCACCACCGCCACCAAAATCCGACATCACCCCATCGGCGTGTCCGGACACCTCCGATCCCCAAAACAACCACCACCATGTACCTGCCCAGAAGCACCACCGCGGCCTGCGCTTGTCCTGTCGCCGCCTCCCCGTGCGCTTTCCGATCCTCCGTGAGCACAAACTCCTCTTCGTCGTGCGTCCTCGACAAACCTCGCTGGCCAGATCTGACGAGCCCCACCGGTGCTTAACTATAGAGACGTGGCCGCGTCTCCATCGTTGAGCGTTCACGCCACCGCCGACGTCCCGATCTGACGAACGCGCGGTGACTCACCAATTCAGGACCATGCCACTACGGCCGCGTTTGGTCTCCTGTCAGCATCTGCACCGCCGTGTGCCGAGCGCCTCAAAATTTCGGTGAGCCGCCCGGCCGCTCGCCGCCAGTAGCCATCCCCTCCACCGGCGTCAGCACCGTGGTCGCCCCGCCGCCCTCTCCGCTCCGAGTAACCCGCCGCGTTCCCACCGAGCGACCAGCGCCGACGGCGCCTATCCGCGTCTCCGCCGGCCGAGTCGGCTCCGGCCCCTCCAACCACCGCCTCTTCGACCGATCTCCGCGCGCCTCCGCCCCAAGCCGAGCCTCCACCGGCGCCGGAGTCGCCAACAATCCCCACAGGTAAAAATAAATAAAACCCTCTTCTTCACTTTTCTTCTTCCATATTTCGAAGTGATCTGGAAAGCCACAGTATGGGAGAGAGAATAGTATAGTTTTCTTTTAAAAGTTATTATTATTATTATTATTATTATTATTATTATTATTATTATTATTATCATTATCATGATTATTATTATCATTTTTTATTATTATTATTATTAGTATTAATATTATTATTAATATTACTATTATTATTATTATTATTATTTATTAAATGGTGTCATACTTATCTATTATTATTGCTATTATTGTTATTATTATTATTATTATTATCATCATCATTATTATAATTATTATTAAATTATTTTCAGAAATTTAATATTATTATTATTTTTACTACATGTATAGAATAAATGATAGAGTTATATAGGTAATTTCAAATATTCAAATTTTCCTAAAATATTTTTCTAGATTTATATATATATTCATTAAAATATTTTTACTAATAAAACATAGATGTCTACCAAAAATTCTACTTTTACAAACTTATATCTAAATACGATTTTTGATTTATCAAGTATTTAATAAAAGTATTTCTCAAATTTAATTAATATATAACTAATTTCAATTATTTGCGTAAAATTATTATACTTTTCAAACATTATAAATATTTTCTAAAATAATATAGGTATTTACTCTCCGCAAATTCTCTTCAAATTATCCCTATTGCTCATGACTAATCGTGTGTCCTATTTTCTCGTGACTTCGAACCCCTTACATACCAGCCTTGGAAATTGGACGGAACATGACTTGTTGAATCATTGCACCACTCCAGGCAACACCACCAGGCAAGACACCTTGCCTTTACTGTTTAATTTCTTGCTCAATATCATGTATGCTTTTCTTTATGTTGTTCTTTCAAAATTATATATAGATATAAATTATTATATTTTATACAATTGGCTTAGAGTTAAGGGACCACCGTATGTGCATCTCATAAACTGTCACGATGTGCCACGGATTGTGTGTGAGTGGTGAGTCGCATATAGCTTCGGACTTACGTACCGACCGTACATCGGTGCGTACAGGTCGTGCGTTAGGATATAACTGTCAATAGTTTGTGTAGAAGACTTGGCGGTTATTAAGGATTAAACAGTGTCGTGGAGACGACGAGTGTATAGTATCATTGGGGGGAGGGGACAGTTATTAGCGTAGGAGCTACATTTTATTTTTACACATATTTTGGGCCGAGGGTGACTCTTATGAGCACTACCTTCTGTCCAAGGCCGATAGTGACTCGGATGAGCGCTACTTACTGCCACTCTTTATTTACTCTGCTGAGCCTACAGCCCCTGCGTAGAACGTTGTCCTCAAAGTGCATATCACCTAGTATGGGTAGGAACCTTTACTCATGCATACTTTTCTGTTGAGCTTATTTATTCAGTTTATGGCATGATATTATGTGTCTTGTTACGTCCCTCTGAGGACCTAGTTTTTCCCCAAGTGTGTGTTTTCGTGATTTCTTGCAGGTGCTCTAGCTAAGGCCATGACTTGCGCTCTATTCCGTCGTGATGATTACTCTTGGATTTGTCACTTTCTCTCGCTTGCTAAATTCTTTCCTTGTATATTTTTCTATATTTAATTTGGTTGGTAGTGGACTTTGTCTCCATCCAACTGTTGTGTACATGACAAACGCAAAGTTGCTTTTATATTATTATTTATCTTTGTGGATGAGATTTAGTGTCTTGGCTTTCTACATTTACAGCTTATGTATATATACGAGTCGTATATTTACTCGTATGTATACAGCTGGCATGATACGTATCTAGTCTCAAGTATTTGGGACTGGGGCGTTACATGTTTTTGTGGTGGCCCATGCAGATCACTTTTGCCGTTTCGGTTACATGACTGTACCGAACGGGCCTGCAATATAGGATTAGAGTCTAGAATCTTATCCACCTACTTGACATCCTTTCTTGACTTCAAATTTCGAACTCTCGTTCGACCTCCTTGATTTGCATCTTGCTTGACTCCTTCTACCGTAAATTCTTAGTTTCGGGTTAGTATGATGACTACACTACTATATACTTATTGGTCAACCATATGGCTAGAAGTGTTACATTGGCAATTGGAATACATTTAAGACTCTAATGGAATTAAAAAGACATTTTTAAAAAAAAAATGTGATTTACTTATTAGTAATTTGTAAAATAGGATATCTAAGGAAGTTGTAATCTTGAGATTTCTAAGTAGTGATCATAAGAGGATTGATAGGATTTTATTTTTATGCCGCAGAACAATAGTTGGAATCTATACACAATTGATTTAAGAAATTGTTTTGATTTTCGAATTTTGATATTTATGATCTATTGGATTATAGCTATACGTCTTTGAACAAATAGAAAACTGATTTCAATTTCAAGTTGTGATATTTATGATTTATTGAGTATTAGTTATACGCCTTTGAACAGTTATAAATTTAGTTTGAGAATGATCTTGGATTTCAAATGTAGCAGTAGAAATTATTCTCGTACAACTTACGATTTGTATGTTTCTTAAATTTAAAATTTTAAGTGGAAGCAGCAAAATTTTTATTTTGGGTTTAAAATATTTTGGAAGATATAAAAATAATTTTTGAGGAAGATTTTCAAATTTTAAATTGTGGCATGTGATTATTGATTTACAAATCTATTTAGATTTTGAGTAAAGAGGTTTTGATTGAGATTATCAATAAATTGGCTAAAAAAAAATTATGTTGTCGAATTAAGGTTGATAAGTGCATTAAGATATTGAACTTCAATTTTGAGATTTTTTTCTTGCTAAGAGTCTTTCTGTAGTTATTTGAGGAAAAAAATTGGGTTTTAAAAATTTTGATTGATTATGAGATTTTTATGGACTCGTGAATTATGAACCCTTGATTTCAATAGTTGGATTTGAACGTTAAGTTTTAGAAAAAGTTAGTAGTAACATGGTAAAAGTTTACTTTGAGATTTTGTAAAGGAAATGAAATTGTTAGCCATAATCTAATTGGGTAGCTTAGAGTAAATACAATTTTGGTGGTTTATTGTTTTTAAATTTTTTTTTATTAAGAGACTTTTTGAGGAAACTCCAGTTAAATTTTTTTACCACTAAGATAACTCTAATGAGTTAGGAGTATTCCATACTAATTGCCATATCCCTCACAACCGTGATAGTAGTGTACATACAAGTGTTGTTAGTCATCTCCAAGATCATATGGTTATATTCCAATCTTGACTTCCTCGACATTCCCTCAAATCTAGATTTTGTCGTGACTTTCTAAACCATTTGAAACTTGAGAAATTAGTGGATTGTTTCTTGATCATACCCCATCAAGTGGCTGTCATATCTCTAGAAATGGTATTCCTAACTTATTTTGCCTTGATCTACTAGAATATGAATTATCATTATTTCATGCGTTAACTTGGTCATTTACTTTGTGCGTTAATCATTATTTCATGAATTCCCACTTTCTATTTTTAATTCTTTAGTGTCCTTTACCGTAACTTGGATATTTGGAGCACAACACTAGACGTTTCCTTCCCACAAATTTCACAAGCAAGACCTACACGAGCCCACCTTCATGTAGGTATATTACGTGCCACTAAAATACGTCTCCTTGTACTCTAATTTCATATTGCGACTTTCGGGTCAAAAAGACTGGACTCTAATCCCTACCTTGAAACCAATATAGTTTTTAACTATAGATGAGACTCGACCTCGACCCAATTCTTTCCACCCGATGTGTAATGCTTGACTTGCGCTTTACCTTGATTGCTTGACCCATTGACCCTTTTACACTACTAGTTTAACTCTTGTAAGTTGGGTAGAATACCTTCCGACCTAACCAACCTTTTGTGGACCATATTGATAGGTTCACTTGGACCATAGAATTCAGTGAACCCTAACTTATCTAGTAAACCAAGCCGACTGCATAGGCCCAAATTTCGGGAGGAACTTAGATTTTATAAGATCTGGGACTAATTGATTTCTTTCATCATTACCCTTTACTTATTATTTTATCTACCTATGATGCTAAAATAGCTTAGTTTTGCAAGCGTATTCTTTATCAAGCTTGATCATGACATATGTTTAATGTGGGCGCCCACTAATACATTGTCTAAATCAGAACCGACGTATTATGGTCTGATCAACCATAGTGCGCTTGGTTCGATTTTCATATATCATACTACGTGGATGGAGACATAGTTAAACGTGCCCCTAGAGTCTCCTCCGCGATTACCTTGGCAATTCTCTTGGAATTATACAACCGCCTGTGAATCACATATTGGCATTTGAAAACATCTACTTTGGACTCTTGTTGGATTTCGTCTTTAACTATTCTAGACAAAGCTTGTGATTGTTAGATAGACCAAACATTCTCCTATGACCATGATATTTGTATATACTTGGGGATAGTTAACCACTGACCAACCAAAATGACTATCCCCGTCTTAAGATCTGTGTTGCCTTAGAAAATCGTGAATTATTTCGTCGTTATCGGAATCACAATTTTCTAAAGCATATTTATCGTTTCGTTGCCTCGCCCAATGATCTGTGTTGCCTTACCCTCGTATCTTCTCACCCCCTTACTTATTCTTAATTTCGAGGACGAAATTTTTGTAAGTTGGGTAGGATGTAAACCCCCTAAAATTTCTACTATGATTTTTTAATTAATTTGGTATTGATTTTATATTCGTAATTGTACGTCGCGTACGAGCTCGCGTTATTTGTATTTGTACCTCACGCGCGAATTACGTTTTGTATTTGCTCGTCGAATGCGAATATGTGTGAGCGTACATATTTTTTTGAAAAATATTTTTCTATTTTATAGTTCAAATAATATATGTAAAAAAAATTATTGTATTTGTATTTTGCTTAAAGTTGTGTATTGAGATGACTAAAATCTTATTACTTTATTTATTTATTTATTAGTGGTAATTTAGAAAACTATTTTATATTCCTTGCATATGAGGTACATTAAATTAAATTTATATATTTTTATTTTCAAAATTTATTAATATTAATATTTTATTATTCAAAAAAAAAGATATTTAAAAATATTTATTATTTTTTGAAATTATTATTATTAGTATTTTGGAAAATATATTTTGAATTTATTGTAGCAATTTAAATCTCGATTTGATTTCATGGATTGATTTAATTAATATCTATATTGAAATTTGAATTTTTCTTATTTGATTTCGATTTGAACTTGGATTTGATTGGTTTAAATTTATTTAATTTAATAATGGATTTATCTAAAGGGAATTTAAATCCTCCCAAATCCTTATCCTAATGGGATTCCCACCTCCTATAAAAGGAGAGGTACTTGCCCTCTTTTCTCCACAAAATTTCTCCACAACTTTACTCCACAAATATCCGTGCGTGCATCGTTTCTGTGACCATCCAAAATCTTATTCCACTTTTACACATACAAATTTTCTCCGTGTCGGACACACCCCCGACACAATCTAAATTCTAACCTAAACTCCATCCCCATCAGAACCCCCTCATCATCGCCTCCTACTATCCCGGCACACACTCTCCTCCCGAACCCTCTGTTGGCCGAGACCCCTGTCCAAAACCATTGCCGCCATCACCTGGCCTCCAACATTACCACTCCATCCACGACCACAGCCTCCGCCTCCACCTCCGACCCAGCCCCAAGACTACCACTCGACCACCCCCACTACGGATGATGACAACCAGACGCGGCTACCCAACGACCCCGTCCAATCGAACGCTCGGCCCGGAGACAACCGAGCCCAAACCACCACCGCCACCAAAATCCGACATCACCCCATCGGCGTGTCCGAACACCTCCGATCCCCAAAACAACCACCACCACGTACCTGCCCAGGAGCACCACCGCGGCCTGCGCTTGACCTGTTGCCGCCTCCCCGTGCGCTTTCCGATCCTCCGCGAGCACAAACTCATCTTCGTTGCGCGTCCTCGACAAACCTTGCTGGCCAGATCTGACGAGCCCCATCGGCGCTTAACTACAGAGATGTGGCCGCGCCTCCATCGCTGAGCGTTCACGCCACCGCCGACGTCCCGATCCGACGATCGCGCGGTGACTCACCAATTCAGGACCATGCCACTATGGCCGCGTCTGGTCTCCTGTCAGCATCTGCACCACCGTGTTCCGAGCGCCTCAAAATTTCGGTGAGCCGCCCGGCCGCTCGCCGCCAGTAGCTATCCCCTCCGCCGGCATCAGCGCCGTGGCCGCCCCGCCGCCCTCTCCGCTCCGAGTAACCCGCTGCGTTCCCGCCGAGCGACCAGCGCCGACGGCGCCTATCCGCGTCTCCGCCGGCCGAGTCGGCTCCGGCCCCTCCAACCACCGCCTCTTCGACCGATCTCCGTGCGCCTCCGCCCCAAGCCGAGCCTCCACCGGCGCCGGAGTCGCCAACGATCCCCACAGGTAAAAATAAATAAAACCCTCTTCTTCACTTTTCTCCTTCCTTATTTCGAAGTGATCTGGAAAGCCACAGTATGGGAGAGAGAATTGTATAGTTTTCTTTTAAAAGTTATTATTATTATTATTATTATTATTATTATTATTATTATTATCATTATCATGATTATTATTATCATTTTGTATTATTATTAGTATTAATATTATTATTAATATTACTATTATTATTATTATCATTTATTAAATGGTGTCATACTTATCTATTATTATTGCTATTATTGTTATTATTATTATTATCATCATCATTATTATAATTATTATTAAATTATTTTCAGAAATTTTATATTATTATTATTTTTACTACATGTATAGAATAAATGATAGAGTTATATATGTAATTTCAAATATTCAAATTTTCCTAAAATATTTTTCTAGATTTATATATATATATTCATTAAAATATTTTTACTAATAAAATATAGATGTCTACCAAAAATTCTACTTTTACAAACTTATATCTAAATACGATTTTTGATTTATCAAATATTTAATAAAAGTATTTCTCAAATTTAATTAATATATAACTAATTTCAATTATTTGCGTAAAATTATTATACTTTTCAAACATTATAAATATTTTCTAAAATAATATAGGTATTTACTCTCCGTAAATTCTCTTCGAATTATCTCCATTGCTCATGACTAATCGTGTGTCCTATTTTCTCGTGACTTCGAACCCCTTACATACTGGCCTTGGAAATTGGACGGAACATGACTTGTTGAATCATTGCACCACTCCAGGCAACACCACCAGGCAAGACACCTTGTCTTTACTGTTTAATTTCTTGCTCAATATCATGTATGCTTTTCTTTATGTTGTTCTTTCAAAATTATATATAGATGCAAATTATTATATTTTATACAATTGGCTTAGAGTTAAGGGACCACCGTATGTGCATCTCATAAACTGTCACGATGTGCCACGGATTGTGTGTGAGTGGTGAGTCGCATATAGCTTCGGACTTGCGTACCGACCGTACATCGGTGCGTAAAGGCCGTGCGTTAGGATATAACTGTCAATAGATTATGTAGAAGACTTGGCAGTTATTATGGATTAAACAGTGTCGTGGAGACGACGCGTGTATAGTATCATTGGGGGGAGGGGACAGTTATTAGCGTAGGGGCTATATTTTATTTTTACACACATTTTGGGCCGAGGGTGACTCTTATGAGCACTACGTTCTGTCCAAGGCCGATAGTGACTCGGATGAGCGCTACTTACTGCCACTCTTTATTTACTCTGTTGAGCCTACAGCTCCTGCGTAGAACGTTGTCCTCAAAGTGTATATCACCTAGTATGGGTAGGAACCTTTACTCATGCATACTTTTCTGTTGAGCTTATTTATTCAGTTTATGGCATGATATTATGTGTCTTGTTACGTCCCTCTGAGGACCTGGTTTTTCTCCATGTGTGTGTTTTCGTGATTTCTTGCAGGTGCTCTAGCTAAGGCCATGACTTGCGCTCTATTCCATCGTGATGATTACTCTTGGATTTGTCACTTGGTCTCGCTTGCTAAATTCTTTTCTTGTATATTTTTCCATATTTAATTTGGTTGGTAGTAGACTTTGTCTCCACCCAACTGTTGTGTACATGACAAACGCAAAGTTGCTTTTATATTATTATTTATCTTTGTGGATGAGATTTAGTGTCTTGGCTTTCTACATTTACAGCTTATGTATATATACGAGTCGTATATTTACTCGTATGTATACAGCTGGCATGATACGTATCTAGTCTCAAGTATTTGGGACTGGGGCGTTACAGGACTGGCTGAACTGGTGGCTCTTGACCCCCAGTAGGCATGACTCTGGAGGCTACTCCTGAATACTGTGCTTGAACTCCAGGTTGCTGCTGGCCCACGGGAGGTGCTCCGCCTTGCCGATCGGTAGGACCAAGAACAATGTCGCTGAAGAAGACGACACAGGAAATAATAAGGAAGGACCAAGACAGATCAAAGATACAAGCATGTGATCAGGTCAAGAATTCAGAAATTTAGAGGATACGAGCAGAGAACAAAGGCGAGTGCTGATTGAGACATCTATTCGGTAAACCCTCACATATCTTGATTCACAAGACCAGCATAGGCCACCACTTAAACCATGTAACGCCCCAGAACCATAATACTGGAGAGCGATGGCATACATAGCCAGCTATGTATATTGAAATGGATTCTACCTCGCTATACGGTCACAGCTGTCTAAATACATGAGGGTTTAACTACAAGCCATCAGTCTCTTATGGTCATGAACAAACCTATTGTCTCAATCTTATGCAAGGGATAGCAGTTACAAGATGTTAGAGCATCAAATATACAATAGTAAGGCATCCCATACCTTACATATTTGGATGATCATGAAGCTATTCGTACAAAATGTGAAGACTAGCAAGAGTTTCAGTCATACATGATCAACCCTAGGATTCGACAATCATGTTATAGCCCGTAGGCAGACAATAAGTAAAGTGCAATACGAGCTAACACGTGCTCGCCGGCTAAACGCCTCAAAAGAATATTTTTACAATAAAGTAGGAGAACAAAAGGGAAACCCACTCGTTGCCTTGGTTATGCCTGGTGGTCACCATCTGGCGGGAAGGTAGGGAGATCCTCTGGAGCTGCTTCGGTATCTGGCCACGTAAAACCAGTTGGGTCAGATCCCAGAAAGAGCAAGTGCCACAAAGGAGGATTCACTTAAGAACTAAAACCAGCAATTAGCACAAAACAAAATTATACAATAAAACTGGAGATATGGAAAATCATGATGATATACGATAAGATAACCATGGGACTATTCTGATAACCAAGTTACAACCCTTAAATCAAACAAGGACCGGAGTTGTAACCCTTTATCTGAACGGAACTTGGTTTCCCACCATTTATCGATAAAATAAAGCACAAGCAATCAGGTCATGTTACAATCATGTCAATTCACTTGTTATACCGTGCCATGTACAATTATCAGTCTAGTCAAGTCAATCAATTCAAGTTATCCAGTCCGTGACAAGAGGTGCAAGAATAATATAGCAAACGGGTGCGCATAGGGCTCAAGCCTCTATGCGAATGAAACTACACTAGGCTATGAGGCCCTGTGCGTAAAAATAGATTTACGCGAGCAAGACACGAAGTTAGATAGCTCTACGAGAGCAAGGTTATACGTGAGCAAGATCAAGGAAAGACCGCTTCTACGCGAGCGGGAGCCCTACGCGAGAGGAAACTCTACGCGGGTAAGGCTCTACGCATAGCAAGCACCCTATGCAAGCGAAACTTTATGCGCACGAGCACCCAAGTGAAGCTCTACGCACGCAAGGCTCTACGCGAGCGAGGGAGAGTCTATGCGAGCGAGGCTCTACGCACGGGGCACTCTACGCTAGCGAGACTCTACGCGACAGGAGAATACGCGAGCGCGAGTCTATGCGAGCGGGAAGGCCCCTGCGTAGAGTTCAAGTAAACTCGGCGTAGAAGGATTACGCTGGCACGCAATGCGTGTGCGTAAAGGGACACTACGTTGGCACATAAAACGTGTGCGTAAAACTAAATACTACGCTAGCACGCAAGAACGTGTGCGTAAAAACTTCATCTTCTCCCCAAGGCCAAGACAAGCAAGCGTAAAAGCTCAAGAGCTAAAGAAAAGCCCCATCTCGATCAAGACTCTGTGAAATCCGACCATTCCAAAACCAAACTTGCGTAACATCAGAATGCCTTCTACATAGAACTTTTAGTTTTCGAAAACAAGCCAGTTTAGTAGATCAAAACCGAGAAATCCGAAAATGTAACAAACTTAGATCTACATGAAAGGAACCATGGAACTAAAAATGCTAAGTACTAAAGTGTCTTAGAATCTCGTGAGGAAGACAATGGAACAATAAAACTTGAGTTCCTCCATGAAGCAAGTTGCACTTGCCTACGATGGTGCTCGGTGGAGAAGGAATGAGAAAGAAGAAGGAAGTAGCAAATGAGTAATGAATGAGGAGAGAGAATGGTTGTTGGGTTAATAAATGAGGGATGGTGGTAGGTAGGGGTTTGCATATCAACCCAAACCGAGCCCGACAAAGCCGAACCCAATCGAACACAATGCAGGCCAAGGCCAGGATAAACCACATGAACCAAGAAATGCTAACTAACCCATGCCAGTGCAAAACCCAAGACTAGCCAGTTAAGACAAGTCGAACCAGGATGAACCAAAAATAAACTAAGGCAAGATTAAACCAGGATCAAGTTAAGCAAGACAAGTCTGATTACGGGTCGGGATTCCGTACACGTATACCAAAATACGTAATACGAACTACGGGCGTTACACCCTCCCTCTTCACTGTAACTTGATCTATATGAACGTAAAGGGATGAACTAAAGAAATAGGACTGTACAAATCAACAAGGACTGATGCAGTTCAATATACTAACTAAAGCTAAACCCATGATGACTGATACCATTGTTAATCCCCCTTCATACATTAGTTAACAGTGAACAAAATCATGGACTGATACCATGATGACTGATACCATGATGACTGATACCCATGATGACTGCTAGTATCAAAGTCCATTTGAATTATAAGTCAGAACTCAAATACTCACTGTTGCCACACAATTGCAAGTCTAATTTGCAGATATACTTTGATACTCACTGTGTCCACTAGAACTCTGATACTCACTGCTACTCACTACTAGTAGAGAATGATGATATGCAGAGATACTCTGATACTCACTGTGTCTACTAGTTTCAAGCATGTGAGCACTCTGATACTCTGATAAAATCAAAAACTATCCCTCCTGTACAATGTTGTGTGCAGGTACACAAGCATGTGAGCACAATCACACATTACACTCAACACATACACACATGTATAAAAAAACATCCTCACTCATGAGCACACTACTCACACATACTTGCACAAAAACACTCTCCATTACATAGTCACACAACATGTATCCTGAATACAAGTATCCTGAACATGAGTATCAGAGCTAATACTAGTAATGCTTAGTTGTGGCTTAGTATCATGAGTATCAATATCAATAATACATAGTAGTGGCTTAGTATCATGAATATCCTGAACATGAGTATCCTAAACAGTATCCTTATATCAATAATGCATAAATATGCATCACATAATGCATAAATATTCAATAATTCATATTTACCCATGGCCGTAACATGACCACTATGTTCGGGCTTCTATATTGCATAACAAAAAGCATCACGATTCACCGGAATAGACATCTCGCCACAAGAAAAAAAATCTACTTCATCCTATAAAAATATAGGTAGGTATAGACAGTAAAGTGCGTATATATATATATGAAGATAGCTTAGATAGTTAGAAACTCATATAGGTGGATGGGCCACCAGTGTCCAGTGGCCTAAGTGTCTAAGTGGATTAGCCACCAGTGTCCAAGTGGCCTAAGTGTTTAAGTGTGTATATATCCAGTGGCCTAATTGTCTGTGTCTAAATGAGACTAGATATGCAGCAACACTAGTAGGTAGAAAGGAGAAATGTTGTGTCAGACTAGATATACAGCAACAGTGGATAAGCAAGGCAAGTTAGGGGAAATGAGACAAAAGTTGAGACTTTCTTTCAATCTTATCCACCATTGCTTGAGTAGCTGGATCATAAACCATCGAAACATAATCATCTCCATCATGTTCACTGGCATCGGCATCCTCAGTAGACTTTCTTTGCTTTTTTTAAGCTAGCTTCCAAAAAAGGCAGCGGTCAACTTCATCCTTAGTATACATTGCATCCTTTTTCTGTTTTTATCATAAAAATGAACATACGTGAGTATACACATTTGTATGGCATCCATCACTTGTTTCAAAGCATTATATCAGAGTTCATATTACTTACTATTTCTTCTCTTAAATCCGCATAGCCTTTTTGGCCTAGCCTATGGTTGTATATATGCCTACCTCTCATATTTTGTTGCTCTATGCGAAGGTTCTGAAATCACAAGTAACATATGATAAGTAACAACTTATGAATTAGACAAGTTAACCAAATTCTTGAAACCGATACCTGAAAGTCCTCTAAAAGTCTACGTGTCACAAACTTGCACCATTGCATTTGCTGGATGAAACTATACACTGGCAGGGCAGTACATAGGAGTATCTCTAGATATACTTTGTCTAGGATATATGTGTGCATGTGTTAAGGGAAATGCACCAGTCCTATAGGGGAAATGCATCAGTCCCTATAAGATGCTGCCATAGGCAGGGGCTCTAGGAAAATATCAGAGGACTGGATATATCATTAGAGTATCAGAATAATTAGAGTATCAGAACAATTAGACTATCAGAACAAATATAGGGGTAATGCATCAGTCCCTATGAGATGTTGCAAGTATTAAAACAATTAGGAATATGTATGTTCCAGGTATATATATATCCCTTCAAAGGTTTCATGTACCTTTCAAAAGGATACATCCACATCAAAAAATGGGTCCACAAATCATGACTTGTTCAACAAGGTGTAGAGGTAAATGGACCATAATGTCAAAGAAAGACGGTAGAAAGTACTTCTCCAGCATGCATAATGTGACCACATGATCATTTTTAATATCGTTTAGCATATTCACATCCACCACTTTCTTACATATTGCATTAAAGAAGAAGCCAAACCGAGTAATAGAAACTCTAACCGGCTTAGGCAGAACTGAACAGATTGCCACAAGTAGTATTTGTTGCATTAATGCATGACAATAATGAGATTTGAGACCATAAAACTTCAAATCTTGCATTGAGACAAGATTTCTGGTAGTAAAAGAGTAACCTTCAGGAACCTTTACGTCGAACAATGTTTGACAAAACATCTTCTTCTCATCCTTTGTTAATGTATAACACGCTCAAGGTAAATAAGTACATTTTTTTTCCAAAATTAGGTTGTAGTTTGGTCCTTAGCCCCTCATCCACAAGATCAAGACGAGCATTGACTCCATCCTTTGTCTTTCCGGGAATGTTAAGCAATATACCATATATGTTCGCACAAACATTTTTCTTAATGTGCATAACATCGAGTGTGTGGCGAACATGCAAATGTTCCCAATAGTCAAGTGTGAAGAAGATTGACTTCATCTTTAACCATCTTCTTTCAGTAAACTTTGATGCTTTGCACTTCTCATGTTTCTTACCCAGGAGTTCGAAATTTGGCTAGCCTTTTCTAATATCTTTTTTCTGCTCAAAAGTGTTAGAGGACCACGAAATTCCTGCTGACCATTGAATTTATTTTTGACTATAATACGAATGGTGGCATAGAAGAAACCTCCGTGTACCAGTATACACATTTTTACCACTATGTTTGAGTCTAGGCACATAAGTATCTTTCCCGCATATGGGGCAAGCATAATACCCCTTAGTAGTACAACCAGATAGATTTCTATATGCAAAAAAAATCGTTAATGGTCTACAACAATACAGTATTTAAAGTAAATAAATCTTTCTTTTGTGCATCATAAGCTTCAACTTCCTTTTCCCATAAAAGTTTCAAGTCTTCAACTAATGGTGCTAAATAAACATCAATATCGTTGTCCGGTTGGTGCGGACCTGATATCAATAGCGACAACATCATGAATTTCCTTTTCATACACAACCACGGTGGTAGATTATAGGTCACCAATATAACTGGCCAACAACTGTACCTACTACTAAGGGACCTATATGGATTTATGCTATCAGATGAAAGTGCCAGTCGAAGGTTTCTAGGTTCTTTCCCAAAATCTGGCAACTTATGGTCAACTAGCTGCCATAATGAGGTGTCTGCAGGGTGACGAAGCTTGTAGTCAACTACTCTTTCATAAGCATGCCAAGTTAAGTCCCTTGCTATATGTGAGGATTAAAACATTCTTTTAAACTGGAGAATGAACGAAAAATACCATAGAACTTTGGAAGGTATTTTTTAATCAGAATTTGATGAGAACCAGTATTTGCCTTCTTTCATCTTGACGTTCCACAAGTGGGACATTCAGATAAATCGCTATACTCTTTTCTATAAAGTATGCAATCATTGGGGCATGTATGAATCTTCTCATATTCCAAACCCACAGCAGTCATTGTCTTCTTAGCCTCGTACATTGATGAAGGTGTTTTATTTTGTGCTGGTAACATATCATGAAGTGTTTTCAATAACTCAAAAAAGCTACTGTCAGACCACCCGTATCTTCCTTTAATATTATACAATCTCATCAAGCCCAATAGCTTTGTATACTTAGAACAACCAGGATAAATAGGCTTTTCGGCATCTTCAAGTAGAGATTTAAATGCCTTTGGGTCGCCAAAAACATGTTCATATGCCTCATTAACCATTTCTACAGCATCTGCCCCATCTTCAAAGGAGCCACCATCTTGAAAGGAGCCAAACCCATTATAGTTAGGTATTTGGTCATCACTTGCTGCAATGCTTGTCGACCCTCTGCTAAGGTGTTCCTCACTATGCCAAACCCATACTGTATAACTTCAATCGATACCCCTACTAAACAAGTGTTTTCTTACGTCCTCTAGCTTTTGGAATATCAAATTTTCATATTTTTCACATGGACATCGAATAGAAATAGGATTATCTAATGGAGCTTGGTAAACTTAAGAAACTCTTCTACTCCTTCCTCATATTCACAGCACATTCTATCATTCGACATCCATGACTTAGACATGGTTGTAATCCCGACAATCAAAGCAGATTATATAACCAGGTTATAAATCTACCTGAGCAGCAGCTGTTGAAGATCATAATCCCGACCTCAAGCTTGGTGCTCCTTCCTTCCCTGCAATAAGAATGAGGTAGCAGATCATTAGTATATTGGTCTAACTGTAGCAGATCAGTTTCAGTTCTGTGTTAACAAATAAAAATCCTATGATACGACACAGTTGACCCACAAAAAGTCCTACTGATTCATAAATCCTAGGATACAACACAGTTCTGTGAAAAAACTAAATCCCTAGGACAAGATAAATTTTTGTGAATAAACGAAAACTCACATCATATGACAAAATTGACCCCAAAAAATCCTACTGATTCACAAATCCTAGGACACGTCATAGTTCTATAAAAAAATAAAATCCCTAGGACAAGACAAATTGTTGTAAATAAACGAAAACTCACATTATATGGCAAAATTAACCCAAAAACCCTACTTATTCACAAATCCTAGGACACGACACAGTCCTGTGATTAGGACACGACACAATAGCCAGACACAAAACCTACATCATGACAAATTTGACCTAAAAAATCGTACTGATTCCCAACTAGGACACGACACAGTAGTCAGACACATAAAACCCTACTCTCAATAAAATCCACAAAAAATTATATTGTCAAAAAACTGTACTCTCAAAAAAATTCACAAAAAAAACCTAACTTCAACTAGCACTACCAAAAATTTGAATTGTAGAGAGAAAATATGGAATAGAATTGCAACATACCGCATGGTGAAGACTGAAGTTTCTGTATGGTGAAGTTGCTGCTGAGAATAGGGTTTTTGAGAGGGGACGCAGGCCACCGAAGAGACAATGAACGATGAGGAGAGAGTTTTAGGGGTTGAAGGGGGAGGGATTTCTGAGAGAAAATAGAGTTTTTTGAGAGGAACGGGGGAGAAGAGGGGTTTTCGAGACTTTTTGGAGAGGGACTTCTAATGTTTTAGAAAGAGAGCGAGCGTTTGAGCAGCGGGCATTAAACATGAAAATAGTCACTAACCCAAAAATATTGAAAAAATTACGATAATGGTATCTGAAATTGTTGCAGGAATTCTCCTTCCACTTTACTTGACAGCTTGAAACTAGCCGTCAACTAAATGTGGAGGATTACGTGACGATTTTCCTAAACCCGTCAACTAAAGTGGTACAATATTGTATAGTTAACACAAAATAGGGGTTTAGTTGACACAAGGCCTTATCCGTCAAGTAAAACTGAATAATAGACGACGATTACTGACCGTCAACAAAAAAAATAATATATATATATATATATATATATATATATATATATATATATATATATATATATATATATATATATATATATATATATATGTGTGTGTGTGTGTGTGTGTGTGTGTGTGTGTGTGTGTGTGTACACACACACACACACATACATATATATATATTGTAATGCCCCGATTCCCTCGATCGATAGTCGTCCCCCGGGCGTGATGTCGTACGAATCTAATTTGCGATCGCACAAGGCATAGTTATAAGGTGATCCGAGACACGAGATCTAAGAAAGCAAGCAGCCAAATTGAATCTCACGTTAAGTAAAGAGAACTTTGATCTTTATTGATAATGGACATCATTTACAGACTCCGGTATAGGACTCATGCCGCTACAACATGACTCAATTACAAAAGAGTGCCGATGAGATAGCCGTTTCATACATTACATACATCCTTCAATATACAACAGAGTCTTCCAGTGACCTGGAATGGAGGGACGCTGAGCCATTTTTTTTGGACGATTGAGAGTCTTCAAAAGTGGAGTTGCGAGAAAAGTCTTCGACGTACGGCCGAAGCTTCAAAATCACGAACGTCACCGAGCTAGTTGGTGCATCCTTCCTGATTTGTGGGACCTGCAAAGAGCGAGGATTAGTACGATCACATGTACTAGCGAATGGATAATTAAAATCCAAGCTCTGCTTTTGATTCAAGCAGTTTTATAAACATGTTAGCTAGCTATTTCTGTGATCTTTCTAACCATCCAGATCGATTTGCATGTTAATATGTTTTGAGGAAAGCATATAAAACTGTATATATTAATCAACTATCATATTCATCCCATGTCACATGCACTAGTTAAGCAGTGAATGGGTGTGAAGGCCACTGGCAATGTCAAGCCATCACGGACTATAGCTCGGTTAGACGACGACCCTTTCGCGGCGGGTAGCGAGCCCTGTGCGAAAGTTCCCGAATAACCTACGCCGATGTAAGGTTGGCGCTTGCTATACTCGTTCCTCCCGGTCCGAATCGGTCCCTTGGCCTAGGCAACCATTCGAGAAAACTACACCTTGTCGACAAGTTATCCAATGACCGTTTTTCAGAGTCTTAAAAATACTCCCTTTTCTAAAACCTTATCCTTTCTCTTTTAGTTACAAAACTTAGCCTTTCATTTGAACTTAGTCGATTAACTCACTTAGCCATATCGTTGCGATAAATATTAATCGATTCATTCATTATTTTGCATAGGCTAAGTAGAATTGCATAAGAAAGCATGTTTTTCATTTTCAATATCGGCAGTTTGATAGCAAGTGTTTCGTGAAGAATCGTGCCATAATTTCCTTGATTCTGTACTATAATGACAAGAATTTCATTTAACTTCATATTGCTTTTGAAATAGAGGGATGAGGCGAAGGAGATCAGCCACTCACCTTAGACTTGCTTCAAGCGAGGGACTGGTTGGCTGTGCTGACGTTGCCTATACGATCACCTGCAATCGCATAAGTAACTGATTAGAACACTGAGTAATTCAAGGAATTTTGATATGAATACGAAGCTCAAAAACGTAAGTCATGAAAACCCATCGAAACGTTCACGAAAATACATTCACGAAAACCAAAGCCAAAGCCAAATCAAGTGCGGCATGAAAACCAGAGCAACGGGAGGTCTCTCCCGACTCAGTCGCTTAGCCAATCCTTGAGGTGCAACCTACTGAATATGGGACTTGGTTTCGAAGAAGCCATTCCATAACGGGGAATGGATCTTAACTCAACCATTTTCGTTCGACCAATTCGGCCGATTCCGACCTATCGGTCCCGACCGAATCAATAGCGACAGTGTTCCTTTCTCGCGCACCCCGTGGACGAAAATAGGACACGATATACGGACGGGGCACTACACCATAACCAACTAGTAAAAAGTTTTGTCCTCGAAACTTAAGCATAGAACCTACCTCTACGAGAACAATGAAGGAAATTTCTCCTTCATTTCTGATTCAAGCTCCCACGTCGACTCTTCGACCGAATGGTTACTCCAGAGGACGCGGACGAGAGGGATCGCTTGATTTTTTAGCAACTTATCCTTGCGTTCTAAGATTTGAACTGGCTCTTCAACGTAGGATAAGTCAGACTTCAGCTCCAACTGGCCAAAATCTACCACGTTGCTAGGGTCGTGCACGTACTTCCGCAACTGAGAGACGTGAAAGACATTGTGTACACCTTCGAGCGCCGGTGGTAGGGCAATTTTATAGGCCACTGGGGCGACCCGCTCGAGTATTTCAAATGGCCCAACGAATCTCGGACTCAATTTTTCCTTCGCGCCGAACCGAGTAACTCCTCGCATGGGCGATACTTTAAGAAATACGTGATCGCCCTCTTGAAACTCAATGTGTCGACAATGAACATCTGCGTAACTTTTTTGACGACTCTGTGCGGTCTTTAATCTTTTTCGAATGAGTCAAATTTTCTGCACGGTTTATTCCACCAGTTCTGGGCCGAGAATCTGCCGCTTTTCGACTTCGTCCCAGCAAATGGTGATCGGCACTTTCGTCCGTACAGGGCTTCATATTTTTTTCTTTAGATTAGTGAATCCATTTTGAAAGGTAAAAGACGGTATACGGTGCCATTTGAATGCTGGATTAATAGCTATTGTTGTATGCAAATTCGGCCAGAGGTAGATGAACGTCCCAACTCGACTTGAAGTCAATTGTGCAGAGCCGTAACATGTCTTCGAGAATCTGATTGACGCGCTCCGTTTGGCCATCGGTCTGGGGATGATAGGCTGAGCTAAAGTTCAACTTGGTACCCAAAGCCGACTGAAGGCTACTCCAAAATTGTGACATAAACCGTGAATCCCGATCAGAGATGATGGATACTAGAACTCCGTACAGCCGTACTATCTCATCAAGATAAATCTGTGCCAGGCGATCAACGCTCCAAGTAACTTTAATAGCAATATAGTATGCTGACTTGGTTAGTCGATCGACGATGACCCAGATGGTATCATTTCCCCATGGCATCTTAGGCAGACCAACAATAAAATCCATGCACACGTGCTCCCACTTCCATTCTGGAATTGCCAGATTCTGCATCTCTCCGCCCGGTCTTTGGTGCTCAGCTTTCACTTACTGACAGGCCATGCATTACGACACGAAGAGTGCCATATCTCTTTTCTTTCCATGCCACCAGAAGTTTATGCGTAGGTTCTTGTACATCTTTGTGCTACCGAGATGTAAGGTGTACTTCGTATAGTGCGCCTCCGACAATATCTCCTTTCTGAGTTCTGAATCATCTGGAATGCATCAATCGAAGCATGCCAGTTTCGTCTTCCGTAAAGTCGATCGTCCTACCCGATTAGCTCTCATATTTTCTTCAGGTACGGATCATCCTTCTGAGCGGTCTTGATCTTTTCTTGTAAGCTCGGCTCTAACTCCAACTTTGCCAACTGCACATTTCTGAATCAGACTCGGAGTTTGATGCCCATCTCTTCTAGGTCGCATAGTAGTCTGCGGTCGATGGATAGCGAGGTAATACACATCCGACTCAGAGCGTCCACCACAATATTTCCCTTTTTCGGCATATAGTCAACAGTCAAGTCGTAATCTTTGATCAGTTAAAGCCAACGCCTTTGTCGCAAGTTCAGTTCCTTCTGCGTGAATAGATACTTGAGGCTTTTGTGATCGTTATAGATCATGCACGCCACACCATAAAGATAGTGATGCCATAATTTTAATGCAAACACAATTGCCGCTAACTCCAGGTTATGAGTAGGGTAGTTCTTTTCGTGCGGCTTTAGCTGTCGGGAAGCAAAAGATATCACCTTATACCACAGCATCAGCACATACCCCAAGCCCTGACCGGACACGTTGCTGAATATCTGAAAACCCTCAGTACCTTCTGGAAGTGCGAGTATCGGGGCCGAGACGAGCCGTTGCTTTAACTCTTGGAAGGAAGCTTCACAGTCGTCTGACCATTCAAATGTGACTCCTTTCTGGGTGAGGCGAGTTAGAGGCGATGCGATCTTCGTGAAGTCTTTCACGAAGCGTCGGTAGTATCCCGCTAAGCCAAGAAAACTTTGAATCTCGCCGATGGATGTTGGCCGTTTCCAATCGACAACGACTTTAACTTTCTTTGGATCGACTGCAATACCTTCAGCTGAAATGATATATCCGAGGAATGCGACTTTGCTCAGCCAGAATTTATATTTGCTTTGCTTCACATATAACTAATTTTCTCGAAGGGTCTGAAGCACGGTCCGTAGATGCTCAGTGTGTTACTGCCTATTCTTCTAGTAGACGAGTATATCGTCGATAAAGACTACTATGAACTTGTCGAAGAATGGTCGAAACACCTGATTCATCAAATCCATGAAAGCAGCTGGGGCGTTCGTTAGGCCGAACGATATTACCAGGAATTTGTAATGGCTGTATCGAGTGCAAAAGACAGACTTTGGCACATCGTCCGGCTTGATCTTGAGTTGATGGTAACCCGAACGCAGATCAATTTTAGATAATACCGTACCTCCTTGCAGTTGATCAAACAGATCGTCTATGCAGGGCAGGGAGTATTTGTTTCGGACGGTGGCTTTATTCAGCTCGCGATAATCGATACAAAGATGCAGTGAGCCATTCTTTTTCTTGACAAACAGTACGAGCGCTCCCTATAGCGAGACGCTGGGTTGAATGAATCCCTTGTCGAGCAACTCTTGCAGTTGTACTTTGAGTCCTTTAAGCTCTGTAGGGGCCATTCTGTATGGGGCTTTAGAGATCGGTCGGGTATCGGGAAATGTATCAATAGTGAACTCAATCTCTCGATCGGGTGGCATACCGGGCAGTTAGTCCGGGAACTCATCTGGGAATTCTGCCACAACGTCGGTCTGATCCGCCTTTGTACCATCATGTCGTATGTCTCGAACGAACGCTAGATAGCCTTCGCACTCGGAATGCAGCATCCGTCGAGCAGATATTGCAGAGATCACCATGTAGGTCGACGACGCCTCACCACACGAGTAGCAGAATTCAGGCACCCTAGGTATACGGAATGTGACCCTCTTTTCAGCACAGTCTATGGTTGCATTGCACGGACTGAGCCAATCCATCCCCAGAATGATGTCGTAGTCCTTAATATCTAGAACTATCGCATCAAGACTGATCTTTTGACCACCTATACAGATGATTCCGTCTTCGTAGACTAAATTTGCAAGTAGTGGCATGCCTGACGGTACATTAATAGTAAGATCGAGACCCAGCGGTGTCAGAAGAAATTTGTGTTCAGCGGTGAAGTTCGCCGATATAAAACTATACGTGGCACCTAAATCAAATAAAACACGAGCAGGCTTATTATTAAAATACAGTATACCTGTCACGAATGTGTCAGATGCGAACTCTTCGTCTCGCGTCATGGCATAGATGCGGTCCTGAGCATTGGAACGACGATCTTGGCCATTCTGTTGTATGGTCTATGGAGCCCGAGGTGCTTGGCCTCGGTTCTGATAATGTTGTTGGAGGCGCTGGTTCGGCTTCTTTGGACAGTTGCATGCAATATGGTCCATTCGGCCGCACCCGAAGCATGCTCCGTTCTTCAATCGGCACTCGTTGGCCATGTGTCCCTCTTTGTGGTAGAAATTGTAAACAATTCGATCCTTCATCTGGTTGCCGCCTCCGTTGCCGCAATTTTGGCGGTTGTGTGTATTGTTGCCTCCCGCATTACTATGGCATTTGTTAATAAAGTGAATAGCGCCAGTAGTAGCAGGAGGATACTCGAACTCCAGATGGAGGGCATGATTGAGTGCCTTGCCCATAGTTTTGTATTCAGGCACCGAAACATGGGCATGAATAGAGAAATGCAGGCCCACTTCGAATCGTCGAGCTCGATTTGCAGTTGTTGGTAGATATGCTCCAGCAAATTTGGCCAGTTTGTTGGATTCGGCCGCGTAATATCGTACTGTCATATTCTCTTGCCTCAACTACATAAATTTATTTTCTTTTTCCTGTCGCACGGCCGTAGAAAGATATTAAGTCTCGAACGCATTTCTGAATGTAGCCTATGAGATCGCCACCGTCCCGTCTTCACGTCAAATTGCCCGCTTATGCACGGCCCACCAATCGTACGCATTCATTCGAAGTAGAAGTTGAGCACATGCGACTTTCTTTGAGTCTTTGACACCCAGAAGCTCGAACTTGTCTTTCAGCTTCTCCAACCAGTCGATCTCTACGGAGGGATCTTCTGTGTCGTTGAAGGAAGTACGACAGCTTTTTGTGAATTTTTACACGTCAAAGTTAGAACTTCTTGGTACCGCAGATGAGAGCACGGGCGCCTCCGGTTCAGCTTCGGTGGATCAAGCCGCAGGCTCGGTCACGACAGGCGTTATCGTTGAATTGTTGTCGGCCACGATCGATTATACAATTTATTGGAGTGTATTCAGCTGCTGCTACAGCTGCTTGAATTAATCCTCGAACCGATTCTCGAATTGGGTCTGACGAGCCTCCGTCTGCTGACGATGGAGCTCATTTTGACGTTGATGCATTTCGAGCATCTGCAACATCCATTGTATTGGGTCGCCGAAAGATCCAGCTATGGTAGGCGTCATCCCCGTTGGGTTGACGGAATGCTCGGGTCTTGAAGTTCTCGAACTGCTGGAACCGCTCGTCTTATCCTATGCCCGAGCTCCTGCAACTGCACGAAAAAGAAAGGCAACTCTCGTTAGTTTCAGAAAATGTCCTGGGTTCAGTATATGGAACAACTCATCTCATCGACACGAGGTCAACGGTTTGAGACTAGAAACTCGACACTGGAGGCCAAGGATGTAAAGCCGTGCTCTGATACCATTATGTCACGCCCCGATTTCGTCGAATCGATAGTCGTCCCCCGGGCGTGATGTCGTGCGAACCTAATTTACGATCGCACAAGGCATAGTCATAAGGTGATCCGAGACACGAGATCTAAGAGAGCAAGCAGATAAATTGAATCACACATTAAGTAAAAAGAACTTTGATCTTTATTGATAATGGACATCATTTACAGACTCCGTTATAGGACACATGTCGTGCGGGCTACAGCATGACTCAATTACAAAAGAGTGCCGATGAGATAGCCGTTCCATACATTGCACACATCCCTTAATATATAACAAAGTCTTTCAGGGACCTGGAATAGAGGGACGTTGAGCCATCTTTCTTGGACGATTGAGAGTCTTCAAAAGTGGAGTTGCGAGAAAAGTCTTCGACGTGCGGCCGATGCTTCAAAATCACGAACATCGCCGAGCTAGTTGGTGTGTCCGTCCTGATTCACGGGACCTACAAAGAGCGAGGATCAGTACGATCACATGTACTGGCGAATGGCTAATTAAAATCCAAGCTCTACATTTGATTCAAGTAGTTTTATAAACATGTTAGCTAGTTATTTCTGTGATCTTTCTAACCATCCTGATCAATTTGCATGTTAACATGTTTTGAGGCAAGCATATGAAACTGTATACATTAAGCAACTATCATATCCATCCCGTGTCACGTGCATTAGTTAAGCAGTGAAAGGGTGTGAAGGCCACTGGCAATGTCAAGCCATCACAGACTATAGCTGGGTTTGACGGTGACCCTTTCGCGGCGGGTAGTGAGCCTTGTGCGAAGCTTCCGAATAACCCACGCCGATGTAAGACTGGCGCTTGCTATACTCGTTCCTTTCGAGCCGAATCGGTCCGTTGGCCTAGGCAACCGTTCGAGGAAACTATACCTTGTCGACAAGTTGTCCAATGACCATTTTACAGAGTCTTGAAAAATAATATCTCTTTTCTAGAACCTTATCCTTTCTCTTTTAGTTGCAAAACTTAGCCTTTCTTTTGAACTTAGTCAATTTACTCACTTAGTCATATCGTTGTGATAAACGTTAATTGATTCATTCATTATTTTGCTTAGGCTAAGTGGAATTGTATAAGAAAGCATATTTTTATTTTCAATATCGGCAGTTTGATAGTAAGTGTTTCATGAAGAATCGTACCATGATTTCCTTGATTCTACACTATAATGACAAGCATTTCATTTAACTTCATATTGCTTTTGAAATAGAGGGAAAAGGCGAAGGAGGTCAGCCACTCGCCTTAGACTTGCTTCAAGCGAGGGACTGGTTGGCTGCGCTGACGTCGCCTACGCGATCACCTGCAATCGCATAAGCAACTGATTAGAACACTGTATAATTCAAGGAATTTTGATATGAATGTGAAGCTCGAAAACGCAAGTCATGAAAACCCATCGAAACGTTCACGAAAACGCATTTACGAAAACCAAAGCCAAATCCAAATGAAGTGCTGCATGAAAACTAGACCAACAGAAGGTCTCTTCCGACTCAGCCGCAGAACCAATCCTTGAGGCGTAACCCGCTGAATATGGGACTTGGTTCCGAAGAAGCCATTCCATAACGGGGAATGGATCTTAATTCAACCATTCTCGTTCGACCGATTCGGCCGATTCCGACCAATCAGTCCTGACCGAATCGATAGCGACAGTATTCATTTCTCGCACACCCCATGGACGGAAACGGGGCACGATATACATATATATATATATATATATATATATATATATATATATATATATATATATATATATATATATATATATATATATATATATATATATAGTGTGTGTGTGTGTGTTTATATATATATATATATATATATATATATATATATAAAATATTCCAACACGTGCGAGCTCAGTTAAATCGTGTGTCTCCCCGCACGCGATTTTTAGCCGGTCGTCATGTCGCTTCGGACTATTCGTGCGGATCATGTCCGCACTGGCTTTTTTATCATCGCCCGACACGTACGCCTCGCGCACTCCGCTCGCTACAGAGCCTCACGGGACGGCCGACGTCTTTCGACGCTAGCAACTCAACACCTTGCTTAGCCCACGATGCCAAAGGTGCCCCCGACGTCTTCAGGATGCCTACGACAGCCGGTTCCGCCCAGCCACCCGTTCTATGTGCACGACGCCCTTACGACATCTTCCCGATGCCCATTGGGCGCCGCACGATGGGCCGCGTGGTCAGCCGTCGTTTATACCCATGGTAGAATGGTACCGGTCCTCGATCGTTCGCGCGGCGCCCTAGCCGATGAGTTTTTATGCACGGGGCGCCCCATTCTGTCCCACGCCAGCTCAGATCGTGGCCATTTTTCGTCAGTCCTCCGACATTGTGGATACCTCGCATCGCACAGGTATATATATATATATATATATATATATATATATATATATATATATATATATATATATATATATATATATATATATATGTGTGTGTGTGTGTGTGTGTGTGTGTGTGTGTGTGTATATAAATATATAAATATATATATATATATATATATATATATATATATATATATATATATATATATATATATATATATATATATATATATATATATATATATTTATATATATAAATATATAAAAAAAAAATATAAATATATATATATATATATGTATACATATATATGTATACATATATATATATATATATATATATATATATATATATATATATATATATATATATATATAAAATAAAAATATATATATATATAAAATAAAAAAAATATATATATATATATATAATTTTTTTTAAACTCCCAAATCATATATTCATATCAAAGGCGCAAAATGCCGTAGCCTTTACAAGTAAGCGGAAGCAGAAAAAGAAAAGAGGTATGAAAATAAAAAGAGCGAAGGGAAACCCAGCACGTGCCCGAGAACCAATCCTGAGGGGTCAGCAGATCAGGGGGTTCCAGAAACCCTCCCTAACGTGCTTGTAGTGTATGCCGACTTTGAGAATCTTTCGGATGGCCGCCCTGATGAGTTGATTGGAAGAGTATTGTCGACCCTCGTATCTGTGTTTGTTGCGACTTTTCCAAATAACCCACGTAATGGTGGCTACAACGATCTGGTGGCCGTACGAGGCACTGCCCCAGGTGGCTAGAAGATCGTTGAAGCCTCCACCGACCTGAACCTGGCTACAACGAAGGGAGAGAGCATTCCAAACCTGCATAGCCAGGTCTCCTGACGAGAAAATGTGCTCAGCTGATTCAGTCTGGCACGTCATATAGCAATTACAGGTCGAAGCTAAACTGTAGCCTATGGTGGTGAGGGTGTTGTCAGTGGGAAGCTTCTTACGATACGCTCTCCATAACAGAAATGACCATTTTTTAGGGAAACAGGTTTGCCAGAAAGGCCCGATGGTGGAGGATGGCAATCCAATACCTCAGATCTCTCTTCTCGCAGATGTAAGTGAGAATTCTTCGGTGACCGAGGGGGACCACCTTAATGAGTCTGGTTTCGGCTTAATCTTCAAACCAGATGCGGCAAATGCAGCAGCTACTATCTCTCTAATGCACGCCCGAACCCTCTCCCAATTCCACTCCCCGTTAGTGTCCCCCATATCTCTGATCTCGCTGAAAAGAGGAGGAGCTAGACGGTGGGGGGAAAGGTCATCCCCGACCTAACATTCAAGGAAAATGGACGAAGCTCCCGATCCAAGATTAAGGCGAATCAAAGGTTCTACAAGGCTACATCTATGAAGGATGCGACGCCAGGACGCCGATGCTCTATAGTTCTGGGAAGCGACCGACGGATGAATGTTCTTGAAGTATCTGGCTTTCATGAACCAAGTCCAAAAGGAATGACTGCCTCAAAGCTTCCACCACAGCTTCATAGAATTGTTTGCCATTTAATATCAAAGACAAGTATTACAGAGACACTGAATTTGATTGCAAACTCGCTTGTACAAAAGAAATCCTAGAAAGAAATCCTAGGAAACAATCTAAGTATAATTGTTTAGTTTTAATTCTGGGGGGTGACGATGGAGGCACGGAAAAGTGTAGCAACTCTGCCTTACTCCTTGGACTATCCGATACTGTCCTTGCTCATGAGAAAATTGCCAGCCTTTGATTGCCAACCTTTAGCATGGGTGTGGTACCCTGATATTTATACTAATTCCTGCATAAAGCAGATTTTGGGCCTCATAGAGAGCCACGTGGCCACGTGTCTGTATCAGCACACGAAGACTCGATCTTGGGCTGCCAACTGGTAGGATTGTTGAGATTTCTTTGTTATAGCAAAATCTGGGTGGTTGAGACTTGGTCAAATTGCCACCTGTCCCCCCCACAAAATAGAACCTGAATCATTTTGGCCACATAGTGGCCTTAGGAGCCTTTCTTCTGCGGCTCGGCTCCGCTTGGCCGCATGGGATCTTCGAGAGCCTTGCTTTTGCGGCTTGGTTCTACTTAGCCGCATGGGATCTTCGAGAGCCTTGCTTCTGCGGCTTGGTTTTACTTGGACGTATGGGATCTTTGAGAGACTTCCCTCTGCGGCTCGAATCCACTTAGCCGCAGGGGATCTTCGAGAGCCTTGCTTCTGCGGCTCGAGTTTTCTTAGCCGCATGGGGTCTCCAGGAGCACTCCTTCTGTGGCTTAGTTTCACTTGGCCACATGGGATCTTCGAGAGCCTTCCCTCTGCGGCTTGGTTTCTCTTGGCCGTATGGAGTGATGATCCACGCCAACTCCATCTTTTCCATGCTTCTACAGGAATAAGCGTCTACAACATAAGACAACCTGTAGAATCCAAGGCCTCTCTCGGCCGCTGGTTTGGCCATCGTATCCCAGCTAGCCTAGTGGTGCTTGTTAGTACCTTCATAGTGCCCCTAAAAGAAGTTGGCGAAAAGGTTTTCTATGGAGTTGAGCACCTTCTTGGGAGGGGAGCAGGCAGCGAGGGTGTATATGGGGATGGAAGAGAGCACGTGGTGAATCAAAATCATCTTCCCTTCAGGTGAAAGTTCGTATTGTGCCATCCTTTAATTTTTTTCCTGATTTTGCCTACCAAACCCTCAAAGATTTTTGCATTGGTTCTGCCGTATATCAACGGACACCCTAGATAGAAGAAAGGTAGGTACGAGATAACGAAAGAAGTAATATTGGAGAGGATAGCCAATTGGTCTCTATTGGTCGAGTGGTGAAAATAAATAACGCTATTGTTGGGGTTAACACTTTGACCAGAACATCTGGCGTATCTCTCCAGTATTTGTTTAACCACCTCCATTGGCCCGGAGTCGCCAGCTAAGAAGATGAGGATGTCGTCAGCGTAAGCCAAGTGGGTGATGATCGGGCAACCGCTAGCAGTGTAAAAATGCTAGAATCGGGGGGTACCGACCATCTTGTTCAGGTTTCTACTCAAAGCTTCTGCTACAATGAGGAATATGGTAGGGAAAAGAGGGTCGCCTTGTATGACACCACAACTAGCTTTGAAGAAGCCCTCAGCTTGACCGTTAACTATGGTAGAGCTCCAGGAGTCGTAGATCGATCTCCATACAGTGTCAATCCAAACTTCAGAAAAGCTAAAGGCTCTAAATACCCAGATCATGAATTGCTAGTCAAGCCTGTTGTATGCCTTTTCTATGTCTAGTTTAATAACAATATTTCTACCCCTAGACGGGAATTTCATGCAGGTGACCATCTCCTATGCCAGGAGGATGTTGTCTAATATATTCCGACCATGAACGAATCCACTTTGCTCTTCAATATAATCTTGGGAAGGAGCCCGCTCATGCAGTTGGCGATGATCTTCGAGATGATTTTGTTGGTGAAGGTGCACAGGCTCAAAGAACGAAAATCCTTAAAGGTTTTCGGATTGTCTTCTTGGGGATAAGAATCAGGTTGGCAATGGATATCGATCTGGGGTATCTGGCTCCTTGGAAGAAGGCAGTTGCTGCCTCATGGATGTCTAACTTGATGATGTCCCAGCATGATCTGAAGAAGACACCTGTGAAATCGTTCGGTCCTGTAGCGCTATGCTCATCCAGAGCCCACATGACGTCCTTGACTTCTATTTCGGAGGGCAGCAGTTGCAGCTGGATGTTATCACGGTCTTCTATCAGGCGAGGGATCGCCGCAAGAAATTCTTCGTCCCTATAGATGACTTCTTTAGTGAACAGTTGATGATAGAAGGTCTCTGCAACCGATTGAATATCCCTTTGTTCTTTCAAGATGCGACCGTTCTCGTCCGTGATCTGGTGGAGGTTAAGCTGTTGTTTGCGTCCCTTGACGCAAGAGTAGAAGTAGCTGGAGTTTTTGTCGCCCTCAGTATCCCATTTCAACCTGGCTTTTTGTTTCCAGAACTCTGTCTCGACCTTGAGGAGGAACTTCAATAGTGCTCTGGTGAGATTAAGGGAGGCTCTGGTTGCATAGGAATTGTTATGAGCAAACAGAACCTCAACACGATTAACATCGTCCTCGGCTGCACGAACTGACTAGAAGATGTCCGCGAAGGCTTCCTTACTCCAACTAGTGAGGGCTTTTCTAGTAGCTTTGAGTTTTGCGACCACACGGACGAGAGGGTTAAGGTCGTCAGTGTCATTCCAGGCAGCATCCACGATGTTCCTGAACTGGGGATGATGACTCCAAAGGTCAAGGAAGCGAAAACTTTTCTTGATTTGATTCGGGTTTCTGCTAATGCCTATAAGGAGAGGGGAGTGATCCAATTTGGTCGTATTAAGGTACGAACGACTGGAGATGATCTCCAAGTTTGGCCACTTATAGTTGATCAGGGCACGATCAAGGCGGGAGTATTACCGTCTGGCGCCTTCTTGCATATTGCACCACGTAAAGGCGCTTCCTGAAAACTGAGGAGGGATAAGTGTGCGATAAAAATAAAGTTGTTGAAGTCATGCATGGCCGACGTGGGTGGAGGCCGACCTCCTGTTTTCTTCTCCTTATTAGCAACATCATTGAATTCTCCAACACAGAGCCAGGGAAGGTTGATGTGAAGTTGGTGAGTGTCACTTAGAGACTCCCATAGCTGTTTACGTTCTGGGATGTCGTAGCTGCCATGGACCGCGGATAGGAGCACTCGGGACTGAAACATCGGGTGTTTCATCCATCATGATAGCGCCTGCCTCATGTCATTAACGATGCCAAGCTTCACGTCTGCAACAAAGAAGATCCAGATGTCATGGCAACCAGGGATGGCGTCGGCGAAGCCTAGCTGCAGCTGGATGGATTTAATTCTATTCTGGGGGATTTGGGTTCAACAACCACTAAGATATCAATTCTGTGGATTTTCATGAGAGTAATTAATCTTCTCAAGGTGGGTTTGTTCGCGAGACCCCTAACATTCCAAGATAGGATGTTAAGTATCAAGATAACTGAGGAGAGGGGAGTTGGTGAGTTTCGCAGCTGACCGGATGGTCATGACTGTACCCTCTTTGGTACTTCTTTTTTTGGTTTTTTATTTTTGGCTTCAGCCTGATCGCCTGCCTTGTTATTGTCAGGATCAACAGAATCTTCTGCAGGGTGCAAGTAGTCCTCGTCCACAATTTCTGCCAGAGCTCCATAGAAGTTGTGCTTGCTGGTGAGACCTGCGTCTAATCCCTGTTGCATCTTGTCCACTGATTCTTGCCCAAAGTTGTCTAGAATGATCGCTTGTATGTCGACCTCTTTGAAAGGTATAGAGGGGACTATCGGGTCTTTGAGTTGGTGGTCTTTGTCCGCCACCTCGGATTCAGGTGTCCAATGTTCCTCTTCTATATCGATGGCCTTTTCTGGCGCGTTGCTTTCCTCAGGATCCTCTGTTGAAGATTGATCTCCTTCAGAGGGTAGGGATGTCTCCTGGGATACATTTGAGGGAACTTCCGCAAGAATTTCAAATTTGTTGGTAAGGTTTAATGTTAGGGATTTATTGGGAACTAAGGCCCTTCCCTGCGATATTTGATCTTTCATTTGAGAGTTTCCTGCACTGGCAACAAATCTTATGTGGGAGTTGGGTAACGGTAGAATAGGGGATTATTGTGATTTCCTTGGCGATTGCGGTAAAGCGGCCTTCCTAGTCACTTTCTGCTTCAACTCAGGATGCACACGAAAATAGTATTCAGTGGAGTGTCCGTGCATATGACAGTGTTTACAGAATATGATGTTGTTGTCGTAAATAATCTGTTGGGTGTGGGTCTTATTACCAAGCGTGATTGGAATGTGACTCGGATAGTCCTTCGATAAATCTAGTTCCATGCAAATTTTAGAATAATTGCCTTTGGAGAGGTTTCAGATTTCTTTCGCCATAGCCACAAAAGTCCCAAATGAGTTAGCAATCCTCTTCATAGCGGCAGAGGAAAAACACATGAGGGGGTGGTTCGGGAGGGTGACCCACGTCGAGACTATCGTCGAGTCTTGTCTGGTGTTGAATTCCGGGGTCCATTTAACAATTTTCTTAATATGTGTGTCTATCTTGCCAGTGCCTCTGCTCCAGACGTACTTGTGGTCGTTCTTCGCTTAAAGGTGGAGGAACATGTGTTTGTGGTCCATAGGGGCCACTCTGCGTCCCGAAGATAGACCCCAGCTAGCGATAACTTCCTGTACCCAAGACAGCTTCGGACATCCGCTGGAGAATTTGAGGACAAAAGTATAAGGGAAGGTTGCTGACAGTGAAAAAAATTCTTCGGAGGAAAAGGGCACCAGAATCTCGGTAGTTTCAGCCGAATGGGAATATTTGATGTCTGGCAGGGTGACTTAAGAGACAAAAGGAAAGTACGTGGCTGCACGGTCTGGCCTTAGCTTGGCAGCGTAAGATGTAGCAGGGGGACCACGAGTTTGCTGCTCCTTGAAAGGCTGATCTGTGGAAGGCATAAATAAGGGAGTGGAACCCCTAGGGTATGCGAAGGTAGCGCAGCCTGGCCTGCGCTCCTCGGGTCTGCCACGGGGCAAGCACGGCTCAGCACTGGGAACATATGCGCTAAGTCGGGACTGGGCACTGGAAGAGGACTTGATGGCGGGAGGAGATGGGCGCCAAGAGAAGGAGCGTCACTACAGGACTCACCCAGGATGGGGATAGCATAAGGTGGCCCCACCGTGCCATGCACTAAACCCATCAACGGTGGAGGAGCAAGGAAGGGAAAGAACGTTGGATGGCCCCGGGCGACAATCGCCCCCTCTAGGACAGGGTGCTCTGCTACGACATACTCGAAGAGGGCAGGAGGGACAGAGCCACATAGGGGAAGGAGGTCGTGCCACCTAAGGGAGGGAAGTGTACGCCACCAAGGGGGAGCAAAGTGGCGCCAATCAAGGGTAAAGTGGCAGTGCCACCTAAAGGAAGGGAAGCCACGCTACCAAGGGGTAGGGTGTCACGAGTGGGCACGAGGGCACGAACAGCATGGGCCAGAGGAAGGCCGGGGAGGGAATGCGAGTATCCCGTACCTTCCAAGAGCTAGGGCACAATGGGCAGATTGGGCACGATGAGGGGGCAGGGCTCCTACACTAGGGAGCACAAAAAAAGGCACTCGAAGGGAAAGGAGCACGAGTGGAGAGACAAGGCGCCTACTCCATCAGCCTAGGGATGCCCCACGCATGAAGAGGCATGTCGGGAGAAGTCGCGCATCCTAGCTGGTGTGGAAGGCGCATGCCAAATTCTCCAAAGCCAGGTGGCGTCACCCCGGAAGGAAAAAGGGCCCAGTGCCAAAAGCATGCTCAAAGGGGTCAGCGTAAATCGAAGCAGAGTAGGGGGAATATTTGAAATTGTAAAGGATGCGAGGGAGTGAGAGGGAGAGGAAACCGCAGAAGGAG
This sequence comes from Iris pallida, assembly GCA_029216955.1. NCBI lineage: Eukaryota > Viridiplantae > Streptophyta > Magnoliopsida > Asparagales > Iridaceae > Iris > Iris pallida. Next base: position 15,404,842 of record JANAVB010011999.1, read on the forward strand.
GCACGACGTACAACGCGCTCAGGAACTCGGCAGCAGGGAACTGACATGTGCCGTCATGCAGGGGCGTCACGCAGCATGAGGAGGAGGGGACCAACGGTGGGGGAGAAGGAGGGGATGGAGGCGGAGGTGAAGTCGGGAGGCGGTGGAGCCGGAGGAGGCGAGCAGCACTGACCTCCGCCGAAAGAGGGGGAAGGGAGAGGGTGGAGGTGGCGAAGATGCATCGAGCGGAGGAGGGGAAGGAGCGGAGGGGGTGGCACGAGACCGGGGGAGAAAGCGGGGGAAGGAGATGGGAGGGGGCGGGCAGAGTCTGGGGGAAGACCAAGGAGAGCGAGGAGGTCCGACGGCCAAGGCGCCGACCGACCGCGAAGAACCGGCAGCAGAGCAGATGCCATAAGGCCAGACGGAGGAGGCCAAGCAAAAATGGAGGACACGCCAGACGGGGGGGCAAGCGATGCTGAACAGAGAAGAGCCCCACCGCAGCCGACGCACAGGGCCTGCGTGAAGGGCAACAGTCACCGGAGGGGGCTGATCGCCCAAAAACTACGACGAGGAGAGCAGAGCAGCAGCATTATATATATATATATATATATATATATATATATATATATATATATATATATATATATATATATATATATATATATATATATATAACACAAAACCCTAACTTTTTTCCCTTCTTCCTTGGCCGACTATTTCCTCTCCCTCATCAAATTTTTGTGAGCCCAAGAGCAGTCCCAAACCCTTCCATCACCATCCCTCCATCACAAAGTTCATCTCTCTCATCTACAATATAAAATCTTTCTATCTTTCCATCCTTACAACACATCATTCACCACCTTTTCCAAGAAACCACCATTAACACCACCTTCATCACCACCAATACCATTATCTTCATCTTTCTAAAATCAAGAAAAGCACACCAAGAGCAAGAAAAGAAAAGCACACATTGGGCAAATCAAGAACTCGCTTCCAACCACTTGCTCGGTGCTTCTTGGTAAGCAATCAAAATCTTTTTCTTGATCTTTTTCCATAAGTTGTTTTCTTTCAAATAAATATCAAATCATCTTCTAAAACCATGTTCTTGATTAATTTTAACCATAAATAACCTAGGATTGATCATATGCATGCATGTTGAATTGGAAAAGAAATTGGAATCAAGAATTGGGTATGCTAGTTAGATGTGAGAATTTTTTAGAACAAATATGCAAGAAGTAAATCTGAGATTTAATCCATATTAAATCTGTACTTTTAACAAATTTTACATCTTTTTATGATATTTAATCATATAAAACTTAACCTAAACTTTATGTGCCATGAAACTAGATTTTATGTGTAATTTTGACTTACGTCAGCTCATAGGAAGATGCTAAATTTTAGGGTTGAAAGTGGAAAACTTTTCTATAATAAAATCATATTTTTAAATTTTTAATGATCATATTTTGATAGACATAAGTCATGGTTAGGTGTTGGTACTATTCTAGGTCACTTTTATGATTAACTAGTAGACGTAAAACAACAAATTTCATGTACCGTGCCCAAAACATCAAAATCATGAATTCATAGGTTAAATGGGAATAAATGATACCTAAAATTTTTGTTTCATGATTTTAATATGGTTTATACTCATGTCCATGTATTGGGAACCTAGTCTCAAGTTTTGGATGACAAAAGACTAGAAACTAGTTCATGGTACCTTTGGAAATATGTAAACTTTGTTATGCCATGTGTTCATGTGTCCATGTGCTCATGTGTCATAGGATCATTGTCATGTGTAGGAAGTTAAAATAATAGCCATGAAATAAATTAATCAGTCTCATATCAACAAGTCATTTTGTTGTATGTGAATATAACTAGATTTGTATATTCACCTATTACTAGACAATAGTGTTGACCAACAAATAAAATGGTATTCATAATTGGTGTTGTGATAAATGTACTATTTAGTGATTCTTGGTTGTTTGTTGGGTTGTGTAACATCCAGTCTTAAAATATGTAGGATTAGGAGATCGTATATACACTAGCTATGAATCGAGTGGACTCCAGCTTGGCTCGAATACGTATAAGATGTCTTGGTGTTCTTGTTTTGTCTATCAAACAACTATGAATATAACTAAGTCAATACACAGAACAAAAAAAATTAGGAATGAACAACATATATTATGGTCTGCAGCCCAATAACATACATATTCGATTAGACTCAAAAAAACATAGGTCTATAAAACTGGACAAAGAGCAGAATATAAGTAAAGAAAACAATATGTAAGCATGATAACATACATGAGTAGGTCATAGCAATAGCTATATAATCAGCAGACCAGCTCTGTATGACTACTACCTGTAGAGATCACCAGATCCTCTTGGGACTAGCGAGATAAAGAAAAATATGCCATGGTACAGATATGGAAATATAAACTAAGGCAATCTACTGTATCCGGACTATGTGCTATGCAAGTGAGAATTTTTCTAGAATATCAGACCTCCCCACTGAGGCTTACAAACTCCTTAGCAGGATATTATCCCCAGTACCGTATCATGGGACCAAGGACAATCAAACATAATAGTGATAGCCTCTACTCTACTACGGAGCTAAAGGGTCACATAAATAACATGCCATATGATAATAGATCTGATACTGTAGTCAAGTTCTTCCCAATCCTATATTTAGTATCTATTATACAGTCAAGTCCATATTGTCACAACTATAATGATAAACAATCACGATGAACAATCTGGAATACTACTACGAGGTCAATAACATGAATAATCATGTAAACCTTATGTCACGAAAGTGTTGGTGTCCTGTGGTCAATCATGTCAATGGACACGTCAATATGTATGTAATGCCTAATGTCAATACTCGGTATCATAATCATGACATCGATATACGTCTTCTAAATGGACACTAAGTATTGGCGTTCCTACGTCATGCATTGCTAACAAATAAACAACAAGAAAGAAAAGGAACAATCTATAACCACGACAAGGTACACTTGCCTGTAACTGCTGTCTGAGCGTAGGCCTAACTAACTTAGGTGTCCTCGTCACTCCCTCCAATATCACCTATAATAATACACTGTTATTAATAATGTATATTGACTTACCATATATAGACCATATTAGTATCTATATCTACTAGTCGCCATAAAGTCGATACAACTTTATACAACATATTAGTAAAAACTTTCCTTATAAAAATAATTTATAACTATATTAAAATAATAATTTTAAATCTTGAAAATAATTTTAAATATCGATATATTACCAAAATACTATTTTACTGGTGGAAACTCATGTACAATTGGTCTTATGCCAATACTACACATTAATACCACAATTTGACCAACTAATTTAGCCCCAAAATAATAATTAATTAAAAATATTAAATTATGTAAAAATTCCAAAAATTAGTTAAAATAAGGGTTTTAACATTAAACCTTGCACAATAAATAGTTTAGTAGAGTTTTATGAAATATTGAGGCCTTTGGACACAAAGAACATAGGATTTTCGGAGTTATATTGTTACGACAAATGTCAAAAAAATTAATAAATAGCAAACGAACGCAAAACCTAACAAATAGATATGAGTTGGAAATATCTTGATGTCTAGTTTCTTATAAAAACTATTAGAAAGATCATATCTAACCTTAGGTAGGTTAAAATCCTCTCGCAACAAATCTCGTCTATTTTAGACACCTTGTCATAGAATCAATGCCAGGACAAACCGCTTGGAACTGTGTGATCCAGCGATCAGAGATAGAAGTAAACACATAGAGGTAACCTTTAGTTTCGTTTGAGGAGAATCGGACAATAAAAAGTAGATGAAACATGGTCTAGAAGTCGACTAACTTGCTGTGACATGATGTTTCGACCCAAGAAACGCGTCGTGTACCTCTCTAATGGCAATGAGATTGCTTCCACACATGCTAGGATGGAAGAGAACATCGAGGGGGTCACTTGAATGGTGGTGGTCGACACAAAAGTCGACCTCACCAATTCCTCCGTAATTCCTCCGCAACTCTATTAATCCTTAAACTATGTGCTATATTCCTATAAGTTACCTCACCAATTTCTATAATAGTTCACTAACAATCCACTCATTTCTACCTATAATCAATGTATACAATTCTTACAAGTATGCCTGACCATTGTTACATATTTGGTAAAGGCTGAGGCTGAACTAGATCGCTACATACACCTATTGGTCAACCTTCTAATCCTGGCCTGCTACTGGTCATTTCGTGGCTAGTCTTATCATGTATGAATATAATCCTTCGTTCTATTTAGATCTTCTTACTCTATCTAACACTCTTAGGTTACTAACCATCTTGACACTATCGGTAGATAATAATTTCTCTAGTATTTCTAATCTAAGCCATATCTTAGGCAAAAGGTAGCAAGATTCAGTCTATTAATTTCTAGGATTGTTGGTTAGGGTTAGGCTTCATACCGTACTATACCTAACTTATTCCTTGGGAAAGTATCCACGAAATTTCTACCCACCTTAGCTATTTACCCAGCCTTGTACAGCATGCATTCCCATCTTCTTCAAGTAAAAATTCAGATGATAATGATTCTACACAGTTTTAGGTCCAACCATAAACACATGGCTTACCAATCCATTCTATTCATAACAAAATTCCAAAAATCTACCACAAGGGGTCTTGTTTTCTTAAGGCACTATAACTAACACCAAGTTTAACAGCCTGACCCCAAAAATCCTATAATAGTTCGAAAGGGTTGGGTCGAGGCCGAGCCTCCAATTTAGGTCAGATTGGTTAACGGTATCGCAGAAGTGACTAAGGTTGCGACGCTAAGCCCGAATGTTGTGCCTTGAAAATAGTGCACGAGAAGACGCATTTGAGTGGGGCATAATAGGCATAAATGGAGATGGATTTGTCTAGATCATGTATATAAAATTTGTTTGATGGTAACAACTAGTCTTATGCTCCAAATATCAAAGTCACGGTAGGGGACACCAAGCCGTCTGATTAGAGAGTGAGTGTTATGAACAACCGATGTATTAACTTATTTGGAACGAAGATCCTCCCAAACACTTGTTAATATAAGGACACCCTAAAAATTTACGAGGCCCTAAAATCTAGCTACCATGGAATCTTGGTTCTTGAAACTAAACTGTAGTACTACATAAAAGGATAAGGAAGTCATTCTTGGAAGAAGTCAAAGATGACTGTACATAGGGAGCATAAAGTCATAGTGACTAGATTAAAGAAATTAGAGTAGGTAAGGACTGGTACCTACCGTGATATGGATGTTATATTTATAGAGGTACAGAGGAGTAAAGATTTATCCCTTGTGTGCCTCGACTTGGGATAGAAATATAGGCTATATTCATTCACCTAAATGAGACGACTAGTTATGACAAAAATATTGGGACAAAATTTGCAAAACGTATTCGTAATTGAAGGGGTAGTGGCATGATCAAGGACGAACCCTACCTGAGGGTTTAGAATAATTCTGAACTTCGGATGATCAATCAGATGTGGGTTGTCGAGCTTCTACTCTTACTAGAATGTTGGCCTTGTTATCAAGGTTTTCTACGAAAGCATTTAATCCTTGAGGCTATGGCTAAATAATTGCTGAAGGTCATGACCTAACTTATAATACCTTAGAACTTATCTCCAATTCCTTTACTCACTTCTCTGACATGGCCTTCTCAGATGTTACCTTTAATATCATGGTAATACACACTAAGAATGTAGCCCGTTAGGTCCTAACCCTCTTTAATCTCTATTATTTATTCCGTCTATCCGTAGTGCTACTTCCATGATGCCTCCTTCTTCATACCACTACATGTAACTTAGTCCAGCACTACTGTTCTATCTACAAGGTGTTCTAGGATTCCTACTATCCTACATCAATATGAATGATCCACCGATCTTCTTAAGGTAAGGTTTTCAATTTCACCATCGAATCTCTAGGTAGGTCTAATCTTAAATGATATAAATACTAAATCTATTTCTTAAACTCTACGCCATACTTCCATAGATCACATATCAACCTTTCTTAAATGATAGATTATAATTGGATCTTTCTAGTCTACCATCTAGCACTCATGAATACATCTGCCCACTCTACACCTATCTATTGAGTAAAGGTGAAAGTTAATGCTAGGTATTGCTCACTGAATCCTTCTATTTATAATAAGACCCTTTGGCCCCTTTCCACTAGTCTTTTTCGGGTGACTATCACTTCTAGTGGAAAATTGCAACTATCTCTAAAGTCCTACTATATGTTCCTTCTAGTTCCTCCAAAACATCTCTATCTAACCTAGATAAGATTTGAAGCGTTGTAATCCACTAATCCTAAAGTCTCTCGCTAAAGTTAAGTTGTGAGAATCCAAAATTACCAATATGATCTACTCGGTCTACCTAATAGAGGTACATCCTAATCCTTTCTTAATAATCATCCCCTTTTATAATACTCTATCAACTACGTTCTATCCAATGATGGAACCGATGGTTCACTTAGCACGAGCATATGTCCTTTCGAAAGAGGGAATGACGAGAATCCTAAACAAGGAGATCAAGGAAGTTGATCGACTTCAAATTCGAGTTCCAAAGGCGATGGGTAAATTCAAAAGAATGTTCAAAGCAGTTATGGATTGTGTTCCTATTATCCTATCGCAGGTCCGCTCGGTATAGTAACGTAACCGAAACGGCTAATTCGACCAACATGGGCCACCAAAAATACATGTAATGCCTCAGTCCCAAAATACGTAGGACTAGCAGATCTTATATATGCCAACTACGAATAAAGTGGACTGCAGCCCGACTCGAATACGTATAAGCTGTCTTGGTGTTCTAGTTCTGTCCATCAAACAACTATGAATATTACTAACTCAATCCACAAGATAATAAAATCATGAGTAAACAATATATATTATGGTTTGCAGCCTAATAACATACATGTTCAATTAGACCCAAAAATGACATGGGTCTATAAAAATAGGCTAAAAGCAAAATATAAGTAAAGGAAACAATATGTAAGTTTGATAACATACTTGAGTCAGTCATAGCAATAGCTCCATGATCAGCAGACCAGCTCTGCATGACTACTACCTAGAGAGATCATCAGGTCCTTAGGGGACTACCAAGGTACAAAAATCATGCCATGGTATATATATGGAAATATAAACAAAGGAAATCTACTATATCCGGACTATATGCTATATAAGTAAAAAAAATTCCTAGAATATTAGACCTCTCCACTGAGGCTCATAAGCTCCTAAGCAGGATATTATCTCCAGTACCGTGCCGTGGGACCAACAACAATCAAACATGATAGTGATAGCCTCTATTCTGCTATAGAGCTAAAGGGTCACATAAACAACAGGCCACATGATAATAGGTCAGATACTGTAGTCAAGTTCTTTGTGAAACCCGTAAATTTTTAATTAATTAATTCAGTGTTATTTTTTTAGTGTTTGGTAAAACTCGTAAAATTTTATTTTTATTTAATTGAATAATTTGTTGCTAAAATATTATTAATTTAGGAAAATTGTATTTTTGGAAAAAAAAATTATTATTTCTGGATTTTGAGTGTTGGACCAGACCCGTCCCGAACCCATCTCGAACCCAAATTCGGTTTTACGAAATAAAATCATTAAGTCCATCAGTAAATTGTTATTCTATTTTTTATTATTTAAAGGAAAGATATCTATTTCCTTTTCTTTAAATATAAAACTTTTATTTAATCTCATTTAATCTCATTAACGCACGCTGCCACCCTTCCTCTTCCAAACGTACACCCGACCCTTCCTTCCCGTAACTTCGGTGACTCCTCCGTTCGTCTCCCGTAACCCCCACATCATCTCCTATAAAAACCCTCTCCTTCTCCCACACTTCATCCACCTTCCCCAAAGCCCTAATCCACACCCTAACCCCCAAATCCGGTGAACCCTCCGCCTAAGCCGTGCCCTTCCGGTGATTCACCGATCGCCCGATCCCCTCTGCGGCCCAGGCCGACCGTCGTCCCCGAGCCCCGCCCGGCCAGCACCTCCCTTGGCCAGTTACCCGCTCGACGCCGCAGCGTCCGTCCCGAGCCGCCCCGTGCCAATCCGCCTTCGGCTGAGCCCGCCTCCGCGGCTGACGCCGCCTCCGCCGTTGGATCCAGACCCTTGGGTCCCGATCCGTCCTCTCCGACGACCTCAAGCCTTGTCGGCTACGTCCCAACGGTTCCGTTTCAGAGCCGTTCCCGTACGACGATCTTCGGGACCCGATATGCTGTTTTGCGTTCTCGTGCGTGCTGTTCTGAGTCAATTTTGCTGTCTATACGGATTTATTTTCCTTTTTTATTTCACCTGAGAGCTCTAGCCGAGCATCCGAGGTATATTTTCTGTGTCCCTGTGTCCTTTTCGTTGTGTCAATGATGACATGGTCTCCGATTCGTGGATTCAGATTTTTCGAATTCCCTTCGGAATGATTCTGGGGTTTTATGATTCTGTGGTTTGTTAGTTCTGTGGTTTCTCGAAAGTTCCGAGAGAAGTTCGAATTTTCGGAAATGGCTCTGTGACCATTTTCCTTAGAAAGGTTCTATGGTTTTTCGGTTTTCCGAGTTATTTCGGGTTTTCCAAATTTTATGGTTCGGAAAGTTTTCTGTGATTTTGATATAAACCTACTATTAGGTTGGATAGATTGGAATTTCTGGTTGGGAATGTTTTATGGTTTGGAATATTGTGGGTGTTGTTATTTTCCCAGGATTGGGTTGTCCCAATTATAGAGGAAGTGCTGCCCAAATTTTCAAAAATATATTTTAAAACTATTTTCAAATCCCGATCTTTGCAAAACAAACTACATTTTGGATTGTTGGTTTTAAAATGAATTTTTGTATCTTTTCGGGCGACGACCATATTGGTCCATGGGCCCTAACTAAATGCAAACGAAACCGGCCAACCCAGACGTTGAGGCATTAGTTAAAACATGAGTTTTTGAATGACCAAGTCTGAGACGCATTTTTGTAATTATCTTTAATTTATTATTATTTTTAGAGAATGGGTTACTGCTGTTAGTATTTTGGTGCAGGGCTTCGGCCTACTGTTGGACCGTTCGCGGCACTCAGAGCTCACCTTTAAATTAAATAAATTTATGTAAAAATTGTAAGGACATAAGTCCAAGTTTATTTTCTATTTTTATGTGGAACTGTAATAAGTAGTTAATTTTTCTTTTATTATTCTGGATTGTTGTTTTGTAGGTAACGCGTAAATGGTAAACTGAATATTTATTTTTATAGAAAAATTAATAAGAGTTTTCTCACATTAATAATAAGATTTCAAGTTTGTAACTTAGATAATTTCATGTTTTCTCATTAAAAGAAAAATAACTAATTTATATATATATATTACAAAATACAAAGTTTTGCCAAATAATTGAAAAATGCGAAGTTTCCCAATAAAAATGTTAACTTGACTTTTCCCTCGTTAAATTAATAACTTTGAATCGCATCGATAAACGTGTTTTGTTTATAACAACATAAAACTTGACTAGGATCAAATTTTAGAGATTGTAACTAGGACACCTAGATATGGTTTCCTCTCTGATGCTAAGTCAGGATTCTCATTGTAGGATTTCGAGAACGAGTCTGATTTTCTATCCCGGAACCGACTCTTCAAACCCAGTCATAAACAAAGACAAGTACGGTTGTGTTTATTTTTCAATTTACTTAATAATTGTAATATTGCAAGATTAAACCACATTGCTACACGGAACTCTTTCCTAGAGTATTGATTGTTATTGATTGTGGGATTGGGGGAGTAGTGTAGTATATTATGACCAATACCCCTCATATTGCATATTGATTGTGCGAGCTTACCCCTCTTACACACGGGGATAAGCCGTATCGTATCACTAGGATACTATTGTACAGCCCAAGCCGGTCATAAGCATTACATACTCAAATCACATTATTTTCAATTGTGGAAAATTGTCGGAAAATATTGTTCAAGTATTTCAAACTGTTTAAATTGAAATTTTCTAATTATTAGTTGAATTGTTAAATTTTTATACTTGTACTTTGCTCCTTTCCTGACTGGATCTCCCACCCCCAATAGGTTCCTTTGATGAAGCTGAGCTATTGATAAATAGCTACTACGACCCGGTGCTTTATCCAGCTGTGCTGCCTAAGTCCCAATCGGACGATGTTGATCTTGGGGCTGATGAGCCTACTTTCTAGAGGATGATTTTCTTTGTGTTTTGATGTTGAATAAAAAAGACAATTTTATTTTATCAGTTGTATCTGTTGAATATTTTGTTGGACAAGTTTTTATTATTCAAAATTTAGATGTTGTGACAAAATATATTGTGTTGTTGTGATTACCTGCATTTGGATATAGCTTACTGCCGCCGTCTCACAACGGTGCAGGCTGGGCATGATCTGATTCGACCCAACAATTTGGGACCGAATTGTGACATGTTTTTAGTGGTGGCCCATGCAGGTCAGATCAACAACTTAGGTAAACATATCTAGAAATATTTAGAACATTAATTTGTCACAACATAGGACCAAAATATATTATAAATAAATATTTTTGTTTGTTATAGACTGGTAGGCTACCTTGCTTATGTTTTGCAATCCTAAACCTTTCAGAGTATGGCCACAGACAAGACCAATCTTGCTGGCGATGGGTTGTCATCACCTGATCACACCCCACCTCCTCAACCGAGTCCAGATCCTACACCTCGGCAGCTGGCCGATCGTCCCTGTAATGCACCAGCACCTCGTAGATTTTACACTACTACTTAAGTGTTAGATCCTACATCTTCCCAGACTGAACTGCAAGCCCTACGGTGGTGCCCGATCCAGTTGCCCCACCCGTGCCCGTGGACCCCACCGACCTCGTAGGCCTACTACGAGGAGTGCTTGAGGCACAGAGAACTCAAGCTGAAGCTCATCGTGAGCAGACGACAATTATCAGAGAAGGCTTGGAGAATGCCCACAATGTGGCTATGGCTGCACTGGAGAGAGGAGAAGCAGCCCAATCTGAACCATGGCCGGCTAAAGTCAGCGATATTGAGAAATTCAAGAAGCTGGGCCCTCGACCTTTCAAGGGAACCAAGGGAATTATCTATGCTGACGAATGGCTCGACAGCATGGAGCGTCTCCTTAGTGTCGCTCGACTTCCTGATGATCATCAAGTTAAAGCAGTGGGACTTCAACTGCTAGATGTAGCAAGCACCAGGTATCGGAATAAACCCCGACTCCAGGACAGGCAGCTTGACTGGAACACCTTCAAGAGGTTGTTCCGTAGAAAGTTCTTTCCAACATCAGAGTTGCGGGAGATGGAAAGATAGTTCCAGAATCTGAAGTAAGAGAACATGACAGTTGGAGAATATGCGGCCGAGGTTGGTCAACTTAGTCGCTTTGCCAAGAACTTGGTTGCCGACCCCGCCGATCGTGCTGAAAGATTCAGGTATGGACTAAGGGAAGAGATTCGCACTCCTGTGATCGCAGGCGACGCCAAGACGTATAAGAGAATCCTAATACGAGCTCAGGATATAGAGATGAGTCAGTCTGCTCGCTCAAAGAGGGAGTATTCTGGAACTAGCAACTTCCAGAATAACCAGAAGAGGCCCAACCACAACAATAACAACAGGCCTTCTCACCACCACCACCAGCATCATCAGGCGAGGACCAATGATAGAGCGCCTTAGAAGCAGATTCCTATCTGCGATTTTTACAAGAGGCCAGGACATCAGTCGAACATCTGCAGGAAGAGGCTTGGACACTGCCTAGTTTGTGGGTCTGCCACCCACCAAGTGAGGGACTGCCCCACGGCCTTCAACCGGACTGGAACAACATCGCAGAAGGCTCCCCTACCCACTCAGCAATAATAATTTGGGCAGCACCAACAGAAGACTGGGCGAGCTTTTGCCCTAACAGCAGATAAGCAAGAGCCAGAGCAGGAACCTACCGCTAATGTCATCGCAGGTTTTATTTATATGCATTCATATCCTGCATTAGCATTATTTGATTTGGGTGCTTCACACAGTTTTATAGCAACAAAATTCATCTCTGTACACCACCTAGTTACGGGATTTAGCAAGAATATATGTAGTTATGACTGGTGGTGGACCCATACCCATCACTGAGACCTGTAACTGCCCTATAACTATCACAGGACACAATTTCTTAGTACCCTTACTTGTGATGCCCTTACCTAACTATGATGTAGTCCTAGGAATGGACTTGTTAAGTAAGCAGCATGCGCTGATAGATTGTCACAGAGGATGTGTAGTCTTCAGCCCACCTGTCACGACCCGCACCCAGTATAGGGGCACGAGAAGTGGGTACGTCCAGCCTATGCCGCAGTGTCGGCGGTAGTAAGCTGTCCTAGGTTGCTAACTAATCTCATGCAGTGAATATAAAAAGTACTTGTCCAGATATCAGCTCCGAATGGAGGGCAAGTAAAGGGTATGATCTACTCAAACACAGTCTAAACACGAAAAGATAATACAGAAGTTATACCTAAGGAATTAAAGACAACAACAACTAACTACTAAAATAATACACCAATATCTCAAACCAACTTAATACAGACTCAATATCTTAACTTTAATACAACAAGCCAAAACATGAAAGCTAAAGTGGTCTACTAGCTAATCTCCTAAATCACTCCTGAGAGTCGGAACCAAAGGTAGCTAATCCCTCGCCAGGTCCATGGTAAGCAGGGCATGTGTCCTCAGGATTATCATCTGTAATATTTTCAACAGGTCCAATCAGGACGGGAACGAGTACAACTCATTTAGAAAAACCCAAGTAAATGACAAAGAACTATAAAGCAGTTATAGACAGTTTTATTGATGAACATGGCAGTTCTATGCAGGTAATGATGGCATAGAGAAACAGTAAGATACAAAAAAAGAAAGGTAACTAAAACAAGAGAAGAATCATGGCAATGAAGACTGTAATAAAAGCTAACTGAACTAGAATATCATGTGTGAGTCCAGACAGTACGATATAAGTCTAAAGTAATCCCAGTGTGAGTCCAGTACATATAATCTGATACCAGATAATTTCCAGTACAAGATGAGTCCAACAGTGATCAATAAAACCAGGGTGAGTCCAACTATGATCTAACAGTGTGTTTTAAAATACCGAGGTCGACATGTAAACGGCTGTAGGTATCAGGCACATCTCTCACTGATCAGGCAAGAGATGGCTATGCTTCCAGTAGATTCCAGTTGGAGATTCCAGATTTGGGGTATGTCTACATGTCTTACTCAATATTTCCCCGCCCAGCAAGTGAATCCAAAATCGACAAAAGAATCGAGATGAGTCTGGCCAATACGTGATGATTCCAGAAATGATTCCAGAATGATACTAATGACTCCAGTAATAGAGGCCAGCAAGTAAGGTATGTGTCGATACATGAATCCAGAAATATCCATACGTGTTGATACAGAGAATCACATAGAACTAACTAGAACTGAAATACAGTAATCGACAAATAAATGAGAGAATTATCAGAGAATGTACTCGCCTGTTACTCTGGAAAGAGTAGTGTAATATCAGATGTCTGTACCAGGGTCACAATATCCTAAAATAGAGTAATACAGTTATGACATGTCCAAAATGAAGGTAAATAAAATCTACGATGCAATCTATATGAATTCTAAGCCAATCTAGGTCAAAGTCAAACTTGGTCAACACTACAGTCAAACTAAGTCAAATTAAGTCATACTAGGTTACAAGAAGTTAAACTAAGTCATACAAGGTCAAACAAAGTTAAACAAGTCTAATCTAGGTTAAAGTCAACCCTTGGTCAAATATTCTAGCCAAACTAGTCAAGTTATCTAGGGCTTAGTCAATAATGGTCAATTAGTCAATACTAGTCAACATGGTCAAAGTCTAGGTCAATCTTAGACTAACTAAGGTTTTGGTTAATCATAGACTAGTCAATAAGGTAATTAGGTTAATCTTGACTAATGGTCAACATCCAGTCAAACTCTATAAGGCTAACTCAAACCATCATAGGCTAACATGTCTTAGAATACCTAAGATACTATACTACAATTACCTATACAAAGTATACCACACATAAATACATATAGTACAATACCAACCTTAATCCTATAATCAAGCTAATCCCATTCTCCAACTCAAGTCATGACTCAACTCTAAGTATTTAACTTAACCCCATACATATCTTCATCTATACAGGATTACCCTCATAATCCATATGGTCAACCTAATCATCTAGTTTAGTCAAACTTAAGTCAAATAGTCCTTCTATGTTCATCCAAGTCATTTTAGGTCAATTTGGTCAAGGTTTGACCTATAGTTGACTTTGGTCAACAATGGTCAATTACCTAGTCAAACTATGTCTTACTAGTCAACTAGTTAAACTAGTCATTTTAGGTCAATCCTAGTCAATTCTAGGTTAACTAGGTCAACTTTGACCTAAGGTTGACTTTGGTCAACCCTTAGTCAACAAGGGTCAATAAGTAGGGTTTTGGGCCATTAGGGCTAGCCCCAAGCCATAGGCTAATGATCTTGGCCATAGGCCATAGTTATGGGGTTTTCATATAAACCTATAACTAGAAGATATACATATATATATATATATATATATATATATATATATATATATATATATATATATATATACTACCCAATACTAATATATAAGTACTATATATAATACAAAACCCTCATACACATAACACACTATATGTGACCTAATGAGACCTAATACAAACATATATATCCTTTATATATATATACATTTATATATATATATACAACTATATATATTACATATATATATAGAGGGAAAGGAAATGAGAGAGAGACTTAGAGAGAGGGACAGTGAGAGAGAGAATTAGATAGAGAGAGAGGGGGTGAGAGAGGTATGGACAGGGGGGGAAATGGTTCCAGAAATTCTGGGACCAAAGAAGCCCCAAACACACACACACACACAGAATACATATATACATACATATGTATATATATACAAAACTCCACCTACACATTACCAAATACCCCCAAAATTTACCCACACTCACACATACATATATACTACATATATATGTACTAAAAATACATATATACATGTATAAATCAGATTAAAAATTGGTTTGAAATTCGTTTTACAAAAACTGGGAATAATCCTAAAACAGGGACTGGATATTGTTTTACTCGAACTAGGTAAACCAAAATACATACACGAAACTGAGCTAAGGCTCGAATATCTAGGTTGGTAATTGATGCCCCATAGATATACCAGTGTCCTAGGTTCCTGACACGACACCACGACACAGTTTCACGTGTCCAAACACGCAAAACAAACACTCGGGTAAGCTCTGATACGCGCACACAATAACAGTGTCGTGCACGCGTTCCAGGAGCTCGTGGACACACCACGAGACACGACACGTCTCGTGGTCGTGCATACGTGTAGCCCACACGTATGGCTACACGTTCCACACCCTGACACGTGTCCATGACACGCATGGACACAGAACGAACCCCGTATCTGTCGTAAAAATACGACTGATACACGCGAGTTCAGACCGCGTCGTGCACGCGGTTGTACGCGTCGTGCTTGCGACACAGGACACGACTCACCACTTGCTCGTGTCCACGTGTACGCCACGAATAGGGCTTCATGCCCGTGTCACTACGAGACACCCTAGTGTCGTGTCCATGCGACACGACACGCTCAAAGTCGTGCCTGCGCGCGTGTGCGCTGACAGCGCGTGTCCAGTGCGAGTGAGTTTTCTCACTCGACACGACACGACGCGACACGAGACTTTGGGGGCATGTTCGCAGACATTGCCCCCTTGTCTGTGCCAAATCTTACGTGTCCTAGTGGCCTGTGTAGTGCACACGAGGTGTCGGGTAGCAGGGCATGCACGATGGGCTCGTACGGTCGGTTCGCGTCCAATTTGGACACGGACACAGCACTAAAATGTGCTCAGTCCACGTGTTCTGTGATCAGCAAGTCTAGGGCTACAAGTTTGTGTAATTTGTTTTGGAAAAACATAAAAACCAATCCTTGTGGCATTTCACCAAACAAGGGTTTTAAACCTATGATACGTGTCCGATACGGACACCAAACCACTTCTAATTTCCACCAAACCTTACCCACAGTTATGGTAGTCCTACATTAATGCATTTATGAAGAAAAATCAGGGTTTTAACTAAGTTTGAGGGAAATTACCTATTGGTGCAATTCCAAGGAAAATCAAAGAAAAGGGGGGTGTGTGCTCTTCCACTTGATGATGTCCAATGCTTCCAAATCCTTGATTGCTAGTTCTCCTTAGCACCCTAGATGTTGTAGGGTCCCAATGCAAGAGACTAGAGTGAATTTGGATCAATATTGCTCAAGTTATGAAGGGTTGAAGGAAAAGGGATTTTCTAGGAATTAATTTCATGTAATTCATTCATGAATTAATTCAAGGGGTTAAATAGAATGTGTAGGCTGCCAGGGGGGGTACTTGGCCGGCCATGGCATGGGGGGGTGTCCTTGCCCCTTCCTTCATGGCTAAGGCTTGGACTTTGGTAAAGGGTTTAGATATTTGGAGTGTTTTGTGCAAAATATCAATAAAGTTAATATCTAGATATTTAACCACTTTATCCCATGACCAAAACTTCATCCTAATGCTTCTAGGTTAGTGGCTAACCTCTAGTTTAGGGTAGGATAGGTTAGGGACTAATCATGGGACTTTAACCATGATTAAATAATAATAAAATCACATAATCTCAAATAAAGACTAGTAATTTACCAAAATACCCTTTTGGCCAAAACCCACTAATTTGATGTTCTAAGCCTATGGCTAAGCTCACATGGTCATGGCAACTTCTAGGTTAAGGAAAACTAGGGTTTACACTAAGTTATACTAACCAAACTCACAAGTCATAAGTCATGACTTAGAAAATGGTTTAACTTAACTAAAATCACCAGAAAATCATACCATGACTAAAATACCACTAATAAATAATAAATTTTCAAAAATACCCCAATTTCAGAAAACTGGGTGTTACAAGTCTACCCTCCTTAGAGAAATTTCGTCCTCGAAATTAAGATAGTCGTACTCCTTCTAGGTCAAACCCCCAGTTAATCAGAGTCAAAAGATAACATGCAATCATAGTCCTACTGGTCGTGATTTCACAGTCTTGAACAGGGTCACTACACTATCTAGCACAGCACAAGCATATCCTGACAGGTACTAATGGAATCATACAACAAGATGGGAAAGGAAGGACAGAAAGACAAACCTGCTAACCCGTCACCTGCAGCGTTGGTCTCCTCGACCGTCATCGCAAAAGCTCCACCCCTCTGGTGCTGAGCTACAGGTGGCCTAGTACCCTCAAAAGGAGGTACAAAGGGACAGTCTACCATCCTATATGAAACTGGTAAAGACAACTAGGAATTAATTATGAAGGATTACCATTCCAAAGATGATCAAATCGAAGGTTTAAGGTACGAGTGTCAATTGCATTGAAATCCAATAACACAGTATATAAAAGAAGATTTAGTCCTGGCACGATCTAAGTTGATCAATTTCAGGATATATCGAAGTTTGGACAAGATGGAGAACGATGCCATTGAAGTCTGAGCACGAGTATCCAGGATTTGATATCTATATCACAATTGAATTAATTCAATTGAATAAGTCCCCAAACACTGGATGATAAGGAGGATGACCCGGTCAACTGGTCACGATCAAAGAATTAGAATTTAAAGGATGATGCAAGGATATAGAAATAAGGCAATTTCTTCTTTTGGATAGGGAAACTAAACATGATACCTTGGGTTAATCTATCAAGTACAGTGCCTTTTCCATCTGAAATATGTGAAAGGCAAAACAATAATGAGTTCAAAGGCGATGTTATTAAGCACAATACGTGGTTCATAGGCGATGGAAATAATTCAGAAGAGAATTGTCAAAGCTGTCGTGGATGAGACTCTAGGGCAAATTTAACTATGTCTCCCTCCATGTCGAATAATATATGAGAAGCGAACCAAAATGCAATAGGTTGATCAGACCATCATGCACCTGTTCTGATTAGACAATATGTTAGTGGGTACCGGCCCCCAATAAAATATGTCATGATCAAGCTCGAAAAGATCAGCTTGCAAAACTGGTGCTAAATTAGCAACATAATATAGACAAAATATAAGTAGGGATAATGATGAAGGAAGTTAACAGTACAAGATTCTTTAAACATCAAGGAGTGAGGGTGAATAAAAACAAGAGGGAAAGGATTTTCAATTTGAAGTTCATAATGAGATTCCCAAGGGTCGTCCAGGAATCTCTCAAGTAGTCCTAACTGTGACTGAGTAACCTCTCCGTTAAAGCCTATCTCTTAATCCTATCGCAGGCTCGCAGCAGTACAACTAAGTCGCCGTACTACCACGATATCGCACTAATGCGACTCTCGACCTGCATGGGCCACCACTAAAAACGTGTCACGACCCGCACCCAGTATAGGGGCACGAGAAGTGGGTACGTCCAGCCTACGCCGCAGTGTCGGCGGTAGTAAGCTGTCCTAGGTTGCTAACTAATCTCATGCAGTGAATATAAAAAGTACTTGTCCAGATATCAGCTCCGAATGGAGGGCAAGTAAAGGGTATGATCTACTCAAACACAGTCTAAACACGAAAAGATAATACAGAAGTTATACCTAAGGAATTAAAGACAACAACAACTAACTACTAAAATAATACACCAATATCTCAAACCAACTTAATACAGACTCAATATCTTAACTTTAATACAACAAGCCAAAACATGAAAGCTAAAGTGGTCTACTAGCTAATCTCCTGAATCACTCCTGAGAGTCGGAACCAAAGGTAGCTAATCCCTCGCCAGGTCCATGGTAAGCAGGGCATGTGTCCTCAGGATTATCATCTGTAATATTTTCAACAGGTCCAATCAGGACGGGAACGAGTACAACTCATCTAGAAAAACCCAAGTAAATGACAAAGAACTATAAAGCAGTTATAGACAGTTTTATTGATGAACATGGCAGTTCTATGCAGGTAATGATAGCATAGAGAAACAGTAAGATACAAGAAAAGAAAGGTAACTAAAACAAGAGAAGAATCATGGCAATGAAGACTGTAATAAAAGCTAACTGAACTAGAATATCATGTGTGAGTCCAGACAGTACGATATAAGTCTAAAGTAATCCCAGTGTGAGTCCAGTCCATATAATCTGATACCAGATAATTTCTAGTACAAGATGAGTCCAACAGTGATCAATGAAACCAGGGTGAGTCCAACTATGATCTAACAGTGTGTTTTAAAATACCGAGGTCGACTTGTAAACGGCTGTAGGTATCAGGCACATCTCTCACTGATCAGGCAAGAGATGGCTATGCTTCCAGTATATTCCAGTTGGAGATTCCAGATTTGGGGTATGTCTACATGTCTTACTCAATATTTCCCCGCCCAGCAAGTGAATCCAAAATCGACAAAAGAATCGAGATGAGTCTGGCCAATACGTGATGATTCCAGAAATGATTCCAGAATGATACTAATGACTCCAGTAATAGAGGCCAGCAAGTAAGGTATGTGTCGATACATGAATCCAGAAATATCCATATGTGTTGATACAGAGAATCACATAGAACTAACTAGAACTGAAATACAGTAATCGACAAATAAATGAGAGAATTATCAGAGAATGTACTCGCCTGTTACTCTGGAAAGAGTAGTGTAATATCAGATGTCTGTACCAGGGTCACAATGTCCTAAAATAGAGTAATACAGTTATGACATGTCCAAAATGAAGGTAAATAAAATCTACGATGCAATCTATATGAATTCTAAGCCAATCTAGGTCAAAGTCAAACTTGGTCAACACTACAGTCAAACTAAGTCAAATTAAGTCATACTAGGTTACAAGAAGTTAAACTAAGTCATACAAGGTCAAACAAAGTTAAACAAGTCTAATCTAGGTTAAAGTCAACCCTTGGTCAAATATTCTAGCCAAACTAGTCAAGTTATCTAGGGCTTAGTCAATAATGGTCTGATTAGTCAATACTAGTCAACATGGTCAAAGTCTAGGTCAATCTTAGACTAACTAAGGTTTTGGTTAATCATAGACTAGTCAATAAGGTAATTAGGTTAATCTTGACTAATGGTCAACATCCAGTCAAACTCTATAAGGCTAACTCAAACCATTATAGGCTAACATGTCTTAGAATACCTAAGATACTATACAACAATTACCTATACAAAGTATACCACACATAAATATATATAGTACAATACCAACCTTAATCCTATAATCAAGCTAATCCCATTCTCCAATTCAAGTCATGACTCAACTCTAAGTATTTAACTTAACCCCATACATATCTTCATCTATACAGGATTACCCTCATAATCCATATGGTCAACCTAATCATCTAGTTTAGTCAAACTTAAGTCAAATAGTCCTTCTATGTTCATCCAAGTCATTTTAGGTCAATTTGGTCAAGGTATGACCTATAGTTGACTTTGGTCAACAATGGTCAATTACCTAGTCAAACTATGTCTTACTAGTCAACTAGTTAAACTAGTCATTTTAGGTCAATCCTAGTCAATTCTAGGTTAACTAGGTCAACTTTGACCTAAGGTTGACTTTGGTCAACCCTTAGTCAACAAGGGTCAACAAGTAGGGTTTTGGGCCATTAGGGCTAGCCCCAAGCCATAGGCTAATGATCTTGGCCATAGGCCATAATTATGTGGTTTTCATATAAACCTATAACTAGAAGATATATATATATATATATATATATATATATATATATATATATATATATATATATATATATATATATATATATATATATACTACCCAATACTAATATATAAGTACTATATATAATACAAAACCCTCATACACATAACACACTATATGTGACCTAATGAGACCTAATACAAACATATATATCCTTTATATATATATACATTTATATATATATATACAACTATATATATTACATATATATATAGAGGGAAAGGAAATGAGAGAGAGACTTAGAGAGAGGGACAGTGAGAGAGAGAATTAGATAGAGAGAGAGGGGGTGAGAGAGGTCTGGACAGGGGGGGAAATGGTTCCAGAAATTCTGGGACCAAAGAAGCCCCAAACACACACACACACACAGAATACATATATACATACATATGTATATATATACAAAACTCCACCTACACATTACCAAATACCCCCAAAATTTACCCACACTCACACATACATATATACTACATATATATGTACTAAAATACATATATACATGTATAAATCAGATTAAAAATTGGTTTGAAATTCGTTTTACAAAAACTGGGAATAATCCTAAAACAGGGACTGGACACTGTTTTACTCGAACTAGGTAAACCAAAATACATACACAAAATCGAGCTAAGGCTCGAATATCTAGGTTGGTAATTGATGCCCCATAGATATACTAGTGTCCTAGGTTCCTGACACGACACCACGACACAGTTTCACGTGTCCAAACACGCAAAACAAACACTCGGGTAAGCTCTGATACGCGCACACAATAACAGTGTCGTGCACGCGTTCCAGGAGCTCGTGGACACACCACGAGACACGACACGTCTCGTGGTCGTGCATACGTGTAGCCCACACGTATGGCTACACGTTCCACACCCTGACACATGTCCACGACACGCGTGGACACAGAACGAACCCCGTATCAGTCGTGAAAATACGACTGATACACGCGAGTTCAGACCGCATCGTGCACGCGGTTGCACGCGTCGTGCTCGCGACACAGGATACGACGCACCACGTGCTCGTGTCCACGTGTACGCCACGAATAGGGCTTCATGCCCGTGTCACTACGAGACACCCTAGTGTCGTGTCCATGCGACACGACACGCTCAAAGTCGTGCCTGCGCGCGTGTGCGCTGACAGCGCTTGTCCAGTACGAGTGAGTTTTCTCACTCGACACGACACGACGCGACACGAGACTTTGGGGGCATGTTCGCAGACATTGCCCCCTTGTCTGTGCCAAATCTTACGTGTCCTAGTGGCCTGTGTAGTGCACACGAGGTGTCGGGTAGCAGGGCATGCACGATGGGCTCGTGCGGTCGGTTCGTGTCCAATTTGGACACGGACACAGCACTAAAATGTGCTCAGTCCACGTGTTCTGTGATCAGCAAGTCTAGGGCTACAAGTTTGTGTAATTTGTTTTGGAAAAACATAAAAACCAATCCTTGTGGCATTTCACCAAACAAGGGTTTTAAACCTATGATACGTGTCCGATACGGACACCAAACCACTTCTAATTTCCACCAAACCTTACCCACAGTTATGGTAGTCCTACATGAATGCATTTATGAAGAAAAATCGGGGTTTTAACTAAGTTTGAGGGAAATTACCTATTGGTGCAATTCCAAGGAAAATCAAAAAAAAGGGGGGTGTGTGCTCTTCCACTTGATGATGTCCAATGCTTCCAAATCCTTGATTGCTAGTTCTCCTTAGCACCCTAGATGTTGTAGGGTCCCAATGCAAGAGACTAGAGTGAATTTGGATCAATATTGCTCAAGTTATGAAGGGTTGAAGGAAAAGGGATTTTCTAGGAATTAATTTCATGTAATTCATTCATGAATTAATTCAAGGGGTTAAATAGAATGTGTAGGCTGCCAAGGGGGGGTCCTTGGCCGGCCATGGCATGGGGGGGTGTCCTTGCCCCTTCCTTCATGGCTAAGGCTTGGAATTTGGTAAAGGATTTAGATATTTGGAGTGTTTTGTGCAAAATATCAATAAAGTTAATATCTAGATATTTAACCACTTTATCCCATGACCAAAACTTCATCCTAATGCTTCTAGGTTAGTGGCTAACCTCTAGTTTAGGGTAGGATAGGTTAGGGACTAATCATGGGACTTTAACCATGATTAAATAATAATAAAATCACATAATCTCAAATAAAGACTAGTAATTTACCAAAATACCCTTTTGGCCAAAACCCACTAATTTGATGTTCTAAGCCTATGGCTAAGCTCACATGGTCATGGCAACTTTTAGGTTAAGGAAAACTAGGGTTTACACTAAGTTATACTAACCAAAATCACAAGTCATAAGTCATGACTTAGAAAATGGTTTAACTTAACTAAAATCACCAGAAAATCATACCATGACTAAAATACCACTAATAAATAATAAATTTTCAAAAATACCCTAATTTCAGAAAACTGGGTGTTACACCACCTGGAGAGCCGGAGTTTGAAATCTCTCGAGCTCCGAAAGATATGGAGGGTATTACTTACTCCTCTATCACCGAAGAACGTGGACCTCCTCACCCTATCATAGCAGAATTCATGGATGTTTTTGCTGATAGTCTTCTAGGATTACCCCTAGATCGAGATATAGAATTTACCATCGACCTAGTTTCCGGCCCTGCCCCTATTTCTCGGGGATACTATAAAGTTAACCCTAAGGAGGCCAAGGAAATGAAGGACCAGATCAATGAGCTGAAGGCCCTTGGATTTATCAGAGATGGAGCTTCACACTGGGGAGCACCTGTCTTATTTGTACCTAACAAGGACGGGACTGTGCGGATGTGCATCGACTACCGGACGTTGAACAACATCACCATCAAGAACAAGTACCCTCTGCCCCGGATCGATGACATATTTGATCAACTCAGTGGAGCTAAGGTGTTCTCGAAGATAGACCTTCGATCTGGCTACCATCAAATCAAGGTCATGAAGGAGGATATTCCAAAGACGGCATTCAACACCAAATATGGTCAGTATGAATTTTTGGTCATGCCGTTTGGATTGACGAATGCCCCTGCGGTATTCATGAACCTTATGAATAAGGTCTTCCATGAATATCTGGATCAGTTTGTTGTTGTCTTCATCGATGACATTCTGATCTACTCGAAGACTGAAGAAGAGCATGAAGAGCACTTGAGGAAAGTTCTGGGAAACTTAAGGAAGGAGAAGCTCTATGGTAAGTTATCTAAATGTGAATTCTTCTTAGACAAGGTGGATTTTCTGGGCCATGTTGTCACAGGAGAAGGAATTTTGATGGATCCAAAGAAGATAGCTGCCAGTGAGAAGTGGAGTACACTAAGTTCAGTTGCTGAAATCAGAAGTTTCTTGGGCTTAGCTGGCTACTACCAGAAATTTATAAAGGACTTCGCCAGGATTGCTGAGCCGATGACGAAGCTCACAAGGAAGAATGAAGAGTTTGTGTGGACTGAAGCTTGCCAGGCAGCATTTGAGGAACTAAAGAAGAGACTTACAACAGTACTGATACTTGCGCTACCCGCAGGTACCGGCGGTTTCTCAATCTACAGTGATGCTTCTGGTAAAGGATTGGGTTGTATTCTTCAACAACACGGAAAAGTAATTGCTTACGCATCTAGGCAATTACGGACTCATGAGAAGAACTATCCCACGCATGATTTGGAGCTTGCAGCAGTTATATTTGCATTGAAGCTGTGGAAGCATTACCTCTATGGAGAGAGAGTGGAAATATTTACAGACCACAAAAGTCTTAAATTTGTTTTCACTCAGAAGGAGCTGAACATGCGACAGAGGAGATGGCTGGAGCTGATGAAAGATTTCGACATCGACTTGCAGTACCATCCGGGTAAGACTAATGTTGTTGCAGATACACTTAGTCGATACCCGATGGCGATGTTTTTGACCAAGGAGCGGCATTTGCTGGAGGACATATAGAAGCTTGGACTGGAGATTGTACTGCCTGAAGAAGAAATGAAGAAGCTGGGAAGAGAAGCAATTGTACCAGGAGCTGAATCATCAATGATGCAGTTGCAAGTGCGTTCAAGTCTGATGGACAAAGTGAAGGAGACACAATTTCAAGACAAGACACTTTGTAAACTCAGAGATCAAGTGCTGGCAGGAACACTTGAAGGATTCTCAATCGTCAGCGATGCAACATTGAGGCATGGTACGAGGCTTTGCGTACCAACTGGCGAACTGAGGAATGAACTGATACAAGAAGCGCACCAGTCACAGTATTCCATACATCCTGGAGCTAATAAAATGTATCTGGATATGCGTACTGTAGTGTGGTGGTACGGAATGAAGAAGGACGTATCCAGATTTGTGGCTAGATACTTGATTTGTCAGCAAGTGAAAGCCAGCAGACAGAGACCAGCAGGATTGTTGCAGCCGCTAGACATTCCGGAGTGGAAATGGGAACACATAACGATAGACTTTGTGTCAGGACTGCCTCGATCCCAAGGAGGGAAGGGTGCCATTTGGGTTATTATGGACCGACTGACAAAGTCAGCTCACTTTATTCCTTTCAAGGTTGGTCTATCCACCGAGAAGTTGGCAGCACTGTACATGCAGCATATCTACCGGATTCATGGAGTTCCGGTAAGTATCGTATCTGACAGGGATACCAGATTCACCTCTCATTTTTGGAAGAGCTTGCACGACAGTTTGGGAACACAATTGAAGTTCAGCACCGCCTACCATCCATAAACTGACGGACAATCGGAGAGAACCATCCAGACGCTAGAAGACATGCTGAGATCTTGCGTCTTGGAATTTGGAGGGTCTTGGGAAGACCATTTGCACTTGGTAGAGTTTTTCTACAACAACAGTTACCAAGCTAGCATCGGTATGACTCCGTTCGAGGCACTTTATGGACGTCGTTGCCATACTCCACTTGTTTGGGACGACGTAGGAGAAAGAGTATTGCTTGGACCTGAGATGGTGACCGATGCAGCAGAGAAGGTAAAGGTGATTAGAGACAAGCTCAGGATTGCTCAGGACAGACAGAAACATTAGGCTGATAGCAGTCACCGACCACTAGAGTTCGAAGCAGGAGATAATGTCTTCGTCAAGATTTTTCCTACCCGAGAAACTATCAGATTTGGCAGAGCAGAAAAGTTGAGTCCCAGGTACATCGGCCCATTCGAAGTTTTGAGCCGAATTGGAGAAGTAGCGTACCGATTAGCTCTACCAGCTAATCTTGAAAGAGTGCACAACGTCTTCCATGTTTCACAGCTCAGATGCTACATCCCGGATCCGAGTCATATCTTGGACCATTCAGAGCTGGAGATTGGACCTAGCCTTACAGTGCCAGAGAAGCCAGTGACGATTCTAGACCGAGGTGAGAAGAAAACCAAGATCTCTGTGACGCCCATAGTCAGAGTGATGTGGCGGCACAATTCCCCAGGCGAGTCTACCTGGGAGCGAGAAGATGAGATGCGGGAGCAGTATCCGTATCTATTTGAGACCTGAGGTATTCTATCCTAACCCTATCCTTTGATTTCGAGGACAACATTTTCTAAGGAGGGAAGGTTGTGAAACCCGTAAATTTTTAATTAATTAATTCAGTATTTTTTTAGTGTTTGATAAAACTCGTAAAATTTTATTTTTATTTAATTGTATAATTTGTTGCTAAAATATTATTAATTTAGGAAAATTGTATTTTTAGAAAAAAAATTATTATTCCTGGATTTTGAGTGTTGGACCAGACCCGTCCCGAACCCATCTCGAACCCAAATTCGGTTTTACAAAATAAAATCATTAAGTAAATTATTATTCTATTTTTTATTATTTAAAGGAAAGATATCTATTTCCTTTTCTTTAAATATAAAACTTTCATTTAATCTCATTTACTCACTTTCTCTAATCCAGAGAAAGAAAACTTTTCCTTTCATTCTCAAACGCACGCTGCCACCCTTCCTCTTCCAAACGTCCACCCGACCCTTCCTTCCCGTAACTTCGATGACTCCTCCGTTCATCTCCCGTAACCCCCACATCATCTCCTATAAAAACCCTCTCCTTCTCCCACACTTCATCCACCTTCCCCAAAGCCCTACTCCACACCCTAACCCCCAAATTCGGTGAACCCTCCGCCTAAGCCGCGCCCTTCTGGCGATTCACCGGCCGCCAGATCCCCTCCGCGGCCCAGGCCGACCGCCGTCCCCGAGCCCCGCCCGGCCAGCACCTCCCTTAGTCAGTGACCCGCTCGACGCCGCAGCGTCCGTCCCGAGCCGCCCCGCGCCAATCTGCCTTCGGCCGAGCTCGCCTCCGCGGCTGACGCTGCCTCCGCCGTTGGATCCAGACCCTTGGGTCCCGATCCGTCCTCTTCGACAACCTTAAGCCTTGTCGGCTTTGTCCTATCAGTTCCGCTTCAGAGATGTTCCTGTGCGACGATCTTCGGGACCCGATATACTGTTTTCGCGTTCTCGTGCGTGCTGTTCTGAGTCGATTCCGTTGTCTACGCGGATTTATTTTCCTTCTTTATTTCACCTGAGAGCTCTAGCCGAGCATCCGAGGTATATTTTCTGTGCCCCTGTGTCCTTTCCGTTGTGTCAATGATGACATGGTCTCCGATTCGTGGATTCGGATTTTTCGAATTCCCTTCGGAATGATTCTGGGGTTTTATGATTCTGTGGTTTGTTAGTTCTGTGGTTTCTCAGAAGTTCCGAGAGAAGTTCGGATTTTCGAAAATGGCTCTGTGACCATTTTCCTTAGAAAGGTTCTGTGGTTTTTCGGTTTTCCGAGTTATTTCGGGTTTTCCGAATTTTATAGTTCGGAAAGTTTTCTATGATTTTGATATAAACCTACTCTTGGGTTGGATAGATTGGAATTTCTGGTTGGGAATGTTTTGTGGTTTGGAATATTGTGGTGTTGATATTTTCCCAGGATTGGGTTGTCCCAATTATAGAGGAAGTGCTGCCCAAATTTTCAAAAATATATTTTAAAACTATTTTCAGATCCTGATCTTTGCAAAACAAACTGCATTTTGGAGTGTTGGTTTTAAAATGGATTTTTGTATCTTTTCGGGCGACGACCATATTGGTCCATGGGCCCTAACTAAATGCAAACGAAACCGGCCAACCCAGACGTTGAGGCATTAGTTAAAACATGAGTTTTTGAATGACCAAGTCTGAGACGCATTTTTATAATTATCTTTAATTTATTATTATTTTTAGAGAATGGGTTACTGCTGTTAGTATTTTGGTGCAGGGCTTCGGCCTACTGTTGGACCGTTCGCGGCACTCAGAGCTCACCTTTAAATTAAATAAATTTATGTAAAAATTGTAAGGATATAAGTCCAAGTTTATTTTCTATTTTTATGTGGAACTGTAATAAGTAGTTAATTTTCCTTTTATTTTTCTGGATTGTTGTTTTGTAGGTAACGCGTAAATGGTAAACTGAATATTTATTTTTATAGAAAAATTAATAAGAGTTTTCTCACATTAATAATAAGATTTCAAGTTTGTAACTTAGATAATTTCATGTTTTCTCATTAAAAGAAAAATAACTAATTTTTATATATATATTACAAAATACAAAGTTTTGCCAAATAATTGAAAAATGTGAAGTTTCCCAATAAAAATGTTAACTTGACTTTTTTCTCGTTAAATTAATAACTTTGAATCGCATCGATAAACGTGTTTTGTTTATAACAACATAAAACTTGACTAGGATCAAATTTTAGAGATTGTAACTAGGACACCTAGATATGGTTTCCTCTCTGATGCTAAGTCAGGATTCTCAATGTAGGATTTCGAGGACGAGTTTGATTTTCTATCCCGGAACCGACTCTTCAAACCCAGTCATAAACAAAGGCAAGTACGGTTGTATTTATTTTTCAATTTAGTTAATAATTGTAATATTGCAAGATTAAACCATATTGCTACACGGAACTCTCTCCTAGAGTATTGATTGTTATTGATTGTGGGATTGGGGGAGTAGTGTAGTGTATTATGACCAATACCCCTCATATTGCATATTGATTGTGCGAGCTTACCCCTCTTACACACGGGCATAAGCCGTATCGTATCACTAGGATACTATTGTACAACCCAAGCCGGTCATAAGCATTACATACTCAAAACACATTGTTTTCAATTGTGGAAAATTGCTGGAAAATATTGTTCAAGTATTTCAAACTGTTTAAATTGAAAATTTCTAATTATTAGTTGAATTGTTGAATTTTCATAATTATACTTTGCTCCTTTCCTGACTGGATCTCCCACCCCCAATAGGTTCCTTTGATGAAGCTGAGCTATTGATAAATAGCTATTACGATCCGGTGCTTTATCCAGCTGTGCTGCCTGAGTCCCAATCGGATGATGCTGATCTTGGGGCTGATGAGCCTACTTTCTAGAGGATGATTTTTTTTGTGTTTTGATGTTGAATAAAAAAGACAATTTTATTTTATCAGTTGTATCAGTTGAATATTTTGTTGGACAAGTTTTTGTTATTCAAAATTTAGATGTTGTGACAAAATATATTGTGTTGTTGTGATTACCTGCATTTGGATACAGCTTACGGCCGCCGTCTCACAACGGTGCAGGCTAGGCATGATCCGATTCGACCCAACAATTTGGGACTGGGTCGTGACATCCTTCCCAACCCCATGTCTAGTATCTATCATACAGTCAAGTCTAGGTAGTCACTACTATCATGATAAAAAATCACAGTGATCTAGAATACTACTACAAGGTCAATAACATGAATAATCATGTAAACTTTGTGTCATGAATGTGTTTGAGTCCTATGGTCAATCGTGTCAATAAATACGTCAATATGCACGTAATACCCAATGTCAATACTCGGTGTCATCATCATGACATCGGTACCCATCTTCTAAAGGAAAACTAAGTATCGACATTCCTATGTCATACAATACTAAAAAAAACAACATGAAAGAAAAAGAACAATCTATAACCACGGCAAGGTACACTTACCTGTAACTGATGTCTGAGCGTAGTTCTGACCCACTCTGGTGTCCTCGTCACTCCCTCCAAGATCACCTATAATAGTATACTATTTTTAATCCTCTATATCGACTTACCATATATAGACCATATTAGTATCTAAATAAATCTTTCACAACAAATAGTTTATTAGAGTTTTACTAAGTACTAAGGCTTTTGGCACAAAGAACATAGGATTTTCGGAGTTACGGTGTTACGATAAATGTCAAAACTTTTAATAAATAGCAAACGAACTCAAAACTTAACATATAGATATGCGTTTGAAATATTTTGATGTCTAGTTTTTTAAAAATTATTAGAAAGAACAAATATGAACTTAGGTTGGCGAAAATCTCCTCATAACTGATCTCATCAGTTCTAGATACCTTGTCTTAGAATCGACGCCACGGACAAACCGTTTGGAACTGTGTGATTCAACGATCAAAGTTTAAAGTAGACACAAAGTGGTAACTTTTAGTTTTTATTTGTGGAGAATCGGACGAGAAAAAGTAGATAAAATCTAGTCTAGAAGTCGACTAACCTGTTGTGACTTTCAGATTTCACTTCGGCGGAGTTTTGGCCCAAGAAACGCATCGTACACCTCTCTAATGGCCATGAAATTGCTTCCACACGTACTAGAGTGGAGGAGAACATTGAGGGGGTCACGTGAGTGGTGGTGGTTATCATGCCCCGATTCGGAGAATCGTTCGTCCTCGCTTTGATTCATGTCAAATCGTTCGTACTCTCTAAGGCGTAATGCTGTATAAGTCTGGGGTTGCACTTGTACAAGAAATCCTCATATACATTTTACAAAAGAAATATTTTGAATAGAGTTGGCAACAAGTTTACAGAGAAATTGAATAACACAAATATGATCTAAAATAAGCTATTTATTGGTAACCTTGCATAGGAAAACATAAGGCTCTCAAACAACCGAAATAAAATGTCAAACTTGGCTTACAACTTGTATAAACATTGAAATGAGATATAACTTGTTCCATACATCATATCTCTTATTAAAATGCGATAATAACCACCTTGAACAAAATACCTTCTTCTCAAGTGGAAACTTCAAGGAAATATGAAGCTTCTAAAGAGTCTGATAGTAAGCCTTCAACGTCTAAGATTAACCATTAGGTTCTTGGTACTTGTGGAGACGAGGGTCAGTACATTGCCATATATGTACTAGTGAACGGTCGTAACCAATCTTACCATAAATCAACAGTAGTAAATTATGAAGTACACTATTGATTGTGATCTTCCTATCTTACCTTAGGGTCCATTATATTATAGAAAATATAACAACACATATTGATGAGAGAAACATAAGCAATTCATATTGTTCACCAAGTTGGTGAATCTTACCCCCGGTCGATATCATTTTCTGTACATTTATGAATAATACATACTCTGCCTGCATAAAACATTGTTAGCTATGACACATGTCTATATGAAAGTCACTGGCGATACGCCATCTTGGACTTATAATTGTTACTGGTATAATGACACCCCTTGTATAGTGCAGGTAGCTAGCCTCATTGAAGGTCCCGTATACCGATGCCAGTACGTTGGCACCCATCCTTGTTCCCTCTAGGACGAACCTGTTCCGTAGCCTCGAAGTACTGCTCGAGGAACTATCTTGTACACAAGTTGTCCATGACTATGCACGTAACGCAACTTAGATAATAAGAGACATAACATGCATGATAATAGCATCTCCCACACATAAGCCACAGTTCTTATTTCATCTTGCCAACTTGCCTTCAGCCGTAGGCTCGCATACCCACTTATTTTCATTATGTGTTACCATTCTTTCGAACCGAAGACCGATATACCCACCGCCCAATACTTGGGTCTCTGCATCACTTGTTCAATATTTAGAATCGCAATATACAAGGCATTATTTGATTTGTAACATAATTCTAGCCATATGATAATTTATCTTTTGTTATCGTTATGTGTTCTTACTAAACATCTTTTATTAAGCACCAAATGCAATAACAAGTCATCCTTTGTTAAGTGTGATGATCAAGGACCGTCGAAGGATCAAAGACACTCACTTGTTGGTGAATTATCGAAAGAAAGAGGTCTTCCACGTAGCGTCAAGCTCGGTTCAATTAGTTAGCACCTGTATTGGCACCAACAACGGTTCAACATACTCCTTCATTTTCTCTCAGTGATTCGATATGAATACGCAGACAGTGAGAGTAAATCCATGTAAATATTCATCAAAAATATTCACAAAAATGCACACAAAACCAGCAGCTAAAGTGACATCAAAAATCAGCAGGACTACGGTCTAGGGGTAAGCGACTCTTATATAGATTTTTTTTCCAAGACGCGTGTCACTGCATCTTGGGCATCATTTCAAAAGAGTCCAATCCATAACGAGGAATGGACCACAATTTATTATCATGCGATCCTGGTAAAGTTTTTCCCAAGTAAAGTTTCTCCAATCTCATCCGACTCAACCATTCGGATGCTAGCCCCATCCGTGCTCCACAACGGGATTAGCACACTACAGTGGTCATCGCAAAAATCGACAAAAATGAAGTTTGTGAGGGGGGTCGACCTTGAGGTTTCGGCCATAAGGGGTAGCCGTCCGAGTTGGGGGCTTTGTGGGGGTATTAGCGGCAATGTGGAGGAGAGGGGGATGTTAGGGTTTGATAGGTTTTATATCATGAGGGTTTGCGCTTTAGTTTGGACTAATTTAGTTATGATTTGGCCTTCCAAATATAACTAATGGTAATATATTTCCTATTTTAGAGTGTTGTTTAACCAAGTCAAATATTGACGATATATTGCACATGGATGCAATTTAATCATTAAAAATCACTTAAATACATGTCTACTTGGTTTTGGAAACCTTAGATAGGCTCTAACAAGTATGGTTGGCTAAGTCAGGGTCCAAATAGAATTTTTAGTCAAAATGAACCCAAAAAATCAACCAATGGATCTCATGTGCCACTTACAAATAAATAGCACATGAGGACTCAATTGGATAGTACACCCTTACTCAAAATGGGTCAAAACCATATATTGGGTCAAACGATTTTGATCTATGTCGAGTCCCGAACTCAAGTTGGAAGTTGGGTCTAGAATTACGGTAATGGTCAAAATGGCCTAAGTTGATCCGAAGTTGTGCGAAGTCAAAAGGATGTTAAAAAATAAATTTGGATGAGTCATGATATATCAAATTGAAGGTGGATGTGTCTAAAATTCAAATATGAAATTAGATTTATAAAATCAATATTTATTGTGCTTCAAAAATCAAAGCTACAATAAAGTACTACTATAGTCATTATTGACTTAAAATAAAATTTTAATATTTAAATATCCATATAAAATATAAAAATAATTAAAAATAAATTCCAAAAATTAGGGTGCTTACTGGTTGGTAGATTTTTGTGACAAGTGGTGTTAGCTTGTGTCTAGGCTTGGATACGACTTTGTTACCTGCAGTCTCACTATAGATTGGACAAAACTCCAGGCAAGTATACCTTGCCTATTTGATTTAAGTATTTACATGCCTACATTTTATTAGTCATTCACCCTGTTTAATTGTTGCATGCTTTTTCTGTTCATTACCTTTAAACTGTTATGATTATATATGTTCCTGGTTACGCTTGCTCCTAATTAGTCCTATTGACATAAGAGATGAGGTACACGGATGAGTGTTGTATTGCATGCTAGGTGACCTTACATTATCTTAATTGGACATGTCCTTTGTTAGAATACTGATTGAACGTGTCGTGGATGTGGGACGAACAATAGCATGGGGGTGGAGAGGACAGTTACTAGGCATTTGGGCTACATTCTATCATAGTTACTGTTGTCTCCTTACCAGAGCTACGAAGATTTCATTGTTACCACAGTTTTTTTATCGGTATTAACGAGATATTGAGTTCTTATCAGTTTTTTGGGGTACACCATGGCATCCCACACGTCGAACGTTATCGTCAAGTGCATTTCACACAGACTGGATAGTTTGTTTAGTAATAGTGTTACTGGATTACCTGTTTACTACCTTCACATGTTATTTACTGTATTTTATTTTGACATGTATATTATGTATCTTGCTACATCCTTTCTGAGGTCCTGTGATCTCTCCAAGAATTTGCTGAGCTGACATAGTAGAATATATGGACAGATGAAGATTGCTTTTTCGGGATTTCAGATATCTTTATTGTATTCATCCGACATCACATTTTTTTTACTTTATTCTATTGATATAGTCTATTTTTACAAGCTTTATTCTTTATCATGAGCACGTTCAGATAATTGTATTAAGCTACAGCCAACTTTATTACATATTATCTATCTTGGTTTTTTTATTCTTGTCGATTTGGTGTATTATTGTTTTATTAGCATTGTTACACTTGGTTCTCACATGACATGATATTCTATAGATTGAGATATAGTTAGACTTGACTCTAGACATCTATGTATTCGAATTGTGCTAGAGTCTACTTGATACGTAGATGGCCATTGCCATGTACTCTAGTCCTACGCATTTTTGGACTAGGTCATTACTAGTCCTCCTCTTTGTTACGCCATGACCCATGAAATTGTTCATCCTCACATCGATTTCTTCCGAATCGAACGTCCTCGTTGGGGCATAATGACGTACGAGTTTAGAGTTACACTTGTACAAGACATGACGATAAATCTTCAAATGGTTATCTCAAATTTAACAACATTGTAGCAGAATAAACAGAGACAAATCAGGGTATACAAATAATTGACAATTCAGCGAAATACAAAGCTATGAATAGTCCAAATGAATATGCTATATTTGCTTACAACACTCAGGATCTCTCTAGCTCACAAAGGATCTCGTCGTTCTACACATCTTTTATAGCAAATCAAGCAATCCTCAGCCCAACATCTTCATGTTGCACGTCGAGCATCAAACACCTCAACACCATCGAGCAAGTATCTCAATATTCTCATGTGCCTTGTTATCTGATATGGTGTCGACAACATGGGTCGGTACACAACACATACTTTTGAGTGGGAAGACCCACTCGCCTAAATCGACACTAGGTAATTGTGTGAAGTAACATTATAATGGTGATCTTTCTACTTTGTCCTAGGATCAGTTTATTACATATTGAAAGAAGTAAAGCATGTGAGCATGTAAGCAGACTATATTTGATAAAAAAAAAAGCAACAGTAAACATATCAAGTATGCGTCGTATTGCAACGAATTCTTACCAACGTCGTTCCACTTACCCTTGCACTGATGCAAGATGAATGCTTACCATCCTACTATGTCTTAAAGATAGCATACTAAAATAGATATATGAATTGAGCCTAACATAGCTAGTGTATCCACCCTTGCGCTGACATAAGGTAAATACATACCACCTCTGCATAATACATAAGTTAACCTGCCACTGATCTATACGAATACACCCATAATCGTACTAATACAAGGAAGAACACTTGACACCCTTGCATCAGACATTTGTTGATGTGCACCCTTATCTATATAAAGTTCACGGGCATCCAAAACCATAAAGGACTATATCTCGTGATAAGACGACGATCACGTCATGCATGGGTTGCTAACCTGGCAAAAGGCCCCGACTTAATCTGTATTGCGACATACCCTATCAACTGGGGTAGTAAGCCCTACTGAAGGTCCCACAATAGTGTGCTTAATAGCACCAAATTCCTCCTAGAAAGAACGGTCTCGGTGTCCCGGCGATCTCGTTCAAGGAAAACAATCAAACCCGTGCATAGGTTAGCCATGTTCGTGACCGTGAGAATGCATAACCGTACCGAAACGAAGTCAGGCAAAGAAACACATCAACTCGCAAGAATCTATCAACTCGTGTTATCACTACATATTCGATTAGTGTTCTGAAGGGTAACCTGCTGGCCCCAACATACCGAAGCACCATGCCACATCTGATAGAATCGTAGGCACTGTACCCCTTTCAACAGTTTCGTGGCAATTATGCCACAACTGCTCACTTCGTTTACAAAACCATACTTTCAATGTTATAAAAATCAGTGTTCAATGTTCTCTGATTCGTGCACTCAGTGCACACATCAATACGGTTGTTCGATGTTCTATTACGTAGTATTCAATGTTCTATGAATAGTGCACATAATGCAAGCCTCGATTCAGTGTTCAATGTTCAAAGTATTATGCACAGAGGCACTCGGCAATACAGTCATTTGATGTTCTAATTCGACTCGTGCACTTGATGCATGTTCGCATCAATTGTTCAATATTGTATCTTTGTGTCCGACACACACTACGATTTCTACATAACCGAATCACGCTCATGAAATCAATGAAGTTACATGTATGATATGGTAATTTTATTAGGACATGAAGTAGTAGGAAAGAAGGGTCAGAGCCCGCCGACCTTTACTATTCTGTCTATCGCTTGCCGAGCCGATGCAGCTCGACTCCTTAACTTCGTTGCACGATCATCTTATTTGATCTAACCATACGAGCACTCATCGCTCCTTGAACTAAACGACTGATTCGATATATCGTACCTTTGGCTCAGCTCATTGCGAGGTGATAATCTAATCGCAAGAAATTTCGAATGTTACCTACGCATGAAACCAAACCAAATCAATATGTCTTCAAATCGACTTAGTACTTCCTTGGATCAAATTTATACCTTTTTGAATCAATTGACTCAGCGTAACGCACAGTGCAGTACGGAGCATTACACACTTATACAAAATGTTCTGGATTCAATGCTCATTCCATTGTTTCAAAGTAATTGGTTCCTTTTGTTCATTCTAGAATCTCCTCCATTTTTTTATTCTGTCCCAAAGAGTAACTAGAACCAATTCATTCATGATTTCATGTTCCAACTGAACACTTTTTATTTTTGATCAAAGGAGAAGATTGTTCTTTCACCAAAGATATGTGGATTAAATTACGACATTTTAATTCCTTTCTTTTGCTTGATCCTCATTCTTTGAGAATCTGAAAGATCATTTTTGAGCTGGATTTTGTTCATTAGGAATCTGGACACTTCCATCTTCTACTTTTTTTTTATTTAATTTTGAATTTTTTTCCTCACTTTATCTTTTTATTCCTTGAAGATCCATGAAAAAAATGGGTATCATATAAACTAAGGTCGTAGAATTCCCCTAAGACCGAAGAATGGTCATAGTGGTCAAAATATAGAAAGTGTTCATCTTGCATAAATTGACCTCGCAGAAGTCACATTCACAAAATTATTCCTAGATAGAAATGACTTCCTCACATAATTGAACCTCGCAGAAATATTCTTTGGCAAAGAGATCATCCTCGCATAAATCTGACAGTTTTCCCTGACAAACTGACTCTGTAATGAGAATTAATGGCGCTGCAATCAACACGCCATTAATGAAGTATTATTACTTCCTTGGAGGCGTTCTCTTGATAAACTAGGAGTTTGTGCCCTTCGAAGCGTCAAAAGACAATGTGGGTCGTTGCTTTTCTAACTTCATTTAAAGCCTTGACGGATGCAATATGGCACATGGCCATTTGCTTTTATAGTTGCATTAATGCATAAGAACTACCTTTTTTTTGAATAACAGTTAATGCATTCATTCAAAGGTTAAGGAATTACAAGAGTTCATATCACGAAGGATATTACGGAGATATAATCAGGGATGGTGTCATGAACTATAGTATAGTTCATATTGTTATGCGTAAGCATCTGCAACACAAGATGGTGTGCACAATGGTTTGCACTCCTGTGTGCATACGAGAACGAGATTTCCTTGGTCGATTTCGTAAGTTGCCTGGCATCAAAGATGATATGTCTGGCGATCCATAGGGATGGAACCAAAGTGGAGTTTATGGAGTCGATGAGGGCTTTGTAATCCCCCTCCAATATGATCCTTTCGATCATTACCATGGCTAGATGAATGCCTATTTCTTTCGCTTCCACAGGGGATCCTCCATCTTGAAACTTAGAGATAGCGCCAAGAAGTGTCCTTATCTGTTGCGTAGGACTGCAGCAGCTGACATCTTCCCATCAAGATATGCACCGTCGATGTTTATTTTCCATTTGTTTTCTGCAGGTGGTCTCCATTGGACAGTGAGAGTAGATGTAGCAGCAATACTAGTTATCGAAGAGTTCTCACGGTTAAGGGATTCATATGATTCCTGCAGTGTAGATGCTTGATGAAGGATCCATTTGGTGTTGATTGCTGAATTTTCGAAGATGAACTTGTTCCTTGCCTTCCAAATTTGCCACATCAGATAAAAATAAGTAGAAACATCTTCTCGATCACCTCTCATCAAAAGGTTTGAAAGCAGAGATGAGATTGTGGTTTGAGGATGGATGAATCTATTATTGGATTCTTTATCTTTCCAAAAAGAACCTGTCAAAGAACAATGAAGGATAATATGGTTAGTAGTTTCTTCACATACCTTGCATAAGGGACATGCTGCATCAACATGGTTGAGTCGTCGATGGATATTAGCTATAGTAGGGAGATCATTTGTGAGAGCCCTCCAAGCAAAAAGAAGCACTCTTGGATAAATATGATTGAAGGTCCAGAATTTCTTCCATTCATTAAACCAGGCTCAATGGGAGATGATAAATCTTTGTTGATGCTTTCATGAATGACTCTGTATGTCGATTTGGTGGATAACACCCCATCACTTGTATGTTTCCAAATAAGCTGATCAGTCATACAATTGGCAGAAAGGGGGATCTTCAATATTTCAGTGGCTTCATGGTGGGGGAATAAAATGTGGATAAGATTTTCCTTCCAACTGAAGTTATCAGTATTAATGAGGTCACTAACATGATTTGCCCATCTACTGGAGAATTGGTATCCTGATACTCTATGATGTGGTGTGGTGGGAACCCATGGGTCATGCCAAATGTTAATTTGAGAGCCATTCCCTACTGACCAAATAACATTTCCATGGAGATGTGGTCTAATGTTCAATAAGCTTGTCCAGATATATGAAGAGGTAGATGATGGGGATGCATTCCAGAAGGATGTTGAACAAAGGTATTTGCTACTAAGCAGAACCCTCAGATGGAGTTAGAATCTGTGAGGAGTTTCCATGATAATTTCAATAACATAGAAAGATTGATAATGTGTGGATCACGTATGCCAAGGCCACCTTGGAATTTAGGTTTGGTGAATGTGGACCATGACTTGAAATGAAGCATCTTCCTGTTATTTCCAGAGTTCCACCAGAAGTCTCTTTGGTGCTTAGACAGAGTGTTGGTAACCTTCTTGGGTACAAGATAAGATGAAAGATAATAAGTAGGAAGTGAAGCAAGTGTAGATTTAATGAGAATGGTGCGAGCAGCGTAGGACAAACATTTCCTCTTCCAACCTTGGAGTTTATTGTTACTGGAATTTAGTAGATCAGAGAAGGTGTTGGTTCTATTTTTCGAAAGAAGGATTTTGTCACCAAGATACTTATTAGTATGATTCATAGGTTTAACCCCTATCAAGTTCTGATAAAGTTGGCACATGAAGGGATTGGTTTTCTTAGAAAAGAAGATGGAAGATTTGTCGAAGTTGATTCGTTGGCCAGACCAATTTTTGAAGGTTTGGATGATGATTTTGACTTGTGTGATGTTGTGGAGGGAACACTTTCCAAATAATAATAGATCATCAGCAAAAGATAAATGGGTGAAGGAAATAGGGCAATGCCTGAGCTTAATATTGTCATACAACATGTTTCTATCCATAATATTAATGAATGTCGATAACACTTCCATGCTCATGATGAATAAATATGGCGATAGGGGACAACCATGGCGGATACCACAACTAGGAATGAATGATTCTGTAGGTGTACCATTGACAAGGACAGCAAATGAGGTAGAGAAAATGCACTGCATAATAAGGCTATAGGATTTACCTCTAATGCCAAATCCAATTAGAGCTTGGCTAATGATTCCCCAGTCATGCCTATCGTAGGCTTTTGACATATCAATTTTGAGAGCAAAAGAACTGTTTTCAGGAGTGAATTTGGAGATGGAGTGGATGAGTTCTTGAGCAATGATAACATTATCTCCAATGTGTCTCCCTGGAACAAAGGCATTCTGCAGGGGACTTATGATTTTCTAGAGATGGGGTCTGAGTCTATTAGCTATGATTTTGGTGATTGCTTTGTAAAGCACATTGCATAAAGCTATGGGTCTAAACTCAGATGGGGTATTTGGGCATTGCGTTTTTGGGATAAGAGTGATGTAAGTATGGTTTAGTAAATGAGGCATGACACCCGTAGAGAAAAAGTTTTGAATGAGTTGTGTTACCTCATCTCCTATTAGCTCCCAAAACTTCTGATAGAATATAGCTTGATAGCCATCGGGACCAGGAGCTTTGTATGGATTCATGCTCTTTATAACTGTTTTAATTTCTTCTTCATCAGGGATCATACTGATTCCTTCATTCTCAGATTTTGTTAAATATTCAAGTTGTGCAATGATATGGGCTGGGATCGGAGTAGTGTCAGAGGCATGGAATCTCTTCTTGAAATGATCTACAAAAGTCTTGGCAATATCCTCCTGTGCTGATACTATGTCACCATTGTCTTTTTTAATATTATGTATAGTGTTCCTGTGCTTCTTGAGTGCAACTTTGACAAAGAGCCACGTGGCATAAGCTAATCTCGCAGAATGGAGCCTCACATAAATATTGAAGCTTCCACAAAGAGCAAGCCTCGGATAAAGTTCTTTTGCATAATGAAGTTTCAATAAAACGTAAGCCTTGCAAAATCATTCTCACAGAATTCTACTCCATTATTCTCAGATAAAGGGTCATCCTTGTGGATCCCCAACATAAATGAGCAATCTCGCATAATTCTGCTAAAATGGGTAATCTCGCAGAATTTTGTCACGTCAAAGAGCACACCCGTTTAATGGATTAGAGACTCTGATGAACTGATACACAATATTATCAAGATGGTACTTGATTGAATGGTAGTCTGTATTGTTATATCAGCACACAATTGGCTGAAAACTTTGCCAAACTGACAGTCTATACTGTTAAACAGGCACTGAATTGAATAATATTATGTAATAATAGTATGACACTTCGAGTTTGATATGAATAATGCATTATTGGTTTTCTTAACATAAGATTTTGTATTGAGATATTATTATGAAATAAGAGTTATTTTCTATTTTATCTTATGTGTCAGGAGTATATTTTAGCGCATCACAAATCATTTTCTTCCACATCAAAAGTCTATTTACTGACTTTTGTGTTATGAAAGAAAAAGAGTACGATAATGGGAAAAGTATCAATTTTTTTTACTTATTTTGATCTTATCAAAAAGTCAAAAAGAAACTTTGAATTGCTAAATCACATATGAGATAAATATATAAAGCAACATAACCATCATAGTATTTTTTTTCTATGATACGAAAGGAAGGGTGGTAAATGGATCATTCAATGATTTGAATCATCAGGGCCCTATTTTTTCTTTGATAGAATAGAAGGAAGAAAAAGTAAATTCCATTGCAGAGCCATATACAATAAACAAAAGATGCACGTTTGATTGTGCCGTGGAGTGCAACGAGCGTCATCATGTATTGGAGAAGCTCGGAATGTCGAAGGTGACAAAGTGGAGCTCAAATAGAACTGATACAAGACGTATATGTGCAGTATCAAGGCTGGCAATACATTAGCAGTACATACTGGTATACTTTAATTTGCCTCAAGTTTCCAGAAGCTATTTGGGGGTCAAAAATTTTTTACAAAGCAGAAATTTGGTCTATTTGGTCGTTCGATCGTATTCTACGGCTATAATTTGTTCAGGATTAGTAAGGGAGTATATTAGTTACCCTAATCTAATTTTTAGAATGAATAAGAAGGGACTATTCAGAATAGATATTTTTTTATTGTAGTTTAACTTTCAAGAAAAAAGAGAAGAATTTTGGGAGAGTTCTTGGTTTGATTCGAAGGGAATTGTGAGGAGTTCCACGTTAGTTCGTTCCTCGTGTTCTTGCTTTCGGTAAACTATATTTTTTTCATTGTATATATATATATATATATATATATATATATATATATATATATATATATATATATATATATATATTTGAGTAGTTGTAGTGATCTGATTTGGATCGATGAAAAAAGTCGAATGAGAGTCGGTATATTTTTCTTTACTCCAATCGTTCGATGATTTTTTCCATCAGAATTGTTCATGTAAACATTGTTGAGTTTGCGTTTTGCGTTCTGTGCTTGGATATTGTGACCGTGTTAAAGTGTCGTGCTTTATTTCAGTTCTCAATTGTTTCTTCCCGTTCGAACACGGTTAATATTCTGCTTGTTTCGTGGTTCTCTCTCAACAGAAGTGACCCTTCCTCCCAAAATTGCGGAATCAACAATAAGATGTTTCATATAGACAACTTTATTTTGTTCTATAATTCATTTTATAGATGTAGACAAAAGTCCGATGGTGCTAAACACTCTGGACTATGCACGGTTGGCTTTTTAAGGATGCCCCCATGACCTGGTTTGGCTTTGCTAAAAGGAGAAGTAATTTCTAGAAGTTAACCCAAAATTAAATTTATTTATCGAATAAGTTACTGCCACCAAACAGCTTCATTCATTAGGGCATTGTCCTGTTACATCTAAAATTCAATTTTCAGGTCCAGCGACAACATTAATGGTCCAGTGTACACTTGCCCCCTCTTGCAAATGCCAACCAAACGTACAGTTCAGGAATGCACACGGGGCCATCTAAAAGACAAAAACAAGTAGCCTCTAAAGCCACGTGTCATTGAGTTTTTAATAGTCGGAGGATCGGTCCGACTAGAGAAACTCAAATAGAAACACAAATAGCAACTTATAATGTAATTATGACTCGTGATTCTATTTTTACATTTTGGTCATTTGCTTTTTTTTTTATTTAGGTTTTTGAAAAAATAAATGGACTGAGATTTTTGTAATCCTACGACCATAGTAGACTCTTTAAAATTACGAACCCATAAGCTCCTCTAGTATTTTTGTATATGTATTCTACTAATTAATTGGATGCTGCTAGGTTGTTCGTAGGACTGACTGGCATGCAGTTTTCGTCTGTCCCCCAGCGTCAACTTTCTATTGGAGAGATTTCTGTTGGCAGATCCAAGCTAGTAGGAGGCCAGTGGGCTACTGTCATGTGGCAGGTCACATCCACGATCAATATTGTGAGCAATTATTATTTTCATAATTAATTAGCTCATCACTACATTCACAACTTCCTATATTCATTTGAATAATGTTATTTGTTCCTATTTTCATAATAACAGTTCTTTTGCTCTAAAACTCGATATGTCAAAAGCTTATGATAGGCTTAACTGGAATATTATTAGTCAAGCCCTCCTTGCAGGGGCGGAGGGTGGGCTGGGCTACCCCGGGCTACAGCCCGGGGTCAAAAAAAAAAAAATTTTTTTTTTTTTTTTAAGTAGGCCCATTCGGCCATAACAGCCCTGGCCATATCAAGCAGCAACCAGCAAGAAGAAACCAGCAAGAAGAAAAGCCACACCCCTCTTTTCTAAAAAAAATCATACCCCTCTTTTCCTCCCGAGTCCCGACCATTCCGCTCTTTCCTCCCGAGAAAAATCATCAATAACCCCCCAAA
Source organism: Iris pallida (assembly GCA_029216955.1). Taxonomy (NCBI): domain Eukaryota; kingdom Viridiplantae; phylum Streptophyta; class Magnoliopsida; order Asparagales; family Iridaceae; genus Iris; species Iris pallida. The sequence goes on from JANAVB010011999.1 coordinate 15,448,108, forward strand.
AAATCCAAATATTCACCAAAAAAATTAGAGAGATGAATCAGATGATGGTCATGCGAACTGGTAGCTCCCTATCTTTTCTTTATTTTGGATCAAAATTTTAGGGTTTCATTTAATTTCGATCTGATTTTTTTTTTAGGTTTTCTTTTGAGGACAACGGCAATATCGTCGGTTTCAAAGCTCTTGGTTTAAGCAATTTTCATGGTTAGAATATTCTCCTTCGAAGGATGCTGCATTTAGCTTTGCGTGCTTTCTTTTTTAAAACAAAAAGGCTCGTTATCCTGCATTTACTACTGAGGGATTTAGAAGCTGGAAAAGAGTAAATGATGGAAATAGTTGTTCATTGTTGATGCATATGGGAGGTCCTACTTCACCACATAATAATGCTGTTCGTTCTATTGATACTTTGATGAATGTTACTCAACATACTTTGATGAATGTTACTTGGATATTTGCATCTCTTATGTTGTACTCTGGACATGTATTCTGGACATGTACTCTGGATATTTGCATCTCTTATGTTGTACTCTGGACACGTATTATGTTGTACTATGGCTAATGGGATTTCAGCTTTCTCATGTTATATTGTCAAATTGTAACAAGTATTCTGCGAAGCTATCTGTGCATTCAGTTTGTGTTTCCTTTCATATCAAGTGTTAATCATGTGAACTGTTAAGAGTTTTCGATTAGTCTCTATATAGGCCCCTGTATATTCTGGCGTTTTTATAATCCATATTCATATACAACAAACTGCTGATTGTTCTCTCGAGTTTTAACCTCTTCTGTATGACTATTCTTGATTAAGAGGCTGAGGTCTAAGGCGCAACTCTTCTGAAATGGCTCTTATCAAATTTGGAAAAAAGGTTGTCATAGAGGAGAAGATTGAGGGGCGGTCTGTACAAGAAACAGCAGTTACTATTCAGGTAAACTTCCTAGCAAAATATGATTTAAGAAACCAGTCAGGTAACATAGTGATAGAATTCAAAACTCTTATGATATCATATTGACAATTTTTCTTTCGTAATGCAGGGCTTGACATCATCGGGTTATTTATTGGCTACTGATGAGGACAATATCAATTATGAGCTTCATCCGGATGGTTATAGGTACTTCCATTTCTCTAATTATTTCATTCAATGCTTTCAAATCAGGTTACTGCATGATGTCCTTTTGTCGTGTGATGTGTCTTTTCTGGGGGTTGTATGTAGAGCATTTCTTAGAGGATTATCGTTGGAGAATTGGCATTATCTCTATTTATTGTGAAGGGAATTGTCCATCAAATTTGCCCTTTGGTGACATTGCGCCTCGGAGATATGTGCCATTTCTTGCAGAACTATTATGTTTCTAGGCTATTTTTAGCCAAGAAAATTTCGCAGGTTTCTTGTAAGAACCTGAGATATATGACCAATGAGTTAGGTCTAGGTCTCCGGGCTCTAAAACAACAGTTTATATGATTTTCTAAGAAAAGACTGTATTAATTATGTTGATTATGGGAATGGCATTCTAAATGTGTCCTTTTCTATAGCAAATTGTATTATTGTACCTCATTATATGGATATTTATAGTCTTGTTACTTACTAGATGCAGACCATATGGGCACCAACAACATAAAACTCTTCAGCTAACTATTCAGTGTTTAGGAGTACATTTACACTTTTTAGCACAGAAATTTTAGCGATATGACACCAGAAAATAACTCCAACATACAGGGTTGTACTTCTAAATATTTTTTTGGTTTATTTTTTGAGTTTATTACATGAGTTTTTTTATCCCTGCTCTCAGCCCCTCCTAAAAAAAATTTCTGGCTCCGCCCTTGCCTCCTTGGCTTTGGAATTATTGGCAAATCTCATGATCTCATCATGTCATGCATTTCTTCCACTTCTTTTTCTGTTTTGGTTAATGGTTCCCCTACAAAATCTTTCAGACCAAGTTGTGGCATCAGACAGGGTTGCCCTATATCACCATATCTTTTTATCATGAGTATGGAAATATTGTCAACCTTTATAATGATCATGGAAAGAAATATGCTTTATGAGGGAATTACACTTCATCGATGCCCTATTCATTTCACTCATCTTGCTTTTGCTGATGATTTGTTAATCTTTGGGAAAAGTTCACTTCACAATATCACCCAAGCCAAATACATCATTCAATCTTTTGAACTGTGGTCGGGCCAAAGAGTTAACTTCACAAAGTCTTCGATTTTCTTTTCCAAGAAAACCGATCCTCATATGTGTCAAATATTTCAACATCTCCTTGGTGTAAGCTCTATGATTGCATCAGACAAGTACCTTGGTCATAAACTCCTTCTTTCGAAAAACAGAGTGTCAACCTTCTCTGATCTCCTCATTACCAGCAATTCCAAGTTATCTGGTTGGAAGAGTCGGTGTTTATCCCATGCAGCCCGAACTGTCCTTATCAAATCTTCTTTATCATCAATTCCTACATATTATATGTCCTCATATTCAATTCCAAAGACTGTTACCGATTCTTTATCCAAACTACAAAGAAACTTCTGGTGGAATAATGGCTTGGACAGGAAGAAACTTCATTTCACTGCTTGGAACAAATTTACGAAACCAAAGTATCAAGGTGGGCTTGGTATTCGTGATCCATATATTGCTAATCAGTCCCTTTTGCTCAAATTGACTTGGAGATTCTTAATGGATGATGGTTCTATCTGGGGTAATCTGTTACGAAGCAAATATCTTCACTCCTCCCCTTTTTGGTTGGCTAAACACAATCCGTCTGCATCGTGCATCTGGTCAAGTATACTGAACAGTAGAATGTTCCTCCATGGCAATGTCATTTGGTCTGTAGGAGATGGTTCTTCGATTAATATCTGGGATGAACCATGGGTTCCAAATGTTCCTAATAACAGAGTGCTGGGATTTCAATCCTCGAACAGTAGAGTTTCCTATGTCAGTGAGCTTATTAATGCTATCTCTTCTACCTGGAAGGAGAACCTTATCTTTCTTCTATTTCCTCCTCATGAGGCCACAGCAATATTGCAGATTCCCTTGTCTTCAAACTGTACTTCTGATCAATTGGTCTGGAAGCATACTCGTGATGGGTGTCTCACTACAAAATCCGCCTATCGAACCATCCATGAAACAGTATTCAAAGACCCTCCATATTCTAATGACAATGCGTTCACTGAATGGAAGAAGCTCTGGAAAATCAAAAATATCTAGCCGAGAGTTCTGATTTTTGCTTGGCGAGTCATCACTAATTCTCTTCCATCCAATGCCAACATTCACCGAAGAATCAATGATATCGATGATACATGCCCTCTCTGTAAGGTATGTGGCGAAACAATTGACCATCTTTTTCTTCATTGTCCAATTTCAGGTATAATTTGGCACTCTCAACCTTCTATTATGAGACATATTCATTCCCATACAACTGTCTCATCTCTCATTTCAACTCTCCTGAAATGGGGAGATCAAGAAGAAGTGTCGAACTGTCTATACTTGTTGTGGACTCTGTGGAAGGCAAGGAACAAAGTAATCTTCAATCACCAGGGAATCAACATCAACCGTATCTTACATGAAGCATCAATCCTGAAAGAGAAATATGAGTTCTGCAACCAATCTTCCTGGTCTAATGAAATGTTATCCAACAGGAACCTGAGCAATGCAGGTTGGACTCCTCCTATTGATCCTCTGTGCAAAATTAATTTTGATGGCGCCTACCTTGATGGGAAGATGGCTGCATCAGCCGTCTTGCGTAATGGTGATGGTACTTTTCTTGCTGCTTTATCAAAAACTCAAGTCGGAGGTTCGCCGGTTGAAGTTGAAGCCCTTGGAGTGCACCTAAGTCTCCTTCTCATCGAAAGGAGGCAAATACAACATGCCATTGTTGAAGGTGATTGCAAAGCAATTATTGATTCTATCAATTCTCATTTGGTTTCAACTATATGGCAAGCCCGGCATGTTATCACTGATGCTCGGAAACTTCTTACTTCAAGAACAGATATTACCTTCTCCTATGTTAATAGGACTGCCAATCATTGTGCTCACAGACTTGCCTCTCAGGCTCTTTCTTATCATGTTATGAATTCTCTTTTGATTCATGATGTATGTCCCGAATGTATCTATGATCATATCCTATATGATATGACTGTTTGTAATCCTTTGCTGATTTGAATGAAGTTATTTTCCCTTCAAAAAAAAAAGTTATTTGTACCTCCAAATTGTACCTTCAAACCGTCTCTCCCTACGTGGCAGCTGACGTAATATGTTGATGTGGCAGCTGACGTGGCAAAAATTAAAATTAAAATTAAAATTAAAATTAAAATTAACATTAAAATTAACATTAAAATTAATGTTAACATTAACATTAATATTGAAATTAATATTATTGTTAACACTAACAATAATATTAACATTAACATTAATATTAATATTAATTAATATTAACATTAAATTAATATGGACAAAATTGGGTAATTAACTTTTTAGATTAAAATTTGCCATGTCATCGGTCATGTCAAATGACACATAATATTATTTAACATGCCACGTCAGCTGTCACGTAAGAAAAATATATTGGATGGACAATTTGGAAGTACGAATAGCATTACTCTATTCGTTTATATGAGTTTAAAAACCTTATATATACACAAACTCTTTCCTCCTTCCTTTACCTATTCAAGAAACAAGAAGAATTTCCATCCCAAGAGAAACTTCTAACACTTGCAGCTATATTATCATGGCCAATCTTGACCTCATGAGCAACCACTTCCTCAGCGACTCCGTCTGTACAGACTCTCTCTTCTCCGAGCTATACTTCTTCGAGCCGAGTCTGGACCCCAGTCCGGCTCCGGCTGCGTCTTCCTTCGCGTTTTCGGACCGATTAGAGGAGTCACCCATCATGATCCGCTTCGGCTCCGACGAACCACCCCGCGGACCCTCGCCGAGAGTCTCCCTCCCGACGAAGACGGGGTGGCCGGAGGTGGTGTTTGTCGGGCAGGGAGGCGAGAATCAGCAGCCAGCTGCAGCAGCTCAACGATGTGGCGTGCGGAGGTACCGCGGGGTGCGGCAGAGGCCGTGGGGGAAGTTCGCGGCGGAGATACGCGACCCGAGCCGCCGCGGGTCTCGGGTCTGGCTCGGGACGTTTGAGACGGCGGTCGAGGCCGCCAGGGCATACGACCGGGCTGCGTTCCAGATGAGGGGGAGGAAAGCCATCCTCAACTTCCCCAATGACAACGGTTCATCGAACCACCACCAGCCTCCACCACCACCAACTCCTCCTCCTCCTCCAATTCCTATTAAGCGGGGGAGAGAAGAATCGGAGCTGGTGGCAGTGGTGGCGAGACCGGGGAAAAGATGAGAGGAGATGGAAGTGTGCCCCCACCGGCCGATGGGTTCCGCAGCTCAGTTAGTTGCAATATGAATATTCTCGTACAATATTTACATACATTACTAATTATTTATAGATTGAAAATTTATTGAGGTTATTTTTGAAGAAAAAAACTATGACTTTTTAATCTCCCTTATTTCCTAGTTAGAACATTTAAGTTCTCGCGGAAAGGTCAATTCTTTTGTTCTTTCTCATGAGAATTTAAATTTGATTGTACAAAGACAAATTTTATATTTTTCTGGCTTTAAACGAATTTTTCGACTCATTGTGTTTGAAGGAAACTTCAAATATATTTATATTGGTTGAACGAAACTTCATATATATTTATATTGGTTGAACGAATCTTCAGGTTCATAGATTGAACAAATACTAAGAATTATTGTATCTTTGGTTGTGACTGTTCATGTTGTAACCGTTGGTGTAAGTTTTGTTCATTCTCAGATTCGTTCTGACTATTAAGGGGCATGAAAGTTTCTATATAAATCCGGGTATACCCAAATCTCAATTATCAAAACTCACAAGCACAATAAAAATTAGTACTACTCAACAAGAAGAAACAATTTTAAATTTGTTGTCTACATCTTATGCTCAAGACTTCGAGTGGTGGCGAATAACTTTCCACAAAAAGAATCGATATACACATACACCCCAAAATAATTTTCGTTTGATCTCTATTATTATTTTTACTAACACTTTCCATGCGCATGGAAAATTATAAGAGAAATTTTCAATTGTACCCCACTTGTTTTTATCATAATTCAAGATACACCACACCAAATTATCACAATATATGAAAGCTCCCACTTTTAATGAAAATTATCAACGACTAACAATCAACTCTTTTGACCCCCCATTTATGACCAAATACCCTCAAATAAGTGGGGTACAAATCAAAAAATATATATATTTAATTTATGTAGGTCAAATGAGTGACTATTAGCCATTGGCAGTTTTCGTTTAAAGTGAAAGATTTTATGCATTATGGACGTGATGCACCTTAAATTATGCTAAAATATGTGGAGGATAACTCAATTTTTTTCAACTTATAATTCTCATTAAAAAATCGATGTTTGAACGGCCATATAGTCATAATATATTTTGAGTATGGATAATTTAATTCTAATTTTTTATAATATATGCAGTAAATTAGAAGAAAAAGTAAATTCTGGTAGTAGGTGGCGAATTATTTTTCTTGTCTTTTTTGTTTTCTTTGAAAACTATTTTTTTTCTACTAATTTTTTTCACATCCAAACACAAAAAATAAATATTTTTTTTCTCCGAAACTCTGATTCGCAAACCAAAATTGAGGTCCAAGGTTCCCAACGGTTTGGACTTAAACTACACCAAAATATTTTTCAAATAATATCACGTGGGATGTACGTAATAGCAATTTAAGAACTAGTGAAGTCCAATTGTCTAAAGTAGTCAGAACTCTATTGTTACAAAAGACTGTATATGAATAACTATTCTTATAATAATTTATTGTTACATAGTGTGTTCTAAGAAGTCAGAACTTTGTTCTTCTGTGTTTCCAATAGGTAAGAGTTTTCATTTTCATTTCACTCTCCATTTCCTCTTGAGGAATTTTTTTTGCAGCTTTTGCAAGAGAGAGTGTGAATGTGAGAAAGCAAGAAAAATGTAGAATGAAATAGAAAATTTCATGGCAGGCAGGGTCGGCCCACGGGATTAGGTTGTCATGTCCGAAATTAGTTTTGGTTGTCCCTTGATTCTTAGGGCCTGTTTGGATAGATGTTACTCTTTGGAAGTGTGAAAGTGGCACTTGCAGCAAGTTGAGTTTCCGTTGACTTGCGGCAAGTGGCACTTTCCAAAATGTGTTTGGATGGAGTAATTTTTGTCTGCTGCAAGTGGAAGAAAAATTGGTTTGGTGTTTGGATGGTTGCTGTAATTGAAAAAAAAGTAGTTCGGTTGTTTGAATTGTTGAAAGTGAAAATTTTTTGGAGATGTGGTAAACCTAGGTATGGTTACCCCCAACTTCTTCTTTTGTATATATTAAAAGAATAAAAGTAATTTAGCAAAGTTATATCAATATTACACTTTGAAGTTTCACAACCATTTTATCAAATAGGATAATATAAATTAAATTAATTAATATTATTAAATATATTCTCTTTTTTCATATTCCTAGTATAAAGACAAAGAATAATTTTAGAGTATAGCATACGAAATATCATGAGCATACGAGACTATATTGGCCGAGCATCATACACACGAAGAATTTTTTCATTACCCAAATTTCTAACATTTGCAACATAGGCCACATATGAACGTATCAGAAATTTTTTTTTACAGAATTTCACATTCTTCAGCAAAGTTGATCATTTTACCAAGTTACATACAGAAGAATAATTTTTGAAATAAAGCAAAATACACGAGGCTATATTGGACGAGCATCATATTGGCCGAGCATGAAACCTCAGCATCATAGTTCTTCATTTCATACTGGTACATGAGACAATTGAAAGCAAGTTATACTCGAAATAAAGTTGAAACAAACTTAACACCGGTATGACTCCCAAGGATACTGCAAATTTCAGAGGATAGATACATAACCATCTTAAGCACATGAGGCGGATAACCAAGTAAAGCCAACTGTAAGGTCCAGCATTACTGGAAGAAATTGGCCAAATGGTCCTAAGCAAACTGAAACCAACAGAATGTCTAACATGTATGAGAAGACAATGGAGTTTCCAATTGTCAAAATTGTCCAAATTGTCAAAATTTTCAATTATCTGCCAAATTTCCAAATTTTCAGATGTATAAGACCATGTATCATGAGAATCTCATCATAGCCCATTTCGAAAAAGTGAACCAGATTCAAGCCACAAAAATGTATCAGAAGACAATTACTCACTGCCAAAATTTCCAATTATCAGAAGACAATGTATCAGAAGAAAAAGTGAACCAGATTGAAGCCAAACTGTAAGGTTCAGCCATATGTAAGGTTCAGAACATGTATACTTCGAAAATGTCAATTTTTTGCAGGAACAAACAAGTCATTGAAACACAAGCTTCTTTGCAAGAAACAAACAAGAAACAAACAAGTCATTGAAACACAAGCTTCTTTGCAGGAACATTATATCTTTGAAATGTGCCAATTACTTCTTGGCATCAATAGCTCACATAGCCCCATGTATGATGAGGTAAGATTGAAACACAAGCTTAAAAAATGCAGAGAGAACAAAAAGAACTCAGAAAATTGAAACACTCATAATTCATGCAAGGACAGCATGATGGGCTCAGAGTAGAACTAAAACTTAGAAATATCGAGGCTGGGAGTATGGTATCAGGAAACCAAAGCATAGCCCCCAAAGCATGGTATTAAAAAAATTATCAATAATGTATCAGAAGACAATGTATCAGAAGAAAAAGACCATGTATCAAAACAGGCTCAGAGCTTGGAGTATCCCAGCCAGGCACTTCCAATTGTCAAAATTGTCACATTTTATCAATTATCTCCCAAATTTCCAAATTTTCAGATGTATAAGACCATGTATCAGAACATGTATCCTGAGAATCTCATCATAGCCCATTTCGAATGTATCAGAAGCCATTCCCAGCCAAAACTGAACTAGCATCAGATATTCAAAACTGAATATCTAAAATGCAGTCACAACGAAGTAGCAAAACTGAATATGGAGTTTCCAATTGTCCAGGCAGTCACATTTTATCAATTATCTGACAAATTTCCAAAATGATACTCAAAATGGAAAGCAAATAACAAACAATATCCAAAATTTCCATAGCATGTCCAATATCTATCAGAACCAACATTCCCATATCAACACATTGCAAAAATATCTATCACCATAGCATGTCCAACATTTCCTATATCAACATATCAGAACCAACATTCCCATATCAACATGCCCAATATCTATCACCATAGCATGTCCAACATTTCCAAAATTTCCAACATAGGTCACATATCAACAATGGCCACATATCAACATTTCCAACATAGGCCACATAAGAAGAAGTATAATTCAAAAACCTGGGAAATCAAAAAACCATAATGAAAAAAAAAACCCAACAAATTGAACAAAAAAGGGTTGAACTTCAAGCATGAAAACAACTGAAAGTGAAGTAAAGTGGGCTCAGAGGTAGAAGAACATGTATCAGAACCAACCTAGCCACTGAACATGTATTATAACCAACATTCCCGTATTGCCAAAATTTCCAACCATCTTTCCTGGAACCAACATTTCCAAAATAGGCCACTGAACATGTATCATAACATGTATAAGAACATGTATCATGAGAATCTCGTCATAGCCCATTTTGAAAAAGGAATATAAGTCAAAGGGATGTAGAAAAAAGTATAAGTCATAAACCTGAAAAAAGTGAACCAAAATGACAAATTAAGAAACAAAAAATTGAAAGTTAAATTGGCTCAAAGGATTCACCATGACTCATCATTGCCAATTTTATGTAGACTCAAAGGTTGCACCTTTCTCATCATAGTCTACAGTGTAGGTATAAGTTGGCTACCTCCATCCATCACCAAATTGGTGGGGGAGGCCACCAACTTTATCTTTTCAGCGCGGCCACACCCTTGTAATCCTCATTGGGAGCCTATTCCTGCAAACAAGCAATACAAAAGCATAAATGGTTGGATTAATCATCATAGTCTCCAAAAGTCCAGTACAATAGCAGTTGTAAACAATGTCTCCTTCGTAATAGCTTTTACATAAGATAAGACAGGGCAATAATCGATGCAAGTAACACAAGGCAACCAATGAAAATAACATTGCCCATGGGGTACCCTTTGACTACAACTTTCTCCTTAACTTCACTTCGTTTAACCTTAACCTTCGAGTCGAAGTAACTCACCGCGTCATCATAATCTTGGCACTTGAAATAGCAAGCGCCTTTAAACCCATTAACTTGCATGAAACATTCAGGCCAAGTTGTGTAAACTCCCGGTTTTCTTCCTTTCAATACTACGTAGTATGACATACTAGAAACACGATTCACCAAGTTAGAAATATAAGTAACTATGATATGAGACATATATTACAGGGAATATCTAGTACCAGTTTATGAAAAACAGAAGCAGCAGTAGCATTGTGGAAAGAAGAAGCAGCAGTATTATGAAATTGAGAAGCAGCATATATACAGCCACAAGTTATGAACAACGAAAGTAGGATCCTACATAGGATCCCTCCAAAATATTCAGTACCAGTTTACTGGAAGATATTGTACTGCCCTTAAAATAACAGTCAGGGCATCCTACATAGGATACCTCCAAAATAAGAAGGAGCAAATTACAGATTACATATTACAGGCCTACGAACCCACCAAAATAAGAAGGAGCAAGTTACAGACATTCGAACCCTCAAACATCCTTATTTTCCAATATGAAGGTATCCAACCATTCCCGTTGAAATGCCTCTGGCAAACCTACGAACTTAGTTGCCTCAAAGTTATCCTTGCAAAGAAAATTATAGGCCTTCTTAAGCACATGGGACTCGTAACCCTCTAAGGCAAATAGTTTTGCACCCACCTTCTCAAACGGGGTCATGAACCCCGTACAAAGGGCACTTGCCATGCTAGAAACATGATTCACCAAATTAGATATGGCTTCACTAGCCACGTCGGGCTCCCTACGACGTTTTCCTCTTGAAGATTTGGAAGATTGAGACATTACATTCTTCTCTTGTGAGACATTTTGAGGAGCATCAAGCTCGATATAATCCTCTCTTAGTCTCCAATTTTTAGAAACATCTTTCGTATTGTCTCCTCTTGCATGATCATACCCACAAGTAATACGTAGTAGATCTGTCACGACCCGCACCCACTGTGAGGGTACGAAAACGTAACAACGCCCAGCCTACGTCGCAGTATCGGCGGTAGAACGCTGTCCTAGGTCACAACATCTAACAATATAATGCTAACAGTTTATACTCCCCGAATGGGGGTGCCATAGCAGAAAGTAAACTCAATCACAACTAAGGCAGAAGATAAGATAGATAGATAGATACTGCTGAAATAAAAGGAAATCCATAAGTACAAACAGAGAGTCTAGTGTCTAAGATAAGTACATATCCCAAGTATCAAATATATACAATCATCCAGAGAGTAATGTAAATAAAAAACATCCTAGTCTAGAGGTGTGTCATCCACTGCTAGTGGGACCTGCTGCTGGTCCAGGTCCAAACACTCATCTAAGGTAGCACCGTAAAAGGTATCCACACAGGCCTCCTCCTCGTCCTCTGTAATATTTTCAACAGGTCCAGTCAGGACAGGAGCGAGTACAATACATCTCAACAGATCATAGCAGGTTAGAAAATATAATCATGCAGTAAAGTAAGATACAAGAACTGAAAGAAGTACATGATGTAAACAGAGAAAGCTGTAATGAAAATATATACTGTAAATAGAGAACTATCAGTGGCTAATGAGTTAGAGTACAATATAAACATGTAAATGGCATAGGAGATTCTGGGAACTATACTATGGAGTGATTCTGAAAACTATACTACTTGGATATTATTCACATGTCTACTTCTACTCTCCCGTACCCCCAATCAATATACAAGGATCCAACCAGGTTATGTTATGATTCCATGCAATGGCCAACAAGGGGTGATACATGGTAAGCCCATAAATGGGTAATTCTGGGAATGCCCATAAATGGGGTGATTCAAAGAAGACTCTGTGATCATGAGAGTACATGTCATAAGTGATCAATGAACTGTGAAGCATAGTGACACACCATGTAAGTGAAATGCACAGAACATGTAGTATACGATGCTCTCTGAGGGGATAACATCGCAAGAAGGGATCCATATAGTACTAATCCGTGTGACCAACGTGACAGTATCAAGTAAAGTAATTTAAAGCAGGAAAATAATTCTAAACAGGATATGAAATGATCAGAGAATGTACTCGCCTGGTATCTGAGTGTCCGGATAAAATGTACTGTCCGAGGAGAGATGTCTGGCTCCTAATCAGAACGACATAAGTCACAATAAGTCTAAAATGATAACAAGATGCAATTCAATGCATTCTAAATGAATCTAGACCAACCTAGGCCAAAGTCAACTCTTGGTCAACTCTGGTCAACCCTAGAAGTCAAATTAGGTCAACTCTAGTCCAAATTGGTCAACCAAGGTCAAACAGGTTTATACTAGTCTAATTAGTCTATTCTAGGCCTAATCAAGACTAAACAAGTCTAACTAAACTCTCACTAGGCAACAGACACAGCATAGGCCATATACCTATGTAGAGTCATAACCATGTAGGCCATGAGCTAATACAACATAACCTATAGGCCAAAAACCATATATAGAAATATATGTATATATATATTTATCACTATTCACATATAAGAATATACATATATATCTACATATACCAAAGAATAGGCCTAACACATAGCTATCACACATATAGAAATTCCTTTACCTCTTACACTACCATCCCACATTCACATTAGATTAGGCCCTAGGCACACACTATAGACATACATATATATGAATATGTATACATAGAGAGGGGGCAAACTATGAGATGTGTGTGTGTTCATGAACAAAAGTGTGTGGGTGAGAGTAGGCAATAAGTGACAGGAAAAATATGTGTTAGAGGATATGTGAACTTGTGTATGTGTGTTCCAGGGAAATGGAATACATAAAAACAGTGTAGTGTCAAGGGAAATCAATGGCAGTGTGTGTGTTCAGTGAAAGGAAACATAAGACAGTGTGTGTATGGCTGGAATTATATGTAATGTGTGTAGGAATCACATAAAATGGACTGAAACATGTATGTGTGTCAGTGTGTTAGCAGGAAATAGAGTATGTTGTGTCAAACAGGAAATGAGTGTTATACAGTGAAGGAAATCAAATCAGTGTGTCAAACATTTGTACTAACAGGGAATGGGATGTGTAGTGTTCAGTGTGTGTGTGATGTATCAATGTGAACCTGTGTGTGTATCTGTGTGTTCAGTCATAGGGAATGAGTGTGTGTGCCAGTGTCATTAGGAACATACAATGTGTGTGGACTGAACATTTATGTATGTGTGTTACATGCACGAAACAGTGTGAAATCTGTGCACAAGGATTAAATGACAGTGTTCACAAGTAATTCCAGGTTTTCAGTTTTAGAATATACAGTGCCAAATCAAAACCCATCATCTACACCACCATGAATCTAATGTAACTAAACTTAGATAATATAGGCATCAATATGAGATTAGCAACCAATTCAAGAAAAATTAGGAAGTGACAGTTAATACAAAAGCAAGTTTAACATTGAAACCCAACTCAATCATTGATTATTCTATTTACAGGTTACAAGGCCTATTCGAATATGTAATTTAAACTAACAGTGATTTAGAAATGTTAGGATATAATTTAGCATACAATTAATCACTAATTAACAGGATTTAAACATAGGAAAAGAAGAACAGTGTATTCACTGATACACTGCTGTATCAGTCGACTATGCATTCCAAACCACATTCGATTTCCCAATCAATTATAACAATTCATGAAGAATATCAGATAGGTAATAATTTGTGGTTATTAGTAGGTAACATACAACCCAAATTGGTGTCCTAAAACAGGACACACGAGTGTCCAAACCATCTCACACGCACGTACGAGCCTGGCACGAGCTCACGTGACCAGTACACGTGTCCGTACGTACCCGACACGCATCCTTAGGATATGAAACCTCGGGGGTGTCATGACAGACACTGCCCCTTGCTTTACGTCCATCCACACGTGTCCACGTGCTCTGTGCACTGAGCACGAGCACGCTGGTAGCAGGGGAAGGCTACCCGCGCGCGCGCGTGGTGCACCCCGCGTGTGCACGTGTCCAAAGCGACATGACATGACACAAAAAACACCCCAGTCGACCATAAACGTATAAGCCACCTCAAAACTCAACTTCCTATTCAAACACTTTCCCAAATATCGATCGAAATGCCCACTGTGGCATTTCGTCGAACACTTGCGCACAACACTGATATGTGTCCGATACGGACACGTACAGGACACGAAATTGGACAAACTCTATTCCTACAGAACCAGGACACCTAGGGCTAGGTGTTTATGCAAAGAAATCCTAATTTTAATGGGGGAATAGGATTTTACCTATGTGTGTTCTTCAACACAAAAGCTTCTTCAAAGGGGATCTCCAAAAGCCACCCAACTTCTCCAAATTGATTCAATCCTGTGATTTGACTCCACAAATAGTAGGAGAACAGTGATTAGAATATTATGGAAGAAATTCCAATGAAAATAGAGCTCTATTGATTAATCTATGGAGAAAAGAAGTGTAGGCTCACCTTGTTCTTAGGAAAAAATGATGAACTATTGAAAAGAGGCACAACTTCCTAAAATGATACTATATAGGCAGGGGGTCTTGGCCGGCCACTTAGCTTAGGGTTAGGGTTTCTAGGTTGCATCTAAGGGCTAGCAATAAATCAAGGCTAATCAGTGGCCTAAAATCTAGGGCTCTTTCCTAGTTAAGTTGCAACCACTCTACTTAGCTAAACATGACTCAACCCACTGTCCCATACTAACTAATTCTCAATGTGGCTAACTAGGCTAGCTATTGCTAATCTAGGTTAGGTCCAATCTAGGTTAGGCTAACCAAAACCACATGGCAATAAATAAACTAGTATTTAAATCACACCATTCAAATAAATCATTTTAAATTCCTAATAAAATATATTAAATTCAATTTATTCAAAAATGACAAAAATACCCTCAAACTAGAAATGTGGTAGTGACAAGATCGTAGTTTCTTATCGGAGTGTTAATCCATGGTGCTAGTCTTGATTTGGCCTAGACAAATCAACCAAATAGGACACAATCATTAGTGATAAAAATACACAACTAAGCATACACAATGCTAACATGTTTACCTTCTTAAGGTCCTCGTGGCTTTCTTCCTCCAAAATTACCATCTTATTTTCTTCATCCCAATCCGCACCGGACAAATCTTTTGCCTTCAAAATCAATAACCATTTCACCTTCCAACCACGCATTTGATTGACAAGATTGCTCACACTATAAGAAGTACCAAACTTTTCATTTACTAGGTTGGAGGCTAGTGTGTAGGAACTCCCTCTAAAAGCTTTATCACACTTTCTACCGTCCTCCACTTCTTTTGCAAGGATCTTAAGGAGCTCGTCCGTGTGTTCATCCTCCCAACGTTTGTTGGGTGTTCCTTCCTTTTGGACATTCTTACCCTTATGTGCCACAAGCTTTTTTTGTTGTTTCTTTCGAGGAGATTCAACTTGGTTGTCAACATGTTCATACTTTTCTTTAGATTGGAGATTTGAACCTTCGCTAAGAATGTACGAATATGTATCCATGTAAGGATCTACATGGAATCCCCAATTTGTGTCTGGCATTGGATTTACAATGGGACGTATTAGACTTAGGTGTGTGACCCTATCTTGCCCCCGTTCTTCTTCTATATTTTGCCCTTGACTATCCGTACTTCCTCCCAACGACCTCCTATTCAATTGAGGGGGTGCGAAAGGACTACCCACATGTGTTTGAAAGTGTCGATAGTTTGGAAAGTTATCTCCCATTTCACCTGTTCATATTATAGATTGAAAGTTTTTGGGAAATGATAACAATTTGCATAATTATAATATACCTAAAACATGGTAGAAATAGAGCGTATTGTTAATTCAAAAACAACACATAAACAGAAAACAGCCCTTTAAACAAAAAACAGTCAGGGCATTAACCTTACAATGCAAGTACACGAATCATTGAAATTATACTTCCACCCTACCATTTCCAGTTGAGTAATCATGCCACATGTGTTGTGCAATTTGATCACGCATGTCTTCCCAAGCCTTCTTGGCAGTTCGTTGGACTTGTGTACTAGTCTGGGAGTATTGTTCATATTGGAACAAATTTTCTTCAACGTCTTCCTCCTCAAAGTTAGTCGGGTCATCCACAACTAACTCGTCTTTAGGGTCAACTCCAAGAATGTAGTTGTGTAAAACACAACATGCTAGTACAATATCAACCTGTGTAGGAAAGTCGTGGAATTTTTTCTCCCCTAGTATGCACCACCGGTTCTTCAACGTAGCAAAGGTACATTCGATTTTACTACGCAACTTTGAATGCCTATAGTTGAATAGTTCCTTTGTATTGCTAGGGTGACGATCCTTCTTAGGATTGATGTAGTACCTAACTCCACGATAAGGAGCAATAAAACCAGGCATCGTGGTGTAGCCAGCATCAACCAAGTAATACTTTCCTACAAAATTTGCAGATTAATTCATTCTTATATGTCGAAAGCAACTTTTGGAAAAAAGAAACAGAAATGTGTGAATGGTTCAAACTATTTACCTGTTATGACCTTTAGGCCATGTGGAGATGGCCTAGAAAGGGCATCCTTTAAAACTGTCATGTCATTGGCACTACCTTCCCAACCAGCGATGATATACGTGAACATCTTGTTAGGAGTACAACCAGCTAACACATTTTGTGTTACTTGTTTTCTACCCCTAAACCTCGCTACTATAGAGGCTGGGAGGGTAGCCTGCACGTGTGTGCCATCTATCATCCCTACGCAATCCTATATTTCAATAAAATGCATTGTTAATGTCTACTACTACTACTACATTACATTAGCATAAGACTTTTATTAAAATAACTTTAGTTTACCTCAAAGTACGGGAACCAATCCGCTGAATTCCTTATCTCCAGTGGAGTTTCGGAACTGGGTTGCCTCACAAATCGTTCTCGGATGGTAGAAATTGCACCTAGAACTTTATTAAAATACCTAGAAATTGTTTCTCCAGACCGAATAAATTCAATGCCACATACTCTATTTTTGGACTTATGTCCCAACATGTACAGGAATAGGGCAAGTTGTTCCTCCACACAAACATATCTCGTATCGTGCAGTGACCCATTGGAACGAAGAATATTTGCCAAACCGTAGAAAGCACCATTACTCATCCTTAGATAGTGGACACAGTTATTTCGTCCGACTGTCAAAATTCGATACATATGTGCTTACCTCCACTGTTCTCTAATTAGGGAGGGTTCCCTTGCAATTCTCTGTCAGTCATTGTCCTCCATTTCAATTAGAGTCATAATTATGGTTAAGACTGTTATTATACTAGCGATTGCCGCATTAAGTAATGGATCATTGGGATTCGACAAATCCATCTACATAAAAGTCAAAAATAATGAATCATAAATATAGAGTCAATTCTCGTGTATTTATTCTTTATTTTATATTGTTCAAGTTCGTAGATCTGGAATAAAATACACAGATCTGGAAAGTGGGGGTTTTGGACGAAAACAACAGATAAAATACACAGATAAAATATACACTTCTGGAAAAAAAAACAGATCTGGAAGAAAACAAGCCGATCTGGAAAATATAGCCTATTAATTTCTTCTCATTCGAACCATTTAAGCCCAAAATCAGGTCTGTAGTGCACATAGAAGGGGGATCACGAAAAAAATTCCTAAATTTAGATTTTTCTTTCTAGATCTGATACAAACATCAAAAAATAGAAGACAAGCCAGCAAAAAATGGACAAGCAGATCTGATGAATCATGGAAGGATAGTATTTTTCCCAAAATTTTCTTACCAGCCTCGAACACAAGGGAAATTTTTTTACCTCAACTGTCGACCGTGGGAGGAAGGGGGTGACTGCAGTGAGAAGACCACTTTCTCAAGCAACTGGCCTGCAAAAGTGAGGAGTCTCGAAGACCTCCACCGGAGTTACTCCTATTTTTGGGTGTAGGTGGAAAGTAACTCGGTGAGGGGACAAGGCACTGTTGGGGGCTAGAGATTCCCTACTTCCCTCTCAATTTCTACTTGCAACCAAACACCGGATCTGTGAAAGTGACGAGGGAGTTGCTGCATCTCTCGTCCAAAACCTCCACTTTCCACTCACTCCCTCCCAACCAAACAGCCCCTTATTGTATACCAATTCTGGAGGATCGTCCACAACCCCGACCTCTGTTAGGATCACACCAAGTCTAGGGGTTGTCCTAAGCAGAGATGAGTTGTTCAAGCCTGAAGTCTTATCTGGCTTACCCGAGAATCGGCTCTGATGGCACAAGTGCTTCATGATTGAAATACTATATTTGTGTCAATTCAATGAGCATTTGGTATTAAGAAGATATTAAGATTTGATGACTTTAGCCACTATCCTAAGAAACAATAGGTTTCTTCCAACAAGGAGAAAGTGACAAATGGATTTTGAAACAGAGTCATGTGTCTACAAATTCCAAACTCTATTTCATTTCATTTCCCTCACTCTTCTACCGAAACATAAAACTAAACCATATAGATCAGCTATCCTAGAAGTTGAGGGAAGCAACTATCTAATAATTAAAGTATTCCATTCAAAGAGTTTAATATGTTCTTCTTTTAAAAGCAAAATGCTAAGCAATATCTCAAATTGACAGTTTGAATATGTTATTAGCTACAAACACTACGATGGAGACAGAAAAAGATGAATGCTAGACCACTGTGGAGCTGGTAGACTGCTACTGTATCAAAATTCTAAAATTTTGGTACTTTTATATTATTCAACACAGCTCCACAGATTTTGTGAACTATTTTTATGGGCTCGAGAACTAGATTTACACCACAGTAGGTTGTTTTTTCTTTAAAAAAAATCACTTTAAAGGCGCATCAAGAAATTAAGTTTAAGTTGCATTGATATCATGTTAATTTTTTTGTCAATTGAACCAGAACACTAGAATTTTGGTGAAAGATGAGTACTATACTAATATTATTCAACAATCTCCATCACCATTTATTCAAGTGAGTATTCATATGGGATTTTATATGTATCATCTTCCCTACATGGCTCCTTCCAGTATCAGGATCACCTCACAAAATATATCATATAGCATCCTTTATTGAATTATAGTTATAACCAATATTAATATTTGAGCAAGGAATATTAAATACTAAATTATGAAAAATATAAATATACTAATGGTGAGATGACCGTAATTTTCAAACGTTAGGAAGTAAATTAATAATATAAAATATTTATATGTAGTTCTCATGATATTCAACATTCAAATACTTGGAAAAAAAATATAATCCTTCATTGTTGTAACTTATAAGGACTTCAAGAGGAGGTGAATTATAAAAATTGGCATTTGATTATTACGAAATAAGAATTGCAATTTCATTAAGTGTCACAACTTTTCTATACAAAAGGGAACTAGAATTCCCCTTACAAAATGTTATATGAAAATGAAGTTTTAAAATCCAATGGATAAGAAGTGTAAATTACATATGCATAACTAATGATCTTTTAAAATGAAAACCAAATATTCCTTGAAATAGAATATGTTATTTAGTCTTTCATCTCCATTTAACTGAAAAGAAGGAAAACTTAAAATTTATAAGTTAATTAAGGACTCTATGGCTTCTTCTCTTTCATTTCTAACAATGATGGCTAAATATGCTAATTGATAACATTTGTCTGGCCATCATCTACGTTGGTGTTATCTTTATCATGAAAAGTCAATGAAAGCTCACCATACGTCATCTTTATCTACAAAAGATGACTTCTATGAGTTTTCTTTATTTACAAAATATGACTTTTATCGTGAGAAAATAATGACAGCTCAACACACGTCATCATTATTTACAGAAGATGACTTATATGCGTCATCTTTATTTACAAAAAATGACTTCTATGTGCCATCTTTAAAATAATGACAACTCAACACACGTCATCATTATTTACTAAAGATGACTTTAATACGACATCTTTATTTATATAAGATGACTTCTATGTGTCATATTTATTTAGAAGGGATGACCTTTATCGTGAGACAATAATGACGTTCAACACACATCATCTTTGTTTATAAAAGATGACTTTATTTATCCTCTTTATATACAAAAAAATGACTTCTATGCACCATTTTTATTTATAAAGATAAAATTTATCGTAAGAAAATAATTACAACTCAACACAAAGATGATTTGCACTAACCAAAATATGACTCACATCAAGCTTTGAAATCACACCAACCAAAAACATTTCATTTTGTAATTATTCGAAACGCCAACATTGAAATAAAACAATTGTAGAAGCATGGAAAAGAACATAATTGCCCATGCGGCTCAGAACAGGAAAACCCATGCGGTTCAAAAACAGACGAGCTTCATGTGGCTCACGAGCTTCATGCGGCTCAAGAGCATCATGCGGTTCGAAAGTCACCAACTTGGATATGCGGCTCAAGCAACACCACGTGGCCTTCTGCGGTTCGTTTCTACAATTGGCCATTAAGCAAAGGCCCTATTTAATGCTCTGACATAAAGGAGAACTGACGGCTCTGACATAAAGCTGCAATAATGACCCTGTCATAATGGTAGACTCCTAGGAAAACGAAGAAAATCTCTGACACAATCCATCAGACCCCAAAAAAATCCTTCATGCGGCCTTGACACGTGGATAGTCACATGCGGCTCAGGCAGAGGCCACCCCATGCGGCTCAGGCAGAGTCTACCCCATGCGGCTCAGGTAGAGGCCATCTCATGAGGCTCAGGCAGAGTCTACCCTATGCGGCTCACGAGGACTATATTCATGCGGCTCACTGAGAAGCCACCCATCATGCAGCCGCCTACACTCATGCGGCTCAGATCATCTCCATACGGTTCAAATGTTCAGAGGCCACACCCAAGCAGCCTTGACACGTGGCCAGCCTTATGCGGCTCAGTAGGGAACAATCCTCATGCGGCTCAGATTTCCTAAGTGACTCGCGGTTAAGACACGTGGCAGAAGATTAGTTTTCCCCGTGTCCCTACAGATAGCAGCATAATAATAGTGGGACACGTGGCATCAAATCAAACAAGATTCATCAACGAATCCCAACAACTAGATTTAGTGCCATCCTTATAATTACTGGGATCAAATCAAATCATTTGCAATCAAGCAAATTGAACACGTGGCGGGAGATTCGAGCTTGGCATAACAAATCATGAGGATTTATGGCAATCATCATTAATTGCCCATAGAGATTTGATGCAATCCACATTAATTGCCTAGATTTGCTACAATCAGAATTAATGGCCCAAATTAATTGATCATTAACTGCCGACTTCTCAAGGAGGCAATCATTACAAACCCTAATGATTGCATCCTACCCTTATAAATAGCAAGGTGCCATTCCCTTGTAGAAGAGGATTTTTTTGGAGAGCACGAGAGCACCTGGAGGGACCTGAAAAGAGAGCGCAGAGAGAAAAAGGCATACACAGAGAGCATCCTGAGAGCATTTTTTCACCGGAGCCAAGGCTGCATCCGATCGTCCAAGGAGTAAGGCAGAGCTGCCGTCGCTTTTTCGAGCCTCTACCGTCATCTCCCAGAATCTAAAATAAACAATTGTACTTAGATTGCTGTACCTAGGTTTTCGTCCCTAGGCTTTCTTTGTACAAGCGAGTTTGTATTGTGAAGTAAAAGTCCAGTCCTCCGATATAATTGTTCTGTTCTTTTATAATTTATGGCAAACACGAAGGCGACTCTGCTGGGGACAAACTTCTCCACGGCTGAGGAGTTGGTGACGCAATCGGATGCAGCCAAACTTGGCTCCACTCAACAGAAGATGGTCATCCGCTTCGACCAACAGGCGTTTGAAGAAATGCTCTCCGACGGGAGCGCTGGCCCGGTCCAGAAGCAGACCCGCACAAGGAAGGCTCGCAGGGAGTGGAGGCCAAAATCATTTGCTCCTCCCCAGGCCCTGGACGGAGTACTCTCTGCTGCCCAAGACGGCGAAGGCGACTCTCATGCGGCCCCACTTCAAGCCATAGAGGACTCTGCTGTCCCCAAGTCCGGCAGAGGAAAGCACTACGATGCTGGACTTGCAGGGACAAAGAGTGATTCTATGTGCTCCAGGAAGAAGCCGAACACTCATGCGGCCAAGACCGCCAGCCGCATGTATGATGCTCATGCAGCCGAAACTGCCAGCCGCATGAAGAATATCCATGCGGCCAGAACTTCCAGCCGCATGGAGAAAACTCATGCGGCTGAGACTTCCAGCCGCATGAAGAATGCCTATGCGGCCACAACGGCCAGCCGCATAAAGACTGTTGACTCCAGCCGCATACTGCCTGCTCCACGCAGTTCAGGCTCAGTCTTCGATCGCCTCTCCTATGGTCCTGATCTCTCATGCTCCTGAGAAAATATGTCTGACTCTATCCAGCACCACTTAGACTCTTCCTACTATGTGCCCTCATGCACCAGAGTGAAGAAGTCTAGGGCGGCACGAGCTTGGCGAGCTCAGTCCGCGGTCCCGACCTCTGACCATCCGAACGTTCCACATATTGTTATGCAGACCTCTGAGGGGAAGTTGTACAGAACCACTCGAGTCCAGCCCCCGGCGGCAAACAGACAGAGTGGTTCCCAAAAGTCTCCCAAAACCAAGGGAGCAAACATGGTCGTTCCAGACCCATCTGACTTGCGTGAGGTTATCCTCCACAAACGCAAAGAAAGAGAAGTGGCCTCGGTGTGCAAAGAATCCTCCCACAGACGTCACTGCACCCAAGTCATCGTCAACTGCTGTTGCAACAACACAATGGTGCGAGAAGACCGGCAGTCCGTCTTCCAAAGACTGCAACAACCAAGCTCAGGTGATGAGACGCCTCCCGTCGTCTCTTGCAACTCTACTCAGAAAATCTCCACCGACGGGAGAGGGAAGAAGATAAACGTCTCCAGCCCGAAGATTTCAACCACTGTGACTAAGAAACTGTCGTCTAAACGGTTGTCCACCACCGGAGTTTTCCAAGGTACCCGTTCGAAGACGAAATCTACTACAGTAGGAGATTCATCATCAACACCACTGGATGTTACTGAAACTAGGGGTAGCACTCCTCAGAACATCCACGATAATTCGATGTTCCAAGGAGACGAGCCCGGGGAAACTCTCCCATCAGATACAACAGGTGCCGACGTCCCCGAGGACGTCCACGACTCTCAAGATGAAGCAAGCTCTGAAGCTGGGGGTACTATTCCTTCTGAGTCCGAACCAGAGGAGAACATTCCCACATACCCCGATGACTTCTCTGTACAAGGGTATGATTCGGAGGGCACGTCATCCACCGTCCCTTCCATCTCGACTCACGTTAGGACGGCATTAGTGACAAGCGATGATCAAGATGGCCCCAATGATCGCCAGCGCATCGACACTCTGGAGGCTATACTGCGTACTTTGGTCAAATCTGTGGACAAGATTAAAGCGGCTCTTCCAACTCTACAAGGAGGGACGCCTGGCCAAACAAGCGCGGGTCCCGCGGTCAATGCGGACTCAAATTCAGCGGCACCAAACCCGAGCAATAATCCTCCTGAAATATCGGCTCCGACCGCTGCAGACGAGGCCAGGGAGGCAAGAAGAGAGGTCCAGGAGCTCCGGGCCATGTTCCATGCCCGAGAAAATTGCCAAGACCTCAGGATACGACAACCGTATCCCGCTGCGTGGAGAGATGTGCCCTTCCCACCAAAGTATAAACCGTTCCACATCAATCCATATGATGGAAAGACATCTGCAAGCCGGTACATCACTTACTTTGAAGTCACTACCGACCATCTGCCCCATGACGATGCCATCCTTACACGATTATTCATCGGGACATTGGAAGGGGTCGCCTTCGACTGGTACCGCAACCTGCCAGACAACTGCATCCATTCCTTCGCCAACTTCAAGCGCATGTTCTTGGAGAGATTCTACGAAGTAGGACAGGACATCACAATGTCCACCCTCATGGACGTCGTTCAAAGGGAGAAAGAGCTGACAAGGAACTATATTGAGCGGTTCTGCCAAACCGCCATGAAGTTGCCGTCCGGTAATCCGAATTCCTCCTTAATTGAAATATGCCAAAAGAGACTGCTCCCAACAATCAGCCTCTGGATGGGCAAAAGTCAATTTAAGGACTGGAAGACATTTATCATCAGTACAACTAGCGTCGAGGACAGATTGAAGAAGGCTCGTCAACTGGGAATGCACATCTCGGAGGAAGAGGACAAGGGCAAATGCCCTAATACCAACAACAACAATGGTGGTAACTCCTCCAACAATCGGGACAACAAGAGCAAGCAGGCTATGGTGACCGACACAGCCCAGAAGCCTGAGTCAAAACCGGCAGACAAGCAATGGCCGCAAATGACCTACTCCTTCGAAGACGGCCATGTTAAGCCCATCTTGGACATGCTCATACAAGGAGACAGAATTCAGCTCCCTCCACCAAGACGGGAACCTCGGCCGGCAGAAATGGAGAGCCCAAAGTACTGCCATTACCATCGCTACGTCCACCATGCTACACACGACTGCTACCAACTGAAACGATACATCCAACATCTCATCGATTCGAACGCTCTGGCCATTGATTTCGAAGAGGTAACCGCGGCAGCCAATACGGTGTCAGTACAATTTGGCAGCTTCCCTCCGATAGAAACTCAAGATGGTGTGGTCCCCATCCCTCTGGCGACAATGGAGATTGCTAATCTTCCACCTCCTCGGGATCAGGCTGCTGGTCTAGTGCCCCTCACCACATCACGAGGGGAGGTCATGTGGGTCCATCCGGACTTGGTACTCGAGGTGACTCAATCCACACCACCTTCCATTCACAAGAAAAAGAGTAGAAAAGTCAGATCCTGCCGCACAATCTCGGCAGATGTCGAAGAAGTCATGGCTGTCGTTACTCGGTCTGGGGCACAATCCCTGTAGCTGATAACTCGGCTGAAGATCATCAGCCGGCTACTGCTGACGCTCCAGGACCTTCCCAACCTCCAACGACCGACAAGCCTAGGCCGAAGGAGACTCGCTTTGACAAATCCCTCCGAAAAGAGGCACCTCATGGGCTGGAAAGGTCCTACAACTTTGACATCTTGGCACAATTGGCCAACACACCGACCAAATTGTCATTATACGAGCTCCTGAGACTCTCCAAGGATGTTCGCGCGGCTTTGAGCAATGCACTCCAGAACGTCGACGCATATCTAGCTCAGGTCAACCTCACGGGAGAGAGCCCGCCTGCCAATCTCCAAGACAGCGCTTGCACAGGAGCGATGCCCAACATTGTCTTCACTCCACAGGATATGCTCATCAAAACCAATCTACACGATCGTCCGTTATACTACACTGGATACATCGACGACGTAAAGGTGGATCGGATGCACATTAATCCTGGTTCTTCCATAAGCATCATCCCGAAGGGCCTGTTACATCATCTCCGTATTCCTATGCATCGCCTGATGCCAACAAGCACCGCCATCAGCGGTTTCAATTCGGGCAGGAGCTATCCGATTGGAAAGATTCGCTTGAAGTGCCAAATCGGCGATCTTCAGTCAGAAGTAACCTGTTACGTCATAGATGCGGACACTTCCTACAATATCCTCTTGGGGCGCCCTTGGATACACGATTATATGATCGTGCCTTCCACGCTGCACCAGTGCTTCAAGTATGTCGACAAACATGGCTTCGTAAGGACAGAATTTGCCGACATCGATCCCTTTAAAGGGGTCGAATCCTACTACTCGGATTTCTGCCTATACGAGAAGTCAAAGAGGCACCTGGATGAAGATGTACAAGCTCGAACTGAGATGGCCTCAGGATCAGAAGAACCTCTGACGATCCACCTTCAAGCTCGTAAACCTAGCAAATCGCACCCCTTACGGCCGCTCTGCGTAAGGACTCAATCAGCCTCTCGGCACAAGAAGGAGAAATGATAATCCGGCTGCCAAGGTTCGGCCAAGTGCCAAGACCCACAACGGAGCCACTGACAATCAGACTGCCTAGAGTCGGCCAACCACAAGCAGAGAAGCTCAATCCCTCTGACAAGCCAATGACGATACGTCTTCCCAAAAAGAAACGTCAGCCCGATGCAAAGTCAGGGGCTTCTAGCAAGCCAATAACTCCCCGCCCAGCATCGGGTACCAAACTGGGGGTCGCTAGTTTGCCAACGACTCCACGTTCTGCTCCACCAGCAGAACCCCTCATGATCAAGCTGCCCAAGTCATCTTCTCAGTCTTCATTTATGCAGGGGGTGGCCAAAGAAGAACCAGAACTGGCCAAGTATGTGGCTGCTCACGCTGATGTTCCATCCACAGACGATGTAATCCCGCTAGAAAAGATACCTTACTTCATCAATAAAGGGCTATCTTTGAACTACATCGAGCTTAATAAGCTTTGTACAATGTATGCTATGGAACACGGTATAGGCACTCACCTACACACACAGGTGACAAATGTTTACACCGCAAACCAACTTACTCCAGTGGAAGACGCTTACCGCATAATCGAGGGAGGGGACCATCCAATCATCTTCGGCCGAAAGGATGATCCACAGCCCTTCACTATAGAGAAGGTCGATCTAGAATCAGATGCCGGGAGACTGCCTCTTTATCTGTATAGCCCTCAATCCAAATATCTCATGCAAAAATAGGGGTATGATCTGGAGACTACTCTAGGCTTGAACTACGGCACTGGTCGACGATTACCTTTAAAGCCGCCAGTCCCGGCTGGCAAACCACGGGACTACTACAGCAAGACCCGATGTGGATTAGGGTATGTTACGCCCGCAACGACCCCTGAAAGTTCAGATGAGGAATGCGACTGCCATTCACATTCAACCGGGTCACCAACTTCTGATACCAGCATCGGAGACGTATTCAGACAAGTCCTATCAGTCAATATGGCATTCGCCGACGCTTACGAAGAAGATGAAGACATTCCTGAAATCCTCGAGTTAGAGCCGTGGGCCCAACAGCTGGATGCACAATGGGAAAAGCGGTTCGAACAGAGAGAACCTCCTACTGAAGATGAGGTTATACAGGTCGACCTCGGCAACGAATCTTCTCCAAAACCAATCTTCGTCAGTAAAAGCCTGACAGACGAAGAGCGAGAATCGCTACTGGAACTTGTCAAAGAATATATTAATGTGTTCGCCTGGAGCTACGAAGACATGCCAGGGCTAAACCCCGATGTTGCTCTTCACAAACTCAACATTCGGCCAGATGCGAAGCCAATCAAACAACAGCAGCGACGCTTCCGCCCAGCCATCATGGATGCGATTGAAGCCAAAGTCAACAAACTGATAGCCAATGGCTTCATTCGTGAAGAACAACATCCGGACTGGGTTGCCAACATTGTACCGGTCCTTAAGAAGAATGAAAAGATTCGAATCTGCATCGACTTCCGCAATCTGAACGAGGTATGTCCCAAAGATGAATTCCCCTTCCCTATCACAGACATCATGATCAACAACACATGCGGCTTCGAACGCATGTCATTCATAGATGGTTTCTCGGGGTACAACCAAATCAAGATGTCTCCTGACGACGAAAAGCATACATCATTCCGAACACCGATTGGCACATACTGCTACACAGTCATGTCTTTCGGTTTAAAGAACGCTGGTGCCACATATCAAAGAGCCATGAGTATCATCTTCAGAGACCACTTGCACAAGACTGTGGAGTGCTATGTTGATGACATCGCCGTCAAGAGTCGCTATAAGGGAGACCATCTGCAGGATCTGAGGACGGTATTCGACCTGATGCGAGCACACAATTTGAAGATGAATCCCACAAAATCCTTCTTGGGCGTATCCAGCGGAAAGTTCTTGGGTTTCATCATCACCTCCCAGGGTATCCACATAGATCCTGAAAAGACGAAGGCAATCATGGAGATGGGTCCCCCGAGAAATCTCCGAGAACTCCAAGGCCTCCAAGGGAGGTTAGCTTACATCAAGAGGTTTATTTCCAACCTCTCCGGGCGATGTCAGCCATTCACCCATCTCATGAAGAAGGGCGTCTCATTTATATGGGATGAAGAATGCCAGCGTGCCTTCGATAGCATCAAAGAATATTTGTCAAACCCTCCAGTCCTGGTGGCCCCGGTTGCTGGAAGACCATTCTTGCTATATGTACGAGCTATGGAGCATTCCCTCGTCGCTCTGCTGGCACAAAACAACGATGCAGGCCATGAGCAAGCTATATATTACCTCAGCCGAATGATGATCGGGCCAGAGCACCGATACACCACCGTGGAGAAGGAATGCCTCGCCCTGGTGTTCGATATTCAAAAGATGCGGCACTATGTCACAGGACAAACCATTTATGTGATCTCACGAGTCAACCCTCTCAGGGTCCTCATGACTAAACCAGGGGCACTCAGCTCCCGCCTCGCCACATGGACAATATTGCTGTCTCCTTATCATATGATCTTCGTCCCATAAAAGGCTATTAAAGGTCAAGCCTTGGCAGACTTTTTAGCAGCCTACCCAGGCTCGGAGTCGTCCAGAATATATGAAGAAATCCCAGATGAAGTCGCCGACTCACAGGTGGCCTCCCATGATGATATATGGCGAATGTTCTTCGACGGTGCTTCGAGAACTGGACCCAAGGGCAACATCGTCGTTTGAGTAGGGGTGGTGCTGATTTCTTCTTCCGGACTAGTAATCAGTCGGGCTTACTCCCTCACGGAACCCTGCTCTAACAATGTAGCCGAGTACAACGCTTGGGTCATTGGCCTCCAACTTGTAAGAGAGGTGGGGGTTGAATATCTTGAAGTATACGACGATTCGCAGTTAATCGTCAATCAGATCCGGGGTTCATACGAAGTCCGCCATGAAGACATGATCCCCTATCACCAAATAGCGATCAACATTATCTCGTCGTTTGAGGGGTTCTTCATCGAACACATCCCCAGACTCCAAAATATCGAGGCCGATGCACTAGCAGGCCTTGCCGCTTCCCTAGCAGTGCCAAACCATACTCATCATTCGATTGGCGTGATAGGCCACGAACTGGTCTGTCCCAAGAACAACATTCAATACGTGGCGAGTTATTCTGCTCAGACGATCGACGAAGTACCAGATTGGAGACAACCATTCATAGACTTCGTAGTCTATGACATCCTGCCCGAGAACCCAAAGGAAGCCACCTCCATCAGAAGGCGTTCTCTCAGATTCTTCTACGATACGGAGACAAAAATGCTGTATCGACGATCCTACGATGGGTTATTGCTTCGGTATTTGTCAAACGCGGAAGCCAAAGAAGCCGTACGCGAAGCTCATGACGGTGTCTGCGGGGCCCATCAGCCTGGCCCTAAATTGCAAGATCGTCTTCGCCGAATGGGCTACTACTGGACCACGATGGTAGCAGATGCAATAGACTACGCAAGAAAGTGCAAAGCCTGTCAAATCCACGCGGACTTCATCCACCAGCCATCCCAGTTTCTACATCCGACGGTGGCTTCCTGGCCATTTGAAGCATGGGGAATGGATATCATCGGTCCGATTACTCCACCTTCCTCCCGAGGACATCGCTTAATACTCGCAATCACAGATTACTTCTCCAAATGGGCGGAAGCTGTTCCGCTTGCAGAAGTGAAGACTTCAAACGTGATCAGCTTCCTCAAGCATCACGTCATCTATCGCTTTGGACTGCCCCGAAGGATCATGCATGATAATGGTCCGCAGTTCGCAAGCCACGCCCTCTATCGGTTCTGCGACAAGCACCGAATCCAGAATATTGCTTCAACACCATACAATCCAGCGGCGAATGGGTTGGCAGAAGTATTCAACAAAACCATCATCAAGTTGCTTAAAAAGTTTGTGTCATCCAACAAACGCGACTGGAACGAGAAGCCTGGTGAATACTTATGGACGTACCGTACTACAGTCCGAACAACCACAGGGAACACACCATTCTCCCTGGTGTACGGGAGCGAGGTAGTTCTCCCATTGGAGACTCAAATACCCTCGCTCCGCGTCGCTCTCACTTACCAATTGACGACGGACGATAATTACCGTCGCCGGCTACAAGAGTTGGAGGCCTTAGATGAAAAGCGCCTCTTGGCTCAGCAACGAATCGAGCTATACCAAGCACGCATCTCCGGAGCCTTCAACAAGAAGGTTAAAATCAAAATATTCCAAGTGGGCGATCTCGTTCTGGCAGTTCAGAGGTCGATGGTTATGAATCACAAAACTGCCGGCAAATTCCAACCAAAATGGGAAGGTCCATTTATCATTGAGGCTGTATTCTCCAACGGTGCTTACCGCCTCGCAAAACAAAATGAAGACTTGCTCATGTTGCCCGTCAACGGTAAGTTCCTGAAGAAATATTATGTCTAAATGACACTCTCCCAATTCCAGATTATTGAGTTATGTACCCGTCGGTACCGCTGAACTCACATTCACAATATCCCAGATTATTGAGTCATGTACCCGCCGGTACCACTGAACTCGTATCCAAAAAAATTCCAGATTATCGAGTCATGTACCCGCCGGTACCGCTGAACTCACATCTACAAACTTCAGATTATCGAGTCATGTACCCGTCGGTACCGCTGAACTCACATCCACAAACTTCAGATTATCGAGTCATGTACCTGCCGGTACCGCTGAACTCACATCCACAAATTTTAGATTATTGAGTCATGTACCCGCCGGTACTACTGAACTCACATTCACAAAATTTCAGATTATCGAGTCATGTACCCGCCGGTATTACTCAACTCACATCCACAAATTCCAGATCGTCGAGTTATGTACCCGCAGGTGCTTCTGAACTTACATTCCGGTCACTCTTTCAGATAGTAAGTCATGTATGACCATACCTCTGAACTTATTTCTCTGAAAGAGCTCCTCCCTCATGATCCACTACCCGCACTCTCAGTGCACAAAAAGGGTAACAGATCCACAAATTTCCAAAACGACCACGTCGATGTTACCTCTGAGTCGTTTCACTTCCGCAAAAAACAAATCACCCCTCTACATAGAACTTCTATGTCCTCATTACCTCTGAGTCGTTCTATGTACCCTTTCATGGAGCCCACTCCTGCCATGTCCTCATTACCTCTGAGTGGGAAGGCTCCATCGAAGAAACCCTCATGCTTGCCATGTCCTTATTACCTCTGAGTAAGTATGTTGGTTCTCTCCCAACTTATTATCCGTATCCAGAACCAGGGTACGCCAAGGATAATAGGTCCACAAAAAGTCTCCCATTGGGGCAACTACTACAAGCAAAGAACAGAGCGAATACTTTCTGTTCAAAACCAGTTACATTCACATGACTACATCTCATGAGCAAGCCAGAAAAGTTCTCTATTATTTCATTCAGACAAAAAGGGAAAAAGATTACACAGATGTCCAAAAGAAGTAAGACATAAACCGCAGTTAAAGACAGACAGAAGTATCAAAACAAAGACGGACATTTGTGAGAGCCCACGAATCCTAGTTGCGGGGACACATATACCAATCCCTCAACCATTTTGCATATGAAGGATGAACTTGAGCAAGATCCTCGTCCGAAATAGGAGGATCAGAACTCCCAGTACTACCGCCGTCAAACTGGGGCTCTTTCTTTACAGCAATGGGCGCCAGCTCTCCTTCCTGTTCCTCCGCTTCTGGTGTTGCCTCCTCCTTAACAAGCGATGATTCTTGTTTGGAAGGGGGCAGCAACTCTTCCTTCGGCAGGGTTGCTGCAAGAATCAAAGATAAAAAGAAACAAAGTCAAAAGATGGTCAGAGCCTTACGTAGAGGACTCATGCGGATCTGATCGACAGGTCATTATGCGATTCGGTTTACGAAGTGCTCATGCGGCCCACTAAGACAACTCCCATACGGCTCGGACACGGGGTATACCCCCATGCGGCTCGGGTATGGGACATGTATACGGCCTATACAACTCGAAACAATTTGCATTAAAGGCTTGTGCATAAAGCATGCAATAGAGCCGTCGTTAGGGTTTCGAAGAATCCTTACCCTTAACAGCAGGACAAACGTCGAAGCGAGCTTCGGGTGCCGCAGCCGACGAAGACGCCGCCTTCTTGCCCTTTGTCGTAACAGCCTTCATGGGAGCCATCGGTGATCGAAGACGAGAATGACAATCGGGACAGGAAAGGTTTGAATTGAAGGAGAGAGTAAAGAAGTTTCTTCTCTTAAATCCTCTTATTTATAGGAGGATAAAAGAGGGGAGGGGGCTCGTAGACCAATAACCGCTTCGGGTCGTGTGCTGCAAGCAAAACAAAACCGACTCCTCGGATCTCACCCCCTCTCTCTCATAAAAGAGATTCACCCAGGGCATAAAATTCGAAAATTTAATGAACCGACCCTTGGGATTCCCCCAAAAGACGGCTCTAAAACGAATTAAAGGCAATTAATGACACGCACACGTGGCAGGGAGCCCATGCGGCTAGGAAATGTATACGGCTAGACAGGCCATACGGCAAAGAGGTTCATGCGGCCAGCGGAGCTCACATGGCCATGCTTCTTATTCAAAGTATTTCAATTTTGTAAATTGAAAACTTTGAAGGAGGTCTTGTAGAAGCATGGAAAAAAACATAATTGCCCATGCGGCTCAGAACAGGAAAACCCATGCGGTTCAAAAATAGACGAGCTTCATGCGGCTCAAGAGCATCATGCGGTTCGAAAGTCACCAACTTGGATATGTGGCTCATGCAACACCACGTGGCCTTCTGCGGTTCGCTTATATAATTGGCCATTAAGCAAAGGCCCTATTTAATGCTCTGACATAAAGGAGAACTGACGGCTCTGACATAAAGCTGCAATAATGACCCTGTCATAATGGTAGACTCCGAGGGAAATGAAGGAAATCTCTGACACAATCCATCAGACCCCAAAAAAAATCCTTCATACGGCCTTGACACGTGGACAGTCACATACGGCTCAGGTAGAGGCCACCCCATGCGGCTCAGGTAGAGGCCATCCCATGCGGCTCAGGCAGAGTCTACCCCATGTGGCTCAGGTAGAGGCCATCTCATGAGGCTCAGGCAGAGTCTACCCTATGCGGCTCATGAGGACTATATTCATGCGGCTCACTGAGAAGCCACCCATCATGCGGTCGCCTACACTAATGCGGCTCAGATCATCTCCATACGGTTCAAATGTTCAGAGGCCACACCCAAGCAGCCTTGACACGTGGCCAGCCTTATGCGGCTCAGTAGGGAACAATCCTCATGTGGCTCAGATTTTCTAAGTGACTCGCAGTTAAGACACGTGGCAGAAGATTAGTTTTTCCCGTGTCCCTACAGCTAGCAGCATAATAATAGTTGTACACGTGGCATCAAATCAAACAAGATTCATCAACGAATCCCAACAACCAGATTTAGTGCCATCCTCATAATTACTGGAATCAAATCAGATCATTTACAACCAAGAAAATTGAACACGTGACGGGAGATCCGAGCTTGGCATAACAAATCATGAGGATTTATGGCAATCATCATTAATTGTCCACAGAGATTTGATGCTATCCATATTAATTGTCTAGATTTGCTACAATCAAAATTAATGGCCCTGATTAATTGATCATTAACCGCCGACTTCTCAAGGAGGCAATCATTGTAAACCCTAATGATTGTATCCCACCCCTATAAATAGCAAGGTGCCATTCCCTTGCAGAAGGGGATTTTTTTTGGAGAGCACGAGAGCACCTGGAGAGACCTGAAAAGAGAGCGCAGAGAGAAAAAGGCATACACAGAGAGCATCCTGAGAGCATTTCTTCACCGGAGCCAAGGCTGCATCCAATCGTCCAAGGAGTAAGGCAGAGCTGTCGTCGCTTTCCCGAGCCTCTACCGTCACCTCCCCGAATCTAAAATAAATAATTGTACTTAGATTGCTGTACCTAGGTTTTCGTCCCTAGGCTTTCTTTGTACAAGCGAGTTTGTATTGTGAAGTAAAAGTTCAGTCCTCCGATATAATTGTTCTGTTCTTTTATAATTCATGGCAAACAATAATATTATTTCAGTCTCAAAAATTCTAAACATAAATTATCAATGCTTCCAAAATTTCTAATGCATTATTTTAAAGCTTGCTCCATTTAAGCCACCAACACTGGCCTTTCCTTTGGGGATCGAGTAGTTGCTCTATTTAATCCCTCGCTACTGCCGTTAACATGTATGCCGTAAGAAACTCAGCGTACTATCGATGTGCATGCTTCATGTCTTCTATTCCACCTACTAATATAGGTTATTACAAAAAAACTAATAGGAAAATTCACTCTCAAGTTGGTGTAGCTTCTAAAAAAATTCGGCAAGCGGACTCAGTGTTCACTTAAGTGAGCTATTATTCCCTGCATATAATCCAAGTTTCTAGTAAATAAAATAGCCTGAGCAAGTTTGTAGTAAGCAGTTAAAAGGGAAATAAGAGAACATTACCATTGTTGATGTAGTGGTGTAACACCCACTTTTCTAAATGAGGATAATTTTGAACTATTGTAATTTTAGTTTTTTAATAATGAGATTTAAATCATGTTATGATTTTTAGTACTTTTTAATTCTTTTAAAACTATTTTAATTGGTGATTTCTAATTTTGGTGTTTGCTAGTGAAACCCAAGATACTACTTGACCTAGAGACTAACCATGACCATGGAAACCTAACCATGTGATTAGGGTGATTTATTTCTACATTTTTGCCTAAGGGTATTTTGGTCATTTTGATTTTTGTGAATTATTTATTGCATTGGTGTTGTGATTTTGACTTTTGCTAGTTGTGACTTTAGAGACTAGCCTAGAGTTTGACTTTGACTTTGGTGACTTAGTTAGCCTGGTGTGGGACCCTAATCTAACTTAAGTTGGTCTTAGTTGACTTGAGTGTGGCTAGGTTTCATGAGAGGGTTGTGAGAGTTTTGCATTTGGACTTATGGCTAAGGAGTTGAGCTAGCTAGTTAACAATCTTCGTCCAAAGCCCACCATGAGAAACCCTAACCCTAGCCTTTTATTTGGTCAGCCACCACAGCCACTTGTGACCTAATTCTTCCTCTATAAAGTCTCTCTTCATGACCACTTGCCTCTTTTAGAAATCTCTCTTTAGGAAATCCTAATTTCTTCCCCAAATTGTCAAATCTCACCATTCCTCCACCAAATTGATCCAAATCTTTTGCATTTGATCTAAACCTGGAGTAGAGATTGTAGGAGGCAAGCTTGCAAGGAGGAGAGCTCATTTGGACATTGCTTGAGGAAGAGGACTTCTTAAAATGGGGCTTTTTTTGGAGATTGGCTCTCTATAGGTAATCCCTTCAACTTACCTCTAAATCCTGATTTCTTTCTATAGATGCATCCATCTAGGTGTCCTCTAGCTGTAGGTGAAGTTTGGTAGGAATTAGAATTAGTTTGGTGTCCGTATCGGATACGGATCCGTGTGTGTGCATAAGTGTTCGATGAAATATTTGAATGAAATTTATTTTATTATTTTTAAAATCTATTTGAATAGGATTGTAGATCTATATGTATGTATGTATCATTTTTTGTGAGGACTTAGCCTATTTTTGTGTCGTGTCCGTGTCTAAAATGGCCACAGACACGTAGTACGAGCCCCCGCACGGTTGCCCTGCTACCCGACCCTGTTTGCGGACACGACACGCCAGTGGACACGTGCCACTTGGCACAGAGGTGGGGAAACCTCTGACAGACCACTCTCCAAGTTTGAGACACTCTTGTGTCGTGTCGGACACGAAATCGAGACTGTACGGGTTCGTACAGTTACTATACGCACGGTTCAGACGCGTCTGATACGCATTTTATGTCCCTCACAGACACGTTTTGGACTCGATACAGGGTGTCGACCCTCTAACCCTAGTCCCCCTCGACCACCGTGCACGAGTACGTGGCCGTTCGTGTCCTGTGGGGTGTCCACGAGGACGTGGCACCTCAGCACGAGGATTTTCTGAACTGTTTTGATTGCTGTGTTCATTTTATTTGGACACGTTCGTGTCCAGTTCCCTGGACACGAACACATCCCCTATGACACGTTTGATGTATACCTACCCACTGCACACTTAATTTATTGATTTATTTGGTTTTCATTTCGAATTTAAAGGTTGTCCAGACTGTCATTCATTTCTGACACATTGTTTGCCTATTTGTTTGATACAGTATTGGACACTACACTGGACACTCTCACGACACCTTGGAACCCTAACACGCTGACATGTCTAAGCACCCATTTTTCCCTATACTTATGTATATATTTATGTATCTAAGTATATAATTATGTTTGCATATATTAGATACTTTAACTGTTATTTACCTGTCATTTCCTGAGATTTCCAAAGTATTAGAAGTTATATTTGTTTTCATTTCCTGAGATTGATTCCCAGATTTCATGAGATGTTGTATTCTTAGGTCGTAGTTATGAACGTTGAGTTTTTGAATGTTGGGATTTGAGTTGATCTCTATTTTATTTTCCTGAGATTGATTACATATTGATAGTTGTTAGATTCCTAATGTTTAATATGAGGTTGTATTGGATTTGGGTATTAGATGTAAACTAAGTTTGGGTATTGGCTTTTAACTAAGTTTGGGTTTTTGTATGACATATGGAAAACTGGGATTGAGTTTTACTGAACCTGGTATTAGTTTTATATGTAAACTGAAAATTGAATTAACTGAGTTTCACTCTTCCTCACTTTTCACTCATTTGCATATTCACCTCACACATAAACCCCTCACTGTTATACCCTTAACACACACACACATTGACTGAAACACACACACATACACCCCTCACCAGATCACTCTCTGTCACTGTACACACACACACACACTCTAACCTGCTGTCCACTCAACACACACACACACACACACACACACACACACACACACACACACACTCTATAGCTTGCAGTCCACACACACATTAACCCCCTTGTCTGATTACACTAAGCCCTATGCCATGTTCACATTCAAGTGTCACTCACCCCCTCTTCTATGCATATGTGATTTTGTACCTTACCTTGTAATATAGGCAATAGCCATATATGTGTATTATATGTATACCTTGTGTGTTGTATATATATATATATATATATATATATATATATATATATATATATATATATATATATATATATATATATAATATATATATATATATATATATATATATATATATATATATATATACTGTATTTGTGTGTGATGTTTGAGTTGGCCTTATGTTTGTGCTTGATTGCTAGTCTAGGCTTGGTTAGGCCTAAAATGACTTGTTAGACTAGGATTGGACCTAGAATGGCATAGTTGACCTAGTTTGACTAGTGTAGTTGACTAGAGTTGACCAAAAGTTGACTTTAGTCTAGAATGACCTAGAAATCATATAGAATGCATTGTAATGTTCAGTATCACCATTCTGGACATGTTGTGACCTGTGTTGCTTTAAATAGGACTCATCTACTCTGTCTGGATATCTACACTTACCAGATACTCAGGATATCAGGCGAGTACATTCTCTGATCATTTCATACTTGTTCGGATTTATATTCTTGCTCGAGATTACTTTACTTGATGCTGTCACGTTGTTAACACGGATTGGTACTATATGGATCTTTATATTGAGATGTTATCCCCCTCGTGTCACGCCCCGCTCCCGTAGGAGCGATCGTCCTCGCTAAGGCGTGATGCCGTACGAGCCTAGATTGCGCTCGTGTAAGGCAGTTTCCATAACGGCCGATTTCAGCGGCTGCGACGGGGTCGTCGCACAGAAGTCCCATACAGAGACATTGAATAATAGCAGCGAAAATTAGAACGAAACACAAATTATTCAAAGAAGCTCTTTATTGATATTAAAAACAACGGTTACAATGGGGCGCAAGGCCAAGATTATAAGTCTCTCAAGCTCACTCTTCTCACTTTTTATAAGTTCACTCAGCTCTCTCTCATCTCTCAATACATGTCTCGAGCCAGCGAATGCTTCGGAAGGCGACATCCATACATTATGTCCCGTATAAGTCTTGACTCCATGCAGCCGTACGCTTCGAATCGCCAAAGAACTCCGTGCATCGACGCATCCAAGCGAGCTCAGCGCCACGAGCTTCTACCTGTACCTGTACATGGAAACTATGTGGGTGTCAGTACTCAACTGTACTGGTAGAATGAGGTCCTCGCCCACCGATACAAAACCAACACGTTAATTTACTTTGTGCAACATAGTCCATTTTTTATCAATTGTCTTTCTAGTCTTGTCTTAGGATCAGTTTTATGACAAACGCCTTGGCGCATTGGTGTCTGAGGACCTTCCCGTGCTTGCAATGTCAACGCTAACATATCTCTTGCCTTTAGACTCTTCTTGTACCGATAACGTTAACCTATCAAGTCGTGTTTGCCTTACGGCTTAAACCAGAGACGCAACTACTCGATGAGACTCCATTTCTACGTGATCGTGCTACAAATCCTCTCATGCCGTGCCTCGTACTTCAGTGGGACTAAATCACATCGCCGCCTCGTGGCCCTTTCTACTTTGATCACCAACTGATCCAATCAAGACTTGTGAACTTAGTGTCACTCGACCAACTTTGCCTTACGGCGTTTCCTGACTTAAACTCAAGTCGACTCAGTGCCTCGCCACTTACTAACTTTACCCATACTTGTGTTATGACAGCATGGTTGTGCCTCATATTTTGAGGTCGTGTCCTGAAACTCAACGTAACTTCACCAACTTGCCCTACGGCCCTTCTCGACTTAACTCGCAACTTACCCAATCCCAACTTATGCAACTCTATCCAACAACTCAAAACTCGACGCCATATCTCGTGCCGAAGCACGATGTCTACTTTGCAGCCAAATCTTAGGCCCAAACATTTGTGTTCTAACTACACACACATTCAACAACTCAACTCAATCTAAAGGCACACACACGGATTGCCGCCCGTGCCAACTCAACTATATGAATTGGTCACTGACTCCCAGAGCCATCATGGACTCCTCTAGCTTTTGTTAGACGGGTGCCCTTTCAGCATAAGGTAGCTAGCCCCGCTGCAAGTCCCCGCCTAATCCATGCCCAGCACAGCTAATACTCGTTTCCAATCGCGGTCGCAACGGTCCCGTGGCCGCCGGGTTGCCGTACAGGGAAACGACCCACCTTGTCGACAAGTTGTCCATGACCATGCAAGACTCGACTTAAACTGACGTCTCACACAGTCATGCTACTTCTTTCTTCGGAGACCGCCTTGCTGACCTATAGCCGCGAGCATACTTCTTTCTTCTGAGACCGCCTTGCCGACCTGTAGCCGCGAGCGTTCTTTCCATGTTACCATATCATTTCATTCAACTCAATGCCTATTCGATAGTCCTTTGTCCAAAACTCATTGAATCAACCGTGGTTCATGCCTTAAACACTAAGTCCGTGTATCGTGCCTCAAACAGACTCCCGATCTACGCGACGCTATCGCCCAAGTCATACTTTATATGACGGGCCTTGAGACCGTAAGACTATGTGGTTATACTCAACCGTAGAACTCGTAGGACCGTGCTTGCTACCACTCCGATAGCCTAACATAACTTGCCTGACTTAAACGCACAACGACTCGACGAGAAAGGGCTGCGTCAAGCCTTGCATTGCGGAAACGTGCCGCGCATGCGTTCGACTTCTGAACGACCAGGGTGCCTAGACTTATATTATAAGCCGTGCAACGCAACTTGACTCATGGGGCAAGCCAAGGCTATGCCAAGCCTTGGACGATAGGACCGTGCATGCTTTATGAAGCATTTATGCGGGCGACGCCTATGACTTAGGCTACATTCATACTTTTGTAGGAGCGTAAAAAGTACTTGATAGACCAAGTCAAAGAAGTTGAGAACTTTACGCAATTCAAACTGAGTCAAACTCAGACTTTACGCGAGCTACTACTTTACGCGAGCTGTTTTACGCGAGCTACTTTACGCGAGAAGCTTTTTACGCGAGAGCTATCCTCACTTTTACGCGTGGACGACATACTGTCAGGCCGCATTTAATGTGAGTGATTTGAACTGACAGAATTATTTTCTGACAGCAGTACACAGAAGCCGAGAGATCTTTTCACCAAACCCAATGCTTATCGTTTAGTGTGCAGATGGGCTACTTTACGCTTAGAAGACTGCTTTTTTTTACGCATGATAGGTATTTAAGTTTTTACGCTCAAGGCTATTGTGTGCGTAAAGTTTATTTGAGCTAATTTTACGCTCAAGGCTACTTTTTAGCCACTTTACGCGGGAAATCTATTTTGAGCTATTTTACGCCCAGTTTGCTACTTTACGCAGGGAGTGTATTTTGTGTCATTTTTACGCCCGATCTTTCCTGATTACATGAGAACGTGGTCTGCTTACGTGGCTTTCATGCCATACTTATCGAGGAACGTGTGTACGTGCTCTCCCCATGTTGTTGAAGTAGTGGGACACGTGTCTTCATGCGTAGAGATCAAAACTCTACATGAGACGCGTGTCAACATGCGTAGAGGATGGTTTGCATCGTGGGCGGCAGTTACTCACGTGAAGACCCGATTTTGTTGCTTTTTACACACAAAGGGTCAAGTCTATAAATAGACTTATTTTCAACACAGACAAAATCGAGAGATCAATAGAGAGACATGAGATGATATTATGAGGAAACTCATACTTTCAGAGTGATATTCCCAGAAGCATTTCTTTAACTTTTTCTCAAGAACAGGGTGAAGCAAAGCAAGAAAGCATTCGATTGTGCCATCAGTGCCGTTGCTCGATACCTTTCGGTGACTTAGTTCTTCCGATTGTTCGTCTTCTTCAAGCAGTTTTCTTCATCATCATCATATGGTCCAAGGAACAAAGTGATCGCTCTCAGATCAGACTTCCATAGCAATACTTCCCAGAATAACTTGTACTTTTGTACTTTTTCTCGTTTTCTTTCAAAAGCCAATTTTTAGGCATTTTGTTAAGTGACACAAAATGGCGACTCTGCTGGAGACGACCTTCTCCTCTGACGAGAAGGCAATTGCTCAATATGATGATGTGTCGGTCGGATCGACAAAGAAGACTCTGGTTGTGCACTTCGACCAGACTGCCTACGAAGAAATGCTCCGAACTGGGGGTAGTACTCGCTGCTCCAATGTTCAGAAATCGCGAAAGGCGGAAAAAGTTTGGAGCCTTAAGTCCAAAACATCCTCGGATCTCCCAGTTGTCTCTGAAGGCAAAGGAATCCTTCCTACTCCTGTTGTGGAGGCTCCCGTCTGTGACGAGGCAGTTTCTACTTCAGTGATACACCCTGTGCATAAAAATCAGTCTCCCGTCTGTGACGTGGCAGACTCTCAAGTTTTACGCTTCGTGCGTAAAAATCAAACTTTATGCCCTGTGCGTAAAAATCAGTCTCCCGTCTGTGATGTGGCAGACTCTCAAGTTTTACGCTCCGCGTGTAAAAATCAAACTGTACGCCCCGGGCATAAAAATCAGTCTCCCGTCTGTGACATGGTAGACTCTAAAGCTTTACGCTCTGCGCGTAAGAATATGTCTCCCGTCTGTGACGTGGTAGACACACAAAATTTACGCTCCACGCATAAAGGAAAATCTTCCGTCTATGACATGGCAGATACTCATGTTTTGCGCTCTACGCGTAAAGGTAAATCTCCTGTTTGTGACATCATAGATAAAGTTTACAATGATGCCTTTGCATCTAAAGTTAATTTACCTGCACGCATGCAGCGTGGAAACATTGTTGGTAAAACTTCGGTTCTCCACCAACAGTCTTCTTACACTGCTTTATGCAAGGTACCAAACCTACAAATTATGCGTAATGCTGATGGAGTCCTTTGTGCACAAAAATCTCAGGATTTACGTACGTAACTCCAAGCGCATAAAAATGTACAGTTTGGTTCTGCTAATGCAGCCAGTAATCTTCTTTATACACAAGGGACTAAACTCCCTCTACTTCTTCTGTTTTACGCAAGTTGCTAGTACAAAAGCGTAAAAATAGACAATCTCCTGTGACACTCCCCTAAGAAAATCATCATTGTGAGTGTCACCAGATTGTAATCAAATGTTGCTGTTCGGCTTCAAAACGGTCAATTTTTGACCGATTAGGCTATAATGAGCTTCAGCAACAAGTTGATGATCAAGAGCATGAGTTGTCATATGCGTCAGTCAACATGGCATCTCATACCAACAGAGGACGACGTACAAGAGGCAACTCATCCCAGACTCCTGGTCAACAACAGTTCAACAGACTTCTTGATTCCTTTGAAGGGGTATATCAACATACCCGGTCAAGAAGTCAAAGACAGTTGCAGCCTTCAGATTCAGAAGCTGGGGGTACCCAGTTTTGTGAGTCAGAAACTGATAGTGTAGATTCATACCTCTATACCAATCCCTCTGTATGTTCAAGGGAGGTTGAATCCTATGCTATTGGAGATGAACCAGAGACATCATCTGCTAATACAGAACAGCGTCTCTCTGTCGTTGAGCATTCACTGAAGGACATGCTCACCATGATGCAAAGCATGCATCAAATAATAATGACTCAGTAAACTGTTCAGCCGGCAGTAGTAACACCAGTGCAGGTAGCAGCATAAACTCAAGATAGTCAAGGGGTTGATATACCTTTGAATAATCAAGAGCCTGCTGTCAATCAAAATTCTGCATCTCCAGATCCTATCATTCCAGAAGATGTACCACCTCCGGTGGGGGTGACGGTACATCCAGCAACTATTCAATCGAATGTGCTTTCCCAAACTAGTGAAACTATTCAAGCAGTGCGTGAACTAAAAGCACAGTTTGAAGTTCTGAAGCACAAGGATCAGCTCCAAAGGTTAGGGATTAAGCAACCTTATCCTTCTCATTAGAATGACGTACCCTTTTCTCCAAAATTCAAGCCACAATCGATGGTATTATTTGATGGAAAGGCTTCTCCTAGTCAGTATATCAATTACTTTGATATTATGACTGTGCATCTACAGAAGAATGATTCTCTTCTCACTCGAGTTTTCATCAGGTGTCTGACGGGTTCAGCCTACGACTGGTATCGCAGTCTACCCGACAATTGCATTTCGTCTTTTGACGAATTCAAAGCAATATTTCTTTCTCGTTTCTATGAGGGAGGCATGGACATGAACATTTCCTCCTTAATAGAAATCAAACAAAAGGAGAAGGAAGATACTCGGACGTTCATCGAACATTTTTGACAGGCAACTTTGAAGATGCCTCCTGGTATGCCAGATTCAGCATTGATTGATACGTGCAAAATGAATCTGCGACCATCTATTGCTGTCTTTAAGGGCTATCAATTCACAGATTGGGCCTCGTTCATCATAGCAGCAGTTTCAGTCGAGACCAATGATAGATTGGCTCGTGAACACGGGATAATTTTTGCCTCAGAGGACAAAGGAAAGAAAGGCTCTTCTGGTAATAATTTCGGCAATCGTAATGGGAAAGGGAAGGAAACCCTAGTAGTTAATCTTTCAAAATCTAAAACAACGTCGAATAATCAGGAGTCTTCCAAGCCAAAAGAAGAATACTCTTTCGATGACAGTGATATCCCAGGGATATTCCAATGTCTGGTAAAGAGTGGCAAACTCCAAATTCCAGAGCCGAAAAGACCTAATGAGGTGAATCTGACCGACAATCCCAAGTATTGTATCTATCACAGATACATAAATTATCCTACCAAGGCTTGCTATGTCTTGAAAAAGAAAATCCAGGAGCTGATAAATGCCAATGCCATCGTTTTAACCAACGATGAGCATACGGTCACAACCAATATGATTTCTCTTAAATTTGGAAGTTTTCCTCCACACCAAGTCCCGGATGGAATTGTCCCAATTCCAAAGGCGACGATGAAGATTGTGCATATCCCGTCTGCCAGAGAGCAAAATGAAAGACTTTTGCCTCTTACACTAAAAAACGGTAAAATCATGTGGGTACACCCTGATTTAGTACCTGAAATAAAAAATGAAGATAAAACTTCAAAATCCAAGAAAGGTAAAAAAGTCAAAACCTGCAACATGATTTCTCATGTTTTAACCCCAGACCATGATGATTTGGGTCATTTATGGGGTGGCATTCCTTTGGAGGATAGACTGAGGGGTTTGAGTATATGTCCTCCAAGTTTGGCTCCTCCTACCAAGCTCAAACTTACTCATCAGCAGTGGTTAGCTATGAATAGTGTCCCCTTATATAGGGCACAACAAATTTTTGCTTCTTATGAGAAAGCACCTGTAGGGATTTTTCCTCTTGAACCGAATACTCCTTCTCATGTGGCTACAAAGGTTTCTATTCCTCTTTCTCCAGTAGCTACAGAGGTTTCTATTCCTCTTTCTCCTGTGGTTACAGAGGTCTCTATTCCTTCTTCCTCTGTTGAACCATCTATTAAAAGTCCGCTGCCCATTCATATATACAGCCAAAAATTAGTCCATCTCATAAAAAGATGGGCTATGACTTTCAA
The DNA here is from genome assembly GCA_029216955.1 of Iris pallida. Lineage (NCBI taxonomy): Eukaryota > Viridiplantae > Streptophyta > Magnoliopsida > Asparagales > Iridaceae > Iris > Iris pallida. Next base: position 15,492,629 of record JANAVB010011999.1, read on the forward strand.
AAGGCGGAAGGCTTGAATTATGGCAAAGGAATGCGACTTCCTTTACAACTTCAAAGTCAGAAATCTACTCTCGGATTGGGTTTGAGGTTCCTCATAAAAATTCTCGCAAGAAGATGACTAAGGGAAAGAAGACTAAATCCTGCAATATGGTACTTCATTCTTCTGAGTCTGAAGAAGAAACCTTTGCTTGTACGAGATCTGGGAAAGAGTACCACAAAGATTATGAGGGATCTTCCAAAGAAGCAGAAGTCGTTGTTGAAATAATACCAGCTCAACCATCTCCTGTTCCTGCTAAAACATCTGTGGTTGAGAAAGGGAAACAGAAAGCAGTACGCTTTGACGTCCCATTGAAATCTGCTTCCAATCAAAGGATGGTGATGAAACCCTACAAGTTCGATATTCTAGCCCAGTTAGCTAATACTCCGGCTAGACTCTCTATATTCGAGCTGCTTCGTCTTTCTAAAGAAAGTCGAGAAACTATGAGTGAAGCTTTGCTACAAGCAGACTCATGCTTAGCTCAACTCAAGAGTCCTGATAATATACCAGTGTCTTGTCCACAATGTCATAGTGTGATGGAGGCAATTCCTAACATTACCTTCACATAAAAAGATATGCTGTTGAAGCATAATAAGCACGACAGGCCTTTATGCTACACTGGGTATATTGAATCCACTGAAATTGACAGGATTTACATTGATCCTGGGTCTTCTATTAGCATTATTCTTCAGAGTATGCTAAGACCTTTGAGGATTCCTACTAGTGATTTGACTTACACTAGTACCACAATAGTTGGTTTCAACTCTGGCAAGAGTAAACTACTGGAAAGATTCGTCTGAAGATTCAAATTGGTGATCTTCGAACTATGGCAACATTTAATGTTATTAACTCAGATGTATCTTACAACATCCTTCTCGGAAGACCGTGGATACATGAGCATAACATTGTGCCTTCAACTCTCCACCTGTCACTACCACTTTTCTAGCTTGGGGGTATTTTGGTCATTTTGGTCATTTTTGAAATTTTGTGAATTATTTGGAATTATTATTAATTAATTAGATTTATTAGAATTAATATGATTTTTAGTGATTTTTAGTATAATTGATTTTGGGCCTATAGTTGACTTTGACTAGTATTGACTAGAAGACTAACCTAGAGATTAACCTAGGTTAAAACCACTTGGTTAGGTTAAGTAACCTTGGTTTGACCTAAGTTAGTGAGGTTTAAGTCATTGAAACTTGTTTGGAGAGATTAGGAATTGAATAGGCTAGAATGGCTTATGATTTCATAAGTCATGACTAATGACTTGAGACTTAAAGCCCATAGGCCCACACCATGTAGCTAACCCTAATTCTAATCAGCCCATGGCTGGACAAGATAGTCTCCCCCATCCAATTTAATACCCCTCAAAGTTAGGGCAAGCCTCCATTAGAATTTTTGCCAAGTTTTAGAAAGAGGTAAGCCCCCATCTTCAATAAATCATAAAAAATCCATTTTAAATCCTTTTTCCCCCAAACCAATTGCATTGAGTTCTAATTTTACTCCTCTTGGTGTTGGTTATGAGTATTCTCTGCTTGGGAGCACTATGGAGGAGTTTGGCCATCAAGAGGAGCACCTCTCTTTGAAGCTTTTTGAAGGATTTTACACATATAGGTAACTTTCAATTCCCTCCATAGAATCTTGATTTTATTTCATATTTAGGGAGCACTAGATCTAACCTAACTGTAGGAATAGGAAGCCCTAATTTTCGTATCCTTTTCGTGTCCTTATTGGACACGTATCAGTGTCTAGTTGTAAGTGTTTGATGAAATGCCCCAATGGGCATTTCGTGTGATTTTTGGGATTGTGTTTGAATAGGAAATTAGTTTTAGGTCTTGCTTACACGTTTTTGGAGTTTTTGTGGAGTCTTAGTGTCGTGTCGAGTGGTGTCGGACACGCGAACACACGGTCGCGCGCGCGCGTGCACGGGCACTGTGCATGCCCTGCACTTCGGGAGACACAGCGCCCTGGACACGACACTTCGACACGTCAAACTCGACGTATAGCACAGGGCCAACACTGACACGGGGCTCCCCAAGTTTCATAGCCCCACGTGTCGTGTTGGACACGCACGAACACGTGCACTGATTTGTGCACTGCACAGTCGGCTGACTTTTTGGACACTGATACGCTAGTCCCGTGTCTCGTACACGTGTTATGGACACGTGGCAGGGTGTCCTAGCCCTAGCCCTAGTCTAGGTCGACACATGGACACAATCACGTGGGTTGTGTCGTGTTGTGTCGTGTGCACGGACACAGTGAACATGTGCATGACGATTTGGTCTGTGTTGTACTATTTTTCCCTGTTTTCATATTTTCAATGATTGGACACGTTTGTGTCCACTTTTGTGGACACAAACACATCACGTAACACGTGTGCAATGTGTTCTCACTTTACCAACCTCTGTTTTGCTATTTTAATTCAAATTTATTGATCATTCCTAATTTTTCCCTATTATTCCTGATACACACATTCTGTCCCTATTTACTGTTTATTTCCAGATTTCATATTCGATTTTTGTCATCGATTTAAACCCATTTTAAACTGTTAATTGCATGAATTGTAAGCTCTGATATGTACTCCTATGTATTATCTAATGGTATGAGGAATTGGGGATTGTTTGGATGTGTGTGTGATTCAAAATCTGAGAATTTAAAGTAGGGGACTGTGTGGACTATTTTAACTGATTTTGGGTTCAGTTGAACTGAGTTTGATTTGGTTTTGAACTGTTTTGAGATGTGGGGACTGTTTTAATGGTTTTTATGTGATAACATGAGTTTGTTGAACTAATGATTCAACATATTATCTAAGAATGTTTTAAAGGGGGAAGCTGTAGACTGAAATCTGAGTTTTTATGCAAATCTGGAATTTATATGGGGGGAGGGAACTGTTAACTGATTTGGGGGTTTTCCTATCTGTAAACTGAGATTTAATGGACTGTTACACTGTTGTTCCTCACTGTTTTGCCTGCACACATTCACACACCTATGCATTGCCTCGCTTCACTCACATGTGTATCACACACACACACACCCTCTAATCTATCACACACACAATTCTCATATATCACCACACTCTCTTGACACTCTAGTCACACACCCACACATGCCTACACACCCTATTTTCTCTCTTGACACACACACACACACACACACATACACTTGTACATTTGTGTTCCTCTCTCTTTACACATGTATACATATATATATAAATTGAGATACATATATATGTATCATATAATATATGAGTGTGTATGCTTTTATATATATATATGTCAGATATATATAGTGTATGGGTGACACCATATGATATAATGTATTATATAGATGATATAGTGTATGGGTGATATTGTGTTGTGGATATAGGTTATGTATTCTAAATTACATTATGTAGCCTTGTCAATATGTGTATTGTTTAGATATAGATAGTATCTTGTGTAGATGGGTTATGGTTGTTAGGGTATGATATTGCCTAGTAAACCTAGATTAGTCTTGTTAGAACCTAGAATAGACTAGTTAGACAAGTTTGACTTAGGGTTGACTTGGTTGACCTAGTTTGACTTCTAGGGTTGACCAGAGTTGACCAAGAGTTGACTTTGGTCTAGATTGACCTAGATTCATGTAGAATGCATTGATTTGCATCTTATTATCATTGTAGACTCATAGTGACTTGTACTGTTCTATAGGAGACAGACACCACTCCTCGGACAGTACATATTCTCCAGATTCACCGGATACAGGCGAGTACATTCTCTGATCATTTCATATCCTGCATTAGGAGTATATTTTCTGCTTTAGATTACTTTACATGATGCTGACACGTTGGAAACACGGATTAGTACTATATGGATCTTGTTGGGCGATGTTATCCCCTTAGCGGATACATCGGGTATTTCGTGTTCGTGTACTTTATCGTGAACATCGTGTACTCCTTATATTTGTGACATTCGTGTACGAAACGTGTGAATCGTGTATAATCATGTATTCACATGACCTTCGTGTACAATGACATAACTTAGCCAGATCCTTGTGTATTGATTGGGGCGGGAGAGTAGAAGTGGTTATATATTCAATCCAGCAGATTACTCGTGTACAACCTCTGTAGATTACTCGTGTATAACATCGTGCCGTTTACATAACCATCTTGTGCTCTGAATCACTCGACACTGTTAGTTCTCTATATACTGTAGCTATTTATTTTCAGTCTTTCCTGTTTATCATATTATTCTTCAGTTTCTTGTATCTTACTCTCTAGCATGATTATATATCCTGACCTGCTATGATTTGTTGAGATGTACTGTGCTCGCTCCTGTCCTGACTGGACCTGTTGAAATATTACAGAGGACGAGGCTGAGGCGTTCTGCCCTACCTACTACGGTGCTACACTAGACGAGTGCCTGGACTTGGACCAGCAGCAGGATCCACTAGTAGTAGATGACACTCCCTTAGACTAGGATTGTCTTTACTTTACTTGGATTACTGTATTTGGATTTCAGAGATTGGGATATGTACTTATTTTAGACACTTAGAATTCTGGATTTGTATCTCTGTGATGTTTTTTCCTGGATATTATCATCTATTATCATTCTATCTTATTCCTGTTCTACCTTAGCTGTGATTGAGATATATTCTGTTATGTCACCCCCATTCGGGGAGTATAACTGTTTTACCTTCAACTGTTAGATGTTGTGACCTAGGACAGCGTTCTACCGCCGACACTGCGGCGTAGGCTGGACGTACCCACGTCTCGTGCCCTTATTCTAGGGTGCGGGTCGTGACACATTTTTAGTGGTGGCCCATGCAGGTCTAGGTTGGAAATGTAGTGGTATTCGAACTAGAATATCACTGCAGCCTGCAGTAGGAATTAGTATATTTTTGAAGGTACTCAATCACACTAGGAAAAACTCCTTATCAGATTATGTATATCTATTTTGCTGCTTATTGTCTTCCTTAGAAATTTTAAACTGTCCTCCTTTGATATTTCGATTCATTCTCAGTAATTGTTTCTTGTTTGATCTGTGTCTCCAGGATGGTTGAGACGCGATCGCATCGTCCCGCGACGGGAGATGATGGAGAGGGGTCTGCCACCTCTTGTGTCCAGCAGCCAGCTCCCAGTGCCACAGGGCCAGTACAGCCCTCAGGAGTCGGTATTTCTGCCACTTTTGGAGGAGCACCTCCACCAGTCAGGAGGCCAGTTGTGATTCCTGAGATCCTTCCACCGCAGCAGCCTCTGCCTGCGGGGATGGTAGATGCTGCACATCTCTTCTCCTTCGTGGAGAGGATTCTTGGGTCCCACCAGCAGCAGCAGACGAGGCAGACTGCAGATTTCAGGCAGGGGATCGATAGGCACACCAGCTGGTTCGCACCACAGTGGAGATGATTACTGCTCAGGGGGCCCAGCAGCAGCCCCGTCGGAGGGAGAAGGACATTCAGGACTTCCAGAAGATGTACCCTCGGGAGTTCTTCGGCACGGAGGGCATTCACATCGCAGACGACTGGATAGAGCATATTGAGGAGATCTTCCGACTGGTGGAGATACCAGATCGACTCCAGATCGAAGCGGCGGGCATCCAGATGCAGGACTTAGACCGTGCGTGGTATCAGGCAGATCCCAGGATGGGAGTTGAGGGCCAGACTTGGGCCTAGTTCAAGGAGCTGTTCAAGGAACAGTTCTTTCCTGATGTTGCCTTGGGAGGTATCGAGGTACAGTTCGAGGGTCTGGTTCAGGGGAACCAGACGGTAGCTGAGTATGCCGGGGAGTTCTGCAGATTGGCCCGGTTCATTGATGACTTGACAGAGAAGACGAAGGCGAGGAAGTTTTGCCGGGGTCTGATTAGAGAGATTCGGTTGCTGACTAAGAGCAACCGGAACGCCACTTTTGCTGAGATATTTTCTAGGGCCATGGCGGCGGAAGACGACCTAGGGCTGAAGCAGAAGAGGGGTCGCGACTTCCAGGGTGGCAGTAGCAGTCAGGGGCAGGCTAAGAGGCCTCACTTCCAGCAGCACTTCAGCAGCAGAGGCCAGTTCAGCAGCACCAGCATCAGGGCCATGTACCTTTTCAGCAGGTGCAGCACCAGCAGCAGAGAGGACAGCAGGCACGTAGGCAGCAGGCTATTAGTTGTACTTTCTGTAAGAAGCCTGGGCACAAGTGGGACGAGTGCAGGAAGAGACTCGGTAGATGCTTGATGTGTGGATCAGCAGACCATCAGATGCGAGAGTGTCCAGTTGCGTCGATGCGTCCGATACCAGGAGGAGCTGGGGCAGCCAAGGCTCCAGCAGGCCAACAGAGGGGACCAGCCCTGCAGACCCAACAGCAGAGGTTCCAGCAGCACCAGCAGCAGGCACGAGGTGGACAGCAGGGGCGAGCTTTCGCCATGGCAGCTGAGGATGCCGAGGCCATAGGAGAGCTGATAGCAGGTTCGGTTCTTCTCGACTCCCTTCCAGCATTTGCACTCTTTGATTCCGGGGCTTCCCACAGCTTTGTGTCAGTATCGTATGCTATTAGACACAGTTTGGTTTCTGAACCATTGCCTAGGACCTGCAAGATCACGACCGGGGGTGGGGTCATCCTCGTGAGTGATGTTTGTAGAGGGCGGAGCGTCTTATTGGGAGGCCGAGAGTTGGGAGTGAGTTTACTCGTCATGCTATTACCGAACTACGATATTGTATTAGGTATGGACTGGCTGAGTAGACACCACGCCCGCATTGATTGCCGTGGGGTTAGAGTTTTGTTCGGGGCGCCAGGAGAGCCAGAGTTTGAGTACACCCGGCGGCAGGCAGAGCAGGACGATGGAGTCTTCTGTGGAGCTTCAGTTGAGGAGCAGGTGGCTCCGCATCCCTTGATCGCAAAGTTTATGGACGTATTCCTAGAGGAGTTGCCAGGGATTCCACCGGACAGAGATGTAGAGTTCTCGATAGACTTGGTTCCCGGCACGGAACCGATCTTCCAGCATGTCTATCGAGTGAACAACAGCGAGTTAGTGGAGCTGAAGAAGCAGATGGATGAGCTGTAGGACAAGGGCTTCATCCGTTCGAGTTTTTCACCTTGGGGTGCACCGGTACTTTTCGTACCCAAGAAGGATGGGTCGGTACGGATGTGTATCGACTACAGGGCACTTAACAACCTGACAATCAAGAACAGGTACCCACTGCCGCGGATCGATGATCTGTTTGATCAGTTGAGCGGAGCTCGGGTGTTCTCGAAGATTGATTTGAGGTCAGGTTATCACCAGGTGAAGGTGAAGGGGGAGGATATTTCCAAGACCGCTTTCAGGACGCGGTACGGGCAGTTTGAGTTTTTGGTTATGCCGTTTGGGCTAACCAATGCACCAGCAGTGTTTATGATTCTAATAAACAAGATGTTCCACCAGTACTTGGACAAGTTCGTGGTGGTGTTCATTGATGATATCTTGGTATATTCCAAGACTGAGGAGGAGTACAAGGAGCATCTGCGGATAGTGCTAGAGACTCTCAGGAGGGAGCAGCTTTATGGAAAACTCTCCAAGTGTGAGTTTTTCTTGGTCCGGGTGGACTTCTTGGGACATGTGGTGACTGGAGATGGTATCTCAGTTGACCCCAAGAAGATTGTAGCAGTTGAGGCTTGGACAGCGCCGACTTCAGTGGCAGAGATCAGGAGTTTCCTGGGGCTGGCAGGATACTATAGGAGATTTGTGCAGGATTTCTCCCGGGTTGCAGAGCCGTTGACTCGGTTGACCCGGGAGGATGCTGAGTATGTTTAGTCAGAGGTGTGTCAGACAGCTTTTGATGAGTTGAAGAAGCGGCTTACGACAGCTCCGATTCTGACATTGCCTTCAGGATCAGGTGGATTCACTATTTATAGTGATGCTTCAGGGAAGGGGCTGGGTTGTGTCTTACAGCAGCATGGGAAGGTGATTGCCTATGCTTCCAGGCAATTGCGTCCCCATGAGAAGAATTACCCTACCCATGACCTGGAGCTGGCGGCGGTGATTTTTGCTTTGAAGTTGTGGAAGCACTATCTGTATGGCGAGAGGGTGGAGATTTTCACAGATCACAAGAGCTTGAAGTATGTGTTTACACAGAAAGAGCTCAACATGAGGCAGCGCAGATGGCTAGAGTTGATGAAGGACTTTGACATCTCACTTCAGTATCACCCGGTGAAGGCCAACGTGGTTGCCGATGCCTTGAGTAGGTATCCGACAGCCATGTGTTTGACTATGGACCGACACTTGCTTGCAAACTTGGAGAGCCTTGGGATTGAGGTAATTGTGCCAGGGGTACAGATGCAGTTATGGGGCCTTCAGATACAGTCGGACTTGATGGACAGGATCAAGGCGAAATAGTTCGAGGATGTGGCTCTGCGGTGTATCCGAGAGCATGTTCGTGCAGGGTTGGTGGATGATAAGTTCTCACTTGCAGAGGATGGTGCCCTGAGGCATGGTTCCCGGTTATATGTGCCTAGCGGGGAGCTTAGAGAGCAGATCATGTAGGAGGCTCACAGATCGCAGTACTCTATACATTCTGGTACCAACAAGATGTACAGGGATCTGCAAGAGCATGTCTGGTGGTACGGGATGAAGAGGGAGGTGTCCCACTTCGTAGCTAGATGCTTGGTCTGTCAGCAGGTCAAGGCAGAGAGGCAGAGGCCCAGAGGATTATTGCAGCCGTTGCCCATTCTAGAGTAGAAGTGGGAACATATCACCATGGATTTTGTGTCGGGGTTGCCGCGTACACCAGGAGGGAAAGACGTGATTTGGGTCATCATTGACAGGTTGACCAAATCGGCCCACTTCTTGCCATTCAAGGTGGGTACGTCTACAGAGAGGCTCGCGAAGTTGTATATGAGGCAGATAGTCAGGATTCACGGAGTTCCCGTCAGCTTAGTCTCAGATCGGGATAGCCGCTTTACTTCCCATTTCTGGAGGAGTCTGCAGACTAGCTTGGGCACTCAGCTCAAGTTTAGTACTGCATACCACCCCCAGACGGACGGACAGTCAGAGAGGACTATTCAGACACTTGAGGATATGCTGCGGACGTGCGTCCTGGATTTTGGAGTTTTCTGGGAGGATCACCTATATTTGGTGGAGTTTGCTTACAACAACAGTTTTCAGGCCAGCATTAAGATATCACCGTTTGAGGCTCTGTACGGGCGTAGGTGTCGTACACCCTTATCTTGGGATGATGTTGGAGAGCGAGCTTTATTGGGACCAGAGATGGTTGTTGATGCAGCCGAGAAGGTGAAGCTCAATAGGGACAGACTTCGCGTGGCACAGGACAGACATCGGCACTGGGCCGATAGCCGCCGGAGGCCGCTGGAGTTTGAGGTACAGTTTTAGAGATAGGATTAGAAGTAGGTTGTATTTTGTTTTGTTTGATTGATCATGTTTGATTTTTAGTAACTTGAGACCTTGCTTGTGATTAGGTTGGAGACATAGTTTTTCTGCGGATATCTCCGACTCGTGGTACGATACATTTTGGTGGAGGTGGGAAACTTAGCCCGCGCTTTATCGGCCCTTTCGTTATCAGCGGGAGAGTCGGTGACGTGGCATACAGGCTAGACTTGCCACCTGCACTAGTGGGAGTTCATAACGTATTCCACGTATCACAGTTGAGACGGTACGTGGCTGACCCTAGCCACGTGCTCGATCATTCGAAGATTGAGGTTGGACCTACTCTCAGTTATCCAGAGCAGCCTGTAGAGATTCTGGATCGCCGAGAGAAGGTACTGAGGAACCAGGTGATACCCTTGGTACGCGTCGCATGGAGGCATTATTCTCTAGGAGAGTCGACCTGGGAGCGGGAGGATGAGATGCGCGAGCGGTACCCCTATCTTTTTGGACCTTGAGGTATACTTTTCTATCCTTCTCAGCAGTTTAGTTTCGCCTTTAATTTCGAGGACAATTATTTTAAGGAGGGTAGATTTGTCACTACCACTTTTCTAGCTTGGGGGTATTTTGGTCATTTTGGTCATTTTTGAAATTTTGTGAATTATTTGGAATTATTATTATTTAATTAGATTTATTAGAATTAATATGATTTTTAGTGATTTTTAGTGATTTTTAGTATAATTGATTTTGGGCCTATAGTTGACTTTGACTAGTGTTGACTAGAAGACTAACCTAGAGATTAACCTAGGTTAAGACCACTTGGTTAGGTTAAGTAACCTTGGTTTGACCTAAGTTAGTGAGGTTTAAGTCATTGAAACTTGTTTGGAGAGATTAGGAATTGATTAGGCTAGAATGGCTTATGATTTCATAAGTCATGACTAATGACTTGAGACTTAAAGCCCATAGGCCCACACCATGTAGCTAACCCTAATTCTAATCAGCCCATAGCTGGACATGATAGTCTCCCCCATCCTATTTAATACCCCTCAAAGTTAGGGCTGGCCTCCATTAGAATTTTTGCCAAGTTTTAGAAGGAGGTAAGCCCCCATCTTTAATAAATCATAGAAAATCCATTTTAAATCCTTTTTCCCCCAAACTAATTGCATTGAGTTCTAATTTTACTCCTCTTGCTATTGGTTATGAGTATTCTCAGCTTGGGAGCACTTTGGAGGAGTTTGGCCATCAAGAGGAGCACCTCTCTTTGATGCTTTTTGAAGGATTTGACACATATAGGTAACTTTCAATTCCCTCCATAGAATCTTGATTTTATTTCATATTTAGGGAGCCCTAGACCTAACCTAACTGTAGGAATTGGAAGCCCTAATTTTTGTATCCTTTTCGTGTCCTTATTGGACACGTATCAGTGTCTAGTTGTAAGTGTTTGATGAAATGCCCCAATGGGCATTTCGTGTGATTTTTGGGATTGTGTTTGAATAGGAAATTAGTTTTAGGTCTCGCTTACACGTTTTTGGAGTTTTTGTGGAGTCTTAATGTCGTATCGAGTCGTATCGGACACGCGAACACGCGGTCGCGCGCGCGCGTGCACGGGCACTGTGCATGTCCTGCACTTCGGGGGACACAGCGCCCTGGACACGACACTTCGATACGTCAAACTCGACGTGTAGCATGGGGCCGACACTGACACGGGGCTCCCCAAGTGTAGCATGGGGCCGACACTGATACGTCAAACTCGACTGTACAGTCGGCTGACTTTTTGGACACTGATACGCTAGTCCCGTGTCTCGTACACATGTTGTGGACACATGGCAGGGTGTCCTAGCCCTAGCCCTAGTCTAGGTCGACATGTGGACACAATCATGTGGGTTGTGTCGTGTTGTGTCGTGTGCACAGACACAGTAAACACGTGCACGATGATTTGGTCTGTGTTGCACTGTTTTTTTCATGTTTTCATATTTTTAATGATTGGACACGTTTGTGTCCACTTTTGTGGACACAAACACATCACGTAACACGTGTGCAATGTGTTCTCACTTTACCAACCTCTGTTTTGCTATTTTAATTCAAATTCATTGATCATTCCCAATTTTTCCCTATTATTCCTGATACACACATTCTGTCCCTATTTACTGTTTATTTCCAGATTTCATATTCGATTTTTGTCATCGATTTAAACCCATTTTAAACTGTTAATTGCATGAATTGTAAGCTCTGATATGTACTCCTATGTATTATCTAATGGTACGAGGAATTGGGGATTGTTTGGATGTGTGTGTGATTCAAAATCTGAGAATTTCAAGTAGGGGACTATGTAGACTGTTTTAACTGATTTTTGGGTTCAGTTGAACTGAGTTTGATTTGGTTTTGAACTGTTTTGAGATGTGGGGACTGTTTTAATGGTTTTTATGTGATAACATGAGTTTGTTGAACTAATGATTCAACATATTATCTGAGAATGTTTTGAAGGGGAAACTGTAGACTGAAATCTGAGTTTTTATGCAAATCTGGAATTTATATGGGGGGGAAATTGTTAACTGATTTGGGGGTTTTCCTATCTGTAAACTGAGATTTAATGGACTGTTACACTGTTGTTCCTCACTATTTTGCCTGCACACATTCACACACCTATGCATTGCCTCACTTCACTCACATGTGTATCACACACACACACACCCTCTAATCTATCACACACACAATTCTCATGTATCACCACACTCTCTTGACACTCTAGTCAGACACCCACACATGCCTACACACCCTATTGCCTCTCTTGACACACACACACACACATACACTTGTACATTTGTGTTCCTCTCTCTTTACACATGTATACATATATATATAAATTGAGATACATATATATGTATCATATAATATATGAGTGTGTGTGCTTTTATATAAATATGTCAGATATATATAGTGTATGGGTGACACCATATGATATAATGTATTATATAGATGATATAGTGTATGGGTGATATTGTGTAGTGGCTATAGGTTATGTATTCTAAGTTACATTATGTAGCCTTGTCAATATGTGTATTGTTTAGATATAGATAGTATCTTGTGTAGATGGGTTATGGTTGTTAGGGCATGATATTGCCTAGTAAACCTAGATTAGTCTTGTTAGAACCTAGATTAGACAAGTTAGACTAGTTGACTTAGGGTTGACTTGGTTGACCTAGTTTGACTTCTAGGGTTGACCAGAGTTGACCAAGAGTTGACTTTGGTCTAGATTGACCTAGATTCATGTAGAATGTATTGATTTGCATCTTATTATCATTGTAGACTCATAGTGACTTGTACTGTTCTATAGGAGACAGACACCACTCCTCGGACAGTACATATTCTCCAGATTCACTGGATACAGGCGAGTACATTCTCTGATCATTTCATATCCTGCATTAGGAGTATATTTCCTGCTTTAGATTACTTTACATGATGCTGACACGTTGGAAACACGGATTAGTACTATATGGATCTTGTTGGGCAATGTTATCCCCTTAGCGGATACATCGGGTATTTCGTGTTCGTGTACTTTATCATGAACATCGTGTACTCCTTGTATTTGTGACATTCGTGTACGAAACGTGTGAATCGTGTATAATCATGTATTCACATGACCTTCGTGTACAATGACATAACTTAGCCAGATCCTTGTGTATTGATTGGGGCGGGGGAGTATAAGTGGTTATGTATTCAATCCAGTAGATTACTCGTGTACAACCTCTGTAGATTACTCGTGTATAACATCGTGCCGTTTACATAACCATCTTGTGCTATGAATCACTAGACATTGTTAGTTCTCTATATACTGTAGCTATTTATTTACAGTCTTTCCTGTTTATCATATTATTCTTCAGTTTCTTGTATCTTACTCTCTAACATGATTATATATCCTGACCTGCTATGATTTATTGAGATGTACTGTGCTCGCTCCTGTCCTGACTGGACCTGTTGAAATATTACAGAGGACGAGGCTGAGGCGTTCTGCCCTACCTACTACGGTGCTACACTAGACGAGTGCCTGGACTTGGACCAGCAGCAGGATCCACTAGCAGTAGATGACACTCCCTTAGACTAGGATTGTCTTTACTTTACTTGGATTACTGTATTTGGATTTCAGAGATTTGGATATGTACTTATTTTAGACACTTAGAATTCTGGATTTGTCTCTGTGATATTTTTTTCCTGGATATTATCATCTATTATCATTCTATCTTATTCCTGTTCTACCTTAGCTGTGATTGAGATATATTCTGTTATGTTACCCCCATTCGGAGAGTATAACTGTTTTACCTTCAACTGTTAGATGTTGTGACCTAGGACAGCGTTCTACCGCCGACATTGCGGCGTAGGCTGGACGTACCCACGTCTCGTGCCCTTATTCTAGGGTGCGGGTCGTGACACCACCAATGCTTCAAGTACGTGGATTCCCAAGGGATTGTGAAGACTGAATTCGCAGATATCAATCATTTTAAGGGTGTTGAAGCCTATTTCTCGGATTCAATCCTCTACAAACAGGAGCATGTGAAGGAGATATCAGATATGGCTGAAGATCGATCACCTGCTGAAGATCAGTCTGTCAATGAAGATCCTCCAGAAGAGAAACCTTTGAAGATTAAAGTCAAAGGTCGAATCCAACCCCAACCTGTCAATGACCAACCTCTGATGATCAAGGTCAAAGGAAGAACTCGAGCTTCGTCTGAGGAATCAGTGAGTATTCCTGCCAAGAGCCAAGTTCAACCTCTCATGAACAAAGTCAAAGGACGTACTTCTCATACGAATGATCCGGCACCACCACTGATCATCAACCTTGGCAAGTCTACGCAGAAGACGGATGACGGTCCGTTAATGATCAATCCGAAGCGTAGCAGTCAAATTGTAAATGATGTAAATATTGATCATTCTGTACTTTCTAATATCAATGAAGATTTCCTTTTGGAGTATATGGTTGTCAAATTTATTGAAAGAATGACTTTATCTTCTGATGATCAAAGTCATCAATATAAAAATGACATAAATACAGAGGAAACCTTATACATTGACCATAAGAAAAATTCTTTTCCTCCTCATGTTGATGTTGGACCTTATGCTCAAAGGTTCCTAACATCTTCTCCCTATCTTCTTCCTGTAGCCGCTTCATCACAAGCTTGTGTAACTTATAGACGTCACGAAGAATCTTATTTCGTGATTCCGTCTGATAAGAAAAACAAGCGCCAAATTGTGTTTGGCCTGGCTAGAAACATCCCTGTTACTCAGACAGATGATCTCAGAGATAAAGATAAAGGAAGAATCCGAATTGACAAATATAGTCAACAATCTCTTAAGATTATCCAAAATATGGAATATGATTTAAAGACTATGCAAGGTCTCAATCAAGGCAAAGGTGTACGTGACACGTGTTAGGGTAGGAAGCAACTTTAGGCTGTTTTTCTATCCTAATTTCTAACTTTTTGGATGTGTCATATAACAAGCTATATTTAACAGTGAGTGCATCATTTCTAACAGTAGCTTGCTGGAGACTTTTTACTGAGTCTTCCTCTAATTGGGTACTGGTCTTATCCTTCTCTTCGGATAGTCTTTGGGTCTCGTGTAATAACAGCTTAACAGAAGAAAGCTCACCTTCCTCACTAGAACAATTACTACTTCTAACCTCATCTAATAGGTATACCGTCTTCCTATTTCACCTTTGTACTCTTTGAGTACCTTCTTAAAGGTCTGGTATTTACTACGCAGTCTTCTGTAATCCCCTAAGAGGTCAGTAAAGGCTTCTCCTAGTTGCTCAAAGGTAAAATCATCATAAGTATCAAACAGGGGGTTAGTGGTTACCTGATCGTATGCCATCAAGCATACATTTGTAGCATCATCTGATTGCTCGTCTTCTGAGTCGCTAGCTTCATTTTCATGCCATATATTTGTATTGGCATATCTTCGGGACGTAGACTCCTTCAGGTAGCCCTTGTCATATTTGCTGTTCTTCTTGGTTGATGATGATGCTGTTGGACAGTCCTTCTTCATATGTCATTTCTTCTTACATCTATAGCAAATAGGATCTTCATCGTTGTTTTTGTTGTTGCTGTTGTTGTCCTTTGTTCTTCTGTTGAATCTCATGAACTTCTTAAATTTTCTCACCATAAAAGCTTGATCCTCAGTGTCAGAGTTACTGTCGTCGGAATCATCTTCTACAGTTCTTCTATGTTGAGCCTTGAAAGCGATCGACTTCTCTGACTTCTCGTTTGGTGTAGCATCTTCAAAGTCTTGAAGTTCCAGCTTGTGAGTGAGTAGCTTACCCATGAGTGTTTTAAGAGACATTGCTGAGAGGTCGTTCCCTTCAATAATTGTTGTAGCCTTTAGAATCCAATTCTTCGTGAGAGCTCGTAGAAGTTTGCGAATCTTCTCATGGTTACTGTAATCCTTGCCTAATAATGACAGAGGATTTATAATATCCAGGAATCTCATAAACATCTGGGTGACAGATTCATTTGGCTTCATCTTGAACGCCTCATACTCCTCAGTAAGTCTGCTGATCTTTGACTCCTTGACGTACGTCGTACCTTCGTGGTTACTTCAAGAAGTTTTCATACTTTATTTGATGTTGTGCAAGTAGAAACTCTGTTAAATTCAATTCTGTCTAAAGCACAAAATAAAGCGTTAATAGCACGTGCATCAAGGTTGGCCTTTTTCTTTTCCTTATCAGTATACTTATCAAGCGGTTTTTCAACCAAAACATCTTCAACAAGAATACGAAAAGGCTTTTTTATAGCCATCAACAACTATGGTCCATAAGTCAAAGTATAGAGATTTTAAGAAGAAACTCATTCGTGTTTTCCAATAGGTATAATTTGTACCGTCAAACAGAGAAGGTCTGTTTGTGGCTTGGCCTTCACTTGTGAACTTCACAGTTGCCATGTGATGTGCTGTGATCGATGTAACAGTTAAGAAAGACAAAATTATAACTGTAATGTTACCTTGTTTTACCTGTATAACCCGCTCTGATACCAATTGTAGGAACAAATTTGTAAAGCACAATACTCAAGAGGGGGGGAGGGGTGAATAGAATAGGTAGCAAAATATAACTAATTAAAAAAGTTAGCAGCAAGATCACAGATAAATATATATATCACAAGTAAATAACTGTAAAAGCAGAGATCAGAAAGCAAACACAAAGACGACGATGTATACTGGTTTTCCTCTTGTATGGACTAGTCCAGTCGGAAGAACTCTATCTTCAAGTTGAATCCACTATTGGAATAAACCGCAAGTTTTCATACGAATTCCTTGCAACTTCTACAAATACGATCTTTGATTCGAAGTACTCGACCAACTTCAATTGTGAAGAGTCTTTCTTCAATCAAGCCTCTGATTACAATCGCTCTGAAGTTTCTAGACCGTACCGCACTGACAAATCGACTAGAGGATTGTAACTAGCTTAGGATTTGAAAATTAAAGCTTAGACACTCTTTAGAATAGAACAGTAGGCTTTAGAGAGAAGATATAAAAGTGAATTGGTGTATTGAAATGATCGAAATTCTTCTCTATTTATAGTCTTTCCAAAGGCAGAACTTTGGCAGAATTCGGGCAAAATTCGGACAGAACTCTATGAGAAAATTTCGTAAAAATCCGTAACTGCAGGGAGACCAAGTTTTCAAACGTTCAAAATACAACGACCACTAACCGAACTCTAACCGAACTCGGGCCGAACTCTGGCCAAGTTCTGTCAGGGTTTAGTCAGGGTTTTTGTAAAATGATTTTTGGTCTTTTTGAAATTCTTTTAAGCAGTTAGGAGCTTTTTGTAAATAGGGGCTGTTTTTCAAAACATGAAATATTTTTGAAAACATTTTTAGGGTAGCCTATTTTCTAGTACGACTCGGTTTACAATATATTCCTAGACTCAATAAAAAATAAAAATTGCATTGCATAAAGGAAATACAGACTCGAGTGGCAAATACAGCTTCGGTCTTGAACAGATCGGATAGCTATTCTCTGGCAGTGTCCAAGAGTCCAAAACTTCTTTAAGTAGCCCTTATACCGAGATAGAGTTTGATCAATTATTAAAATCAGGTTTGACCATGACCAATGGGCCAACAGTGACGAGTCGGAGGATCTTGATGACCATATAGGCGATTTGGGCTTTGGGATCATGCGGTCCCTGAAGCGAGACACGTTTTGGAAAGCCCTCCCGGCGAGGCTCGACCTAAGGAAGAGGTTGTCCCTTCGGTAGTCCTTGAGGATGTTGGTGATGGCGCTGAAGTGGGACTTCCAAAAGCCAATCTATAGGCAGAGGTCAGGAACAATAAGATAATAGTTAAGAAGCTGCTAAAATTAGCGAAGGCCTAAATGAACTTGGATTGAGGCTGTAGAGATAATATCGCTTTAGACTTTAGTTAATGTTACAAGGAACAAATGACTTAAATAGTCGACCCCAGAATTCTTGAACATTTTAGTTTCGTTTGAATATGGAGAGGCTGTATACCTATGGTACAATTTTCGGTTGTGAGTTACCCTCCAATCCTCGGATCTTCAAGTGCAAAAAGCTCAGACCTTCAACTCAGTTTCTTATTATCAATAAAAGGATAAGTTTTGGATGTGCAGAAGATGATTAGGGTCTTAATTTCTAAGAAATCATTTCTAGTCACTTAAAAAAGCACTCACTTCCAAAGCAATACAAGAGCAAAGATGAGGACAAACATGAATATTTTTCTAATTAAATCAGATTAAATGCTGTCACGACCCGTACCGTAGAGTAAGGGCACGAGACGTGGGTACGTCCAGCCTACGCCGCAGTGTCGGCGGTAGAATGCTGTCCTAGGTCACAACATCTAACAATATGATGCTAAGCAGTTTATACTCCCCGAATGGGGGTGACATAGCAGAATGTAAACTCAATCACAACTAAGAAAGAAGAAGCACGATATGATATAGAACTCAAATAAAATACAGATGATCAAAATAGTCTAAGTGTCTAAGATAACATCTCAGCAAACATCCAGAAATACAAGTCTCAACTACTGAATATGAAAGAATATATACAACCCAGATCTCGATGACAGAAATAAAGCCTAACTAAGCTAGTCCCAAGACAACATAAGTAAGATAAAGCCTAACTAAACTAGTCTAGACAGTAGGATAATGCCATCAGCTAGAGCTGGGTCCTCCTGAGATTCCAGCTCACAAGTGTCGTCTAGGGTTGCCCCATAGAAGGTATCCACACAGGCCTCCTCCTCGTCCTCTGTAATATTTTTAATAGGTCCAGTCAGGATAGGAGCGAGCACAATACATCTCAACGGATCATAGCAGGTTAGAAAATATAAACATGCAGTAGAGTAAGATACAGGAAACTGAAAGGAAGTACATGATATAAAAGAAGAGAACTGTATGTAAATAGCTACTGTATATAGAGAACTAATAGTGGCTAGTGATGTAGAGTACATGATAGCACATGTGAACAGGACATATTAGTACATGATCTACACTAAGGAGTTTCACATGATCTACACTACTATGGAATTTGTTCACATGATTATTAGCTCTCCCCCGTTTTCCCCAATCAATACACAAGGATCTAAGCAGGTTATGTTATTATACGTGATATCACATGAAGGCCCATGAAAGGGTGCACATGATATTATACATGAGGGCTCCGTGAACATGAGAGTACATGATTCACAAGAGTGTACATGTATGGAGAAAGCACAGGAGTACATGATGAAAGTGAAACGCACATGACACAATGTACCCGATGCTCCCGAGGGGGATAACATCGCATGAAGAGATCCAT
Source organism: Iris pallida (assembly GCA_029216955.1). Taxonomy (NCBI): domain Eukaryota; kingdom Viridiplantae; phylum Streptophyta; class Magnoliopsida; order Asparagales; family Iridaceae; genus Iris; species Iris pallida. The sequence goes on from JANAVB010011999.1 coordinate 15,511,769, forward strand.
ATAGTACTAATCCGTGATAATGTTGTGACAGCATCAAGTAAAGTAAGCTAAAGCAGGAATATAATTCTAACAAGTTTTGAAATGATCAGAGAATGTACTCGCCTGGTATCTGAGTGTCCGGATAAAATATACTATTCGAGGAGAGGTGTCTGGCTCCTAATCAGAACAGCACAAGTCACAACAAGCCTAAAATGATAACAAGATGCAATTCAATGCGTTCTAAATGAATCTAGGTCAATCTAGGCCAAAGTCAACTCTTGGTCAACTCTGGTTAACCCTAGAAGTCAAATTAGGTCAACTATGGTCAAACTAGGTCAAACAATTCTAAATTAGGTCAAACAAGTTATTCTAGGTCTAAACAAGTCTACAAGACCATACAAGCCTAAACCAAGCCTATCAAGTCTATACTAGTCTATAAAGTCTAAGTTAAACCATTCCAGGCTAATCACTATCTAGGCATATATATGTTTATTACATATACACATGTATACCTAAACCAACTTATACAACAACACCTAGCCTAAGCATCATCTATCACATTGCCATAAGACAAAGCCTCTAAAACACATTTCCTATCATAAAACACAACCTATACCCCTAACTAACATATAGCATATCATAAAGGTACTATACTTTACATATATATATTCACATAGTCAACTCCCAATTTTAGTTTTTTAGTGCATGTGTGATGTGTGTGTGGTAATGTGAGGGTGTTCTCAAATTTTTTACATGTGTGTGTGTGTACAGAATTTACAAACAGTGAGTGAAAAAAGGGGACAACAGTTTCCAGTTGTGTGTGTAGAGTGTGAGGGTGTGTATCAAAACTGTGTAGATGTGTATCAGGAATGTGACAGTGAATCAAACATAGTGTCCAATTACAGAAGCACTTGGAGCAACAAATGCATCATTGTCAACACTTGGTGCTTTGTCAAATATCCATGAAAGTCTGATGCCTTGATAATAAAATAACGTAATTAGTTGAATGTTCAAAATGATGAATCCAAACACTTCACAGGCTCTGTTTGTGTGTGTGTGTGACAATGATAAATTAAATAGGAAAATGGGAAGTTGATTAAGTATATTAGATTACATGTATAGCCATTACCCTAATAAGGTGATTTAAAGAAAATATTAAGCACAAGTTCCCTTAATATCAAATAGTAGGACTATCCCAAGTCATTGCTCTTAAAATAAACATACGTGTGCTAATCAAAATTGACATGTGCTAATCAAAATTGACATGTATAGCTGTCTGTGTGTGTAGTAGGATATAAATTAGTGTGTGAGTGATTGATCAATGGTTTAAATCTCAGAAAAACAAAACAGGTTCAGAATTCCAAATCAACTGTTACAACTAATTTCCACATTCGAAATCCCATACAACAATTTTTCACAAAATGATCCTCTACGAACCTAAACATGTTATTTAATGTTCAGCAAATTAAACCATAGCTAAATTACATGACATTAAATCATTAAAATGAAAAGGGTATGAAGAACAGTGAATTAAATACACTGATACATAGAGTATCAGGAAAATAGGGAAATTGAAATTCAAACATCAAAATCAGTCTAATACTAGGAATTAATGCTTGGTAATGTGAGTGTCATGTGAGTGTCATGTGTGTTGGTGTCAGCCATAACCAAATGTGTCCACACAGTAGACATAAACGTGGCCAAATCGAATAAAACCCAAATCAGCACAAACTGGAGACTGCACAGTGCACTGTCTCGTGCACGAGTGCACGCGTGTCGTGCTCGTGTCACAGACCAAACCAAGCCTCGTGCTCACAACCCTAGGTTCGCCTAGGATCCAGCTACCAATGTGTCACCCTGATTTGGGTCACGTGTCCCCGAGTCGTGTCCAAAATGCGCGTATCAGAACCCCGTAAGGACTGAACCGAACCCAGTAAAAATCAGTGTAGTGTCTCGTGTTCCCTCGACACGACACGAAAGGTCGTGCCACTTGGGGAGTGTCATGTCAGACACTGCCCCAACGTGTCCTCGAAGTATCACGTGTCCCCGTATCCTACCCAGTGAGCATTTGGCCCCGAGTAGCAGGACATGGAAAACCCTTCGTGTACGGCCGTGTCCATTGAGCAAAACACGACACAAAACAACTAGAAATCAACTCAGTCAAGTGGAATCCCACAAACAAGATCTAGATCTAAATTCTTATTCAAAAATAATTCAAAAACCAAATCGAAATGCCCATTGGGGCATTTCATCAAACACTTAGGTCTACAGTCGGATACGTGTCCAATACGGACACGAAATGAATCCACCTTGACACGAAACAAAATCCTACAGTTAGGGGACTCCTAGGGCTAGGCTACCATGCAAAGAAAATTGGAATTTAATGGTGTTTAGAGTGATTTACCTAGTGGTGTCAAAACCCAAAGAAAGCTCTCAATTAGGGGGTTCTCCTTGCTAGCCAATCCTTCCAAATTGACCACAAACTGAGATTCCTCAACACAAACAGCAAGTATAGGTGAATTAGAATCTAATGCAATTGGTTTGGATTGAAAAAGAATTAAAATGAATTTTCTATGAATTGATGAAGTTGGAAAGATACCTCTTCTTTAAACTTGTGATCTTTCCTAAAAGAGGCTAGCCCTAAATGGAGGAGAGTATAAATAGGGGGGTTCCCAATGTGGCCGCCCATAGTGGGTTAGGGTTAATGATGGGCTATGGGCTTCTATGGGCTTAAGTTGAAAATCAATGGTTTCAAAACCATAAGTCATGGCTTATGACTAAAAGCCTTCCCTATTCAACTTGAGTCTAAAAGACTAAAACATGGGTTAACTCTAGTTAGACTAGGGTTACTTAACCTAACCAAGGTAGTCACAACTAGGGTTAGCTTCTAGACTAGTCTACCAAAGTCAATGCTAGTCAAAGTCAACCTAGTCAACCATCATCCAAAAAAATTCCTAAAAAAATTCCATAAATTCAAATAAATAATATAAAAATCAAATAAACCCAAAAATGACAAAAATACCCTCAAACTAGAAATGTGGTAGTGACAAATCTACACTTCTTAAAATAATTTCGTCTTCGAAATTGAAAGGCAAAATACAACTGATGAAAAGGATAGAAAGTATACCTCACGGTCCAAAAAGATATGGGTACCGCTCGTGCATCTCATCCTCTCGCTCCTAGGTAGACTCTCCTGGAGAATGATGCCTCCATGCGATGCGAACCAATGGTATCACCTGGTTCCTCAGTACCTTCTCCCGTCGATCCAGAATCTCCACTGGCTGCTCTGGATAGCTGAGAGTAGGTCCAACCTCAATCTCCGAATGATCGAGCACATGGCTAGGATCAGCCATGTACCGTCTCAACTGTGGTACATAGAATACGTTGTGGACCCCCACTAGTGCAGGTGGCAAGTCTAGCCTTTATGCAATATCATCGACTCTTCTGCTGATAACAAACGGGCCGATGAAGCGCGGGCTAAGCTTCCCACCTCCACCAAAACGTATCGTACCACGAGTCGGAGATATCTTCAAGAAAACCTGGTCTCCAACCTAATCACAAGCAAGGTCTCAATTTAATTATGATAAACAAACATGATCAAAATCACAAACACCTAAATCTAATCCTACTCTAATCTGTACCTCAAACTCCAATGACCTTCGGTGGCTATCGGCCCAGTGCCGATGTCTGTCCTGTGCCACGCGAAGTCTGTCCCTGATGAGCTTCACCTTCTCGGCTGCGTCAACAACCATCTTTGGTCCCAGTAAAGCTCGCTCACCAACATCATGCCAAGATAAGGGTGTACGACACCTACGCCCGTACAGAGCCTCGAAAGGTGACATCTCAATGCTGGCCTGAAAACTGTTATTGTAAGCAAACTCCACCAAATGTAGATGATCCTCCCAGGAACCTCCAAAGTCCAAGACGCACGTCCGCAGCATATCCTCGAGCGTCTGAATAGTCCTCTCTGACTGTCCGTCCGTCTGGGGGTGGTATGCATATAATGCCCGTATTTCGGAATACGTATTTTGATCAGGCTTATATGTATTTCAGACCTGTATTTTATTTTCTCAGATTCTGGCCTGTAATTGTGTTTTGGCTTAACTTGCGGATTTTGGTTTTCTCGTAAAATGGGTTTTGGACCTGGCGTGGTTTTATTTTATGGAGAAGGAATTGGTTTGGTTTGGTTTGGTTTGGTTTGCATTGGACTACCTTAGCTAACCTCCATCCTCAACACAACATATCATCCCTCATTAAAACCCCACCTAACTTTCTCTCTCCTCATAACTTCCATTAATTTCTTCACCTTCTTCTTCCTTCCTCCATACAACACCAACACCATAGGCAAGTGCACCTTGCCACCAAATAAGCACCCCATTTTATTTGTCCATTAGCTAAATTAGGCTATGATGAACAACATTAGAACTTGGCATTTTGTGATTTGGAGCTTCCATTTTTCTAGATCTAAGTTTTAACCATTTTCGGTTTTTCTTGGTTTTGATCTATTAAACTTAGATTTTTCCTTGTTTTGAGGCTTCCATGTGGAAGATAATTTAATTTTACACAAGTTAGAACTTTGAAAATCCAAATTTGATTTTGTTTTGGCTAAGATATGAAGATTTGAAGTTTGGAGTTCTTGGAGTTTTTCCCTCAGCCAGATGGAGAAGATGACCCTCGGCCAGCGCTCTTTAGCGCAAGGCCATGTGCAGTTCATTTCCTGCGGAGTTCAACTCATGCGCAGTTCATTTCCTGCGCAGTTCAACTCATGCGCAGTTCATTTCCTGCGCAGTTCAACTCATACGCAGTTCATTTCTTGCCCAGTTCAACTCATGCGCAGTTTATTTCCTGCGCAGTTCAACTTATGCGCAGTTCATTTCCTGTGCAGTTCAACTCATGCACAGTTCATTTCCTGCGCAGTTCAACTCATACGCAGTTTATTTTCTGCGTAGTTCAACTCATGCATAGTTTATTTCCTACGCAGTTCAACTCATGTGCAGTTCATTTCCTGTGCAGTTCATTTCCTGCACAGTTCAACTCATGCGCAGTTCGACCCTAGCGCAATCTAACCCCAGCGTAACCCACTTGCCCATGATGGTTTAGTTTTATTCCTTGGACTTGGCTTCTCTTTTGTGGATTGGAGTCTTGAGATCTTGTTCCACACAACACGACTGTCTTGACCCAACACGACCTGGCACGGTTTTTGGTGTTTTGCTTATGACTAGTACAGTTTTTCATGATTTCTGTGAAGTATGATTCTAGTACTTTCTGATCTTCTTGATAGTGACCCGATGGGGTGCGCTCTTAACTTCTAACCTGTAACTTGTAACTTGACCTGACCTGATGCTGTTGCGATGGCTAACTTGACTCGTATAATCAACTCTGACGCCGTGGGTGTTCATTCTTGCTGCTTTGTGCAATCTACTAGTCTTGTCTCGTATCATGTCTAAGACGTGACTCCCTGGTTACCACGGTCAGGGATTCACACTGAATATGGATTAGGCTAATGGCTAGATCAAACTATAGTTCATGGAGAATTTCCAGTCATAGGCGATCTCGTTATCTGGGCGCTTTTAAACGGACTTGTAGCCTGCCGACGAGTAGGGCACATTTTTAGCACACTGTTACGTGTTGCACTCTCTAAGTCACCTAAGGGTATATCGTCTCCTGGGCGATGTACCCAACCATACTCTCAACCTGCAGAAGGATAACTGGATAGTCTGCAGGGCTTGGGACTGGGAATTTCTCATTTGTATCTTGCTAGTAACTAGGCTTGTGATAACCCTAGTTAGTTAAGTAGTAAGCCGTAGTAATTGCTTGGCCGCTTGTGAATGGATGGTGTCCAGCCTTGTCTAAGTCTCGTCTAGTCCCTGTACCTGGTACTCCTGAACATGATTGTTTTACTTATCTTGAACAATAAATGGGTAGAGACAAAGTGCTATTCAGGCGAAGGGTTACAACCCCGGTCCTTGTTTGGTTTACGGGTTGTAACCTGGCTCCCGGAATGGTTCCACATCCGTAGTCGTTTATTATCCTGTTGTACTCTTTATTACTTATACTTTTCTTCTATTTCTTATGTTCTGATATGCTGGCTTTTATTCTTATTTCGTGGCCTCCCTTGTGGCACTTGCTCTTTCTGGGGTTTGACCCAGCTGGTTTTGTGTGGCCAGATTTCGGAGCAGCACCCGAGGATCTACCGAACTTCCAGTCCAATGGTGGCGACTAGAAGGAACCCGGGCTACGAGTGGGTTTTCCATTTTGTTTCGCTCACTACCTTGTAAAATTATTCTTTCGAGGCGTTTAGCTGACGCGCACCTGTTAGCTCGATACATATTTACTTACTGTCTGCCTATGGGCTGTAAACATGATTAACAAATCCTAGGGTTGATCATGTATGACTTAACTCTTGCTAGTCCTCGTATTTTGTATGACTAGCTTCATGATCAGCTGAATATGTAATATTTGGGACGCCTTTTTTTTGTATATTTGGTGGTCTAACATCTTGTAACTATATTACTTGCTTGAGATTGAGACAATAGACTTGACCTTAAGAGACCGTTGGCTTGTAGTAAACCCTCATATCTAGACAGCCGTGACCGTATAGCGAGGTGGATTCCATTTCAATAAACGTAGCTGGCTATGTACGCCCCCGCTCTCCAGTATTCTAGTTTTGGGGCGTCACATGGTTTAAGTGGTGGCCCATGCAGGTCTTGGCATTCAAGAATGTGAGGGTTTACCTAATAGATGTCTCAATCAGTATTCGCCCTTGATCTCTGCTCGTATCTTCAAATCCCTGAGAATCTTGACCTGATCACATGCTTGTATCGTTGATCTGTCCTGGTCCTTCCTTATTATTTTCTGTATCATCTTCTTCAGCGGTACTGCACTTGACCCCGCCGATCAGCGAGGTGGAGCGCTTCCCGTGGACCAGCAACCCGGAGATCAAGCCCAGCATTCCGAAGTAGCCTCCAGATTTGTACCTACTGGAGGAGAGCCCGCTGTTCAGCCCGTTCGACCTGCCGAGCTTGACGATGGTACCTTGGTAGGTCTCGTCAGGACCTTGATAGCTTTCCAGGATCGTAGAGGAGGCACCTTGCACCAGGTAGTGGCAGATGCTTTGACCAGAGGCGGTCATCCAGGGAACAGCACGGCCAACAGCTTCAAGCGCCTGAACCCTCCCTTCTTCGACGGCAGCGAAGATGCGATCGTGCGGACGCTTGCTTCAGGATACCGAGGTGATTCTGGAAGCAGCTAGGACACCTGAGAATGAGAAGGTGGCGGTAGTACGCCTACAGTTGCTAGACTTAGCTCGCAGTTGGTGGGCGGCACAGGCCGTGGGATTAGCAGCGCGGTTGCTTGGGCGGTGTTTAGAGAAAGATTCCAGACGAAGTATTTCGATGCTGTAGCTCGGTACGAGCTACAGACGAGATTTACCAACTTGAAGCAAGGAGGCAGAACGGTCGACGGTTATGCATCTGAGTTTTCTAGACTCAGTAGCTTTGCCCCCACCTTGGTGGCAACCGAGTTTGATAGGGCCCAGCAGTTCCAGCAGGGGCTACATTTGGAGATCTTGTTGGCAGTTGAGCAGTTCGAGCACCAGACGTTCGATGTAGTATTGAGGACAGCTAGGAGGCATGAGTACACCTCCCAGAGGATCGTGGATAGGACCGGAGGTAGGAAGTGGTCCCACAATCAGATGCACCAATCATCAGCTCCAGCCCCTGCAGCAAGGGGTTTGACCATTGGAACTCCGAGGCGGGCAGCCTCAGTAACGTCGGTTCAGCATTCAACCCCGATGTACCCGCAGCAGCAGAAGCAGAAGCAGACTTCCGCGATGGGATGTTCTCATTGCGGGAAGCCAGGGCATGTGGTAGCAGATTATCGCAGGGCGCAAGGATTATGCCTGGCTTGCGGGGCGGCTGATCACAAGATAGGAGCCTGCCCGAATAGTGGTAGTTCATCCTCTTCCAACCTAACCAGTCCATCGGTTAGGGGACCAGCACCTATGCAGTAGCAGCAGTACCCGAGGCTATTGTTGCCTCAGGCCCAGGTGTTTCATCAGCAGAACCAGCAGCAGTATACCCAAGCCCAAGTGCAGAGCAGGCAGAGAAGTTTCCAGTAAAGAGGACCCGCAGCCAGAGGACAAGGTCAGGCAATAATGATGGCTATGAAAGAAAAAGTTGCACCAGGTGAGGTAGTGGCAGGTACTATTCTCGTCAACTCCTCTCTAGTATTGGTATTATTTGATTCTGGTGTATCGCATTCATTCATGTCTGTACGATTTGCGACACGGATAGGATTGGAGCCCGAGTCATTATCAGTGAGGCTCAATATACTTACTGGTAATGGTCTTGTGGGAGTAGATTGAGTGTTTTCCTCGTGTCGGATCGTAGTTAGCGGTAAGGGAGTTCCCCGCTAGATTTATAGAGTTCCCTATGGCAGACTATGATGTAGTCTTAGGCATGGATTGGTTGAGGAACCAGTATACTAGGATAGACTGCCATGTTGGCAGGGTTGTCTTTAGTATTCCAGGCGAGCCAGAGTTTTCATTTTCCAGAGGCGCAGTGGAGCCATCTCCCCTAGTATTGCGGATGACAGTAGCAGTACACTTACCCCGGATAGTTGAAGAGTTTCCAGATGTCTTCCCAGAGGAACTTCCAGGGATGCCGCCAGAGCGGGAGATTGAGTTCACTATAGACTTGATCCCGGGACAGCACCAGTATCAGAGCGAGTCTACAGGATGGCACCTTCAGAGTTGGAGATTTTGTACAAGATGATTGAAGAACTCAGGACCAAGGGATTCATCCGTGCAAGTGGATCGCCTTGGGGAGCCCCGATGCTTCTTGTGAAAAAGAAGGATGGTACGTCCAGGTTATGTGTAGATTATCGTACCTTGAACTCAGTGACAATCAAGAACAGATACCCTCTCCCGAGGATAGATGACTTGTTTGATCAACTCAAAGGGGCTTCAGTATTCTCGAAGATAGACTTGCGGACAGGATACCACCAGATCAGAGTCAGAGAACAGGACATCCCGAAGACAGCTTTTCGGTCTAGGTATGCGCATTGGGAGCTCCTTGTTATGCCCTTTGGAGCAACCAATGTGCCAGCCGTATTCATGGACCTCATGAATCGCATTTTCGTGCCTTACTTGGATCAGTTCATGATCGTGTTCCTAGATGATATCCTGGTCTACAGCAAGAGCGAAGCAGAGCATGAGCAGCATCTCAGAATCGTCCTTCAGACGCTTAGAGAGCACCAGTTGTACGCCAAGTTCAGTAAATACGAGTTCTGGCTCGATCGCATTTCGTACTTGGGTCACATCATTACCCGAGGAGGAGTGGAAGTGGATCCCCAGAAGATTTTGGCTATCGAGACGTGGCCAGTACCTAGCTCAGTGGCAGAGGTTCGCAGCTTCCTTGGATTAGCCGGCTACTACCGGCGATTTGTTTCAGATTTTCTAAGGATTTCGGCGCCGATGACCCAGTTGACCCGCAATGATGTGCAGTTTGCTTGGACAGCAGAGTGTCAGGAATCATTTGAGAAGTTGAAGCGAGGTTTGATAACGGCTCCCATTCTCACCCTTCCAGATGGGACCGGAGGATTCACAGTTTATTGCGACGCTTCAGGCAGAGGATTGGGGTGTGTCTTGATGCAGCATGGGAAGGTAATATCTTATGCATCACGTCAACTTCGTGATCATGAGAAAAATTACCCAACCACGACTTGGAACTGGCAGCAGTAGTGTTTGCACTTAAGCTTTGGCGGCACTACTTGTACGGAGATAGAGTGGAGATATTTACTGATCACAAGAGCCTGAAGTATGTTTTCATCCAGAAGGACCTTAATATGCGGCAGAGAAGATGGCTCGAGCTACCGGTGGACTACGATGTGGATTTGCAGTATCACCCATGGAAGGCCAACGTTGTAGCAGATGCGTTGAGCCGGAGAGCCGGAGTTTATTTCCTAACGGCGCAACCAGAATTATTGGTAGATCTTCAGAATATGGGAATTGAAGTGGTTCTTCCTACCAACGCGGCGTTGATGGCCAGTCTATAGGTTCAGTCCAGCATAGTTGAGAGGATCCGGATGGCGCAGTCTACAGATTCTAAGATTCAGCGACTCAGAGCAGAGTGTTAGACAGGAAGATGGCCAGAGTTGTGCATTCATGAAGATGGTACACTTCGACATGGCACTCGTTTTTGTGTACCCAGTAGAGATATCAGACAGGAGGTCATGGCAAAAGCTCACAGTTCGCAGTATTCTATTCATTCCAGTGGCACGAAGATGTACCGTGACATTCGTCAGCACTTCTGGTGGAATGGCATGAAGAGGAAGATAGCTCGGTTCGTCTCTCGGTGTTTGGTTTGCCAGCAGGTTAAAGCTGAACATCAGAGGCCAGCTGGACTTCTTCAGCCCTTGCCGATTCCAGAATAGAAGTGGGTGCATATGACCATGGATTTTGTGACTGGATTGCCTAGATCCCCAGCTGGTCGAGATGCTATTTGGGTTATAGTTGACAGGCTCACGAAGGTGGATCATTTTATCCCATTCAGAGTTGGTCAGTCGACGGCTCAGCTAGCAGAGATGTATCTCAGGCAGATTATCAGGATTCACGGTGTGCCCGTCAGTATCACCTCGGACCGAGATTCAAGATTTACGTCACACTTTTGGCGCAGCCTGCAAGAGAGTTTGGGAACTCACCTTCAGTTTAGCTCAGCTTATCATCCGCAGACAGATGGTCAGTCGGAACGCGCAATCCAGACTCTTGAAGATATGTTGAGGTCTTGTACCCTTGACTTCGGTGGTTCATGGAAGGATCACCTGTACCTGGTAGAATTCTCGTACAACAATAGTTTCCAGGCCAGTATTCAGATGGCTCCTTTCGAGGCCTTATATGGCAGGAAGTACAGATCCCTGCTAGCATGGGACGACATCGGAGAGAGACAGATGCCTGGCCCAGAAATGATTGCCCAGACAGTTGAAGTGGTCAGAAGAATCAGAGATCGTCTTCGAGTGGCCCAAAATCGCCAGCGCCATTGGGCCGATGCTCATCGACGTCCCTTAGAGTTTGCTATCGGCGACCATGTATTCCTTAGGATATCGTCTAACCGCGGCGTCATTCACTTTGGCGTACGGGGAAAGCTTAGTCCTAGGTATATAGGGCCGTTCGATATCCTGGAGCGAGTAGGAGATGTATCATATCGTCTCGCTCTTCTTCCGTCGCTAAGTGAGGTGCATGATGTATTCCATGTATCCCAATTACGACGGTACATCTCGGACCCGAGCCATATCTTGGACCATTCGAAACTGGTTGTTGGTACCAACCTTTCGTATGAGGAGAGGCCCCTGTCTATATTGGACCGGAGAGAAAAGATACTCAAGAACAAGACTATTAGCTTAGTTCGTGTTGCTTGGGGTCATCACTCTCTAGGTGAGTCAACGTGGGAGCGTGAGGACGACATCCGATCACGATATCCTGACTTGTTTGACTCGTAAGGTATAATATCTTCCTTATGCCTTATGCCCTCCATCCCTTGCTTGCATGTATGATTGTTTGATTGTTTGCTTAGTGTAGCTTATTTATGAATAGTATAGCTGGCTCTTACATCTCTAAGCATCTTGATTTAAATTCCGAGGACGGAATTCTTTTAAGGTGGGTAGAGTTGTAATGCCCGTATTTTAAAATATGTGTTTTGATCAGGCTTATATGTATTTCGGACCTGTATTTTATTTTCTCAGATTCTGGCCTGTAATTGTGTTTTGGCTTAACTTGTGGATTTTGGTTTTCTCGTAAAATGGGTTTTGGACCTGGCGTGGTTTTATTTTATGGAGAAGGAATTGGTTTGGTTTGGTTTGGTTTGCATTGGACTACCTTAGCTAACCTCCACCCTCAACACAACATATCATCCCTCATTAAAACCCCACCTAACTTTCTCTCTCCTCATAACTTCCATTAATTTCTTCACCTTCTCCTTCCTTCCTCCACAAAACACCAATACCATAGGCAAGTGCACCTTGCCACCAAATAAGCACCCTATTTTATTTGTCCATTAGCTAGATTAGGCCATGTGAACAACATTATAACTTGGCATTTTGTGATTTGGAGCTTCCATTTTTCTAGATCTAAGTTTTAACCATTTTTGGTTTTTCTTGGTTTTGATCTATTAAACTTAGATTTTTCCTTGTTTTGAGGCTTCCATGTGGAAGATAATTCAATTTTACACAAGTTAGAACTTTGAAAATCCAAATTTGGTTTTGTTTTGGCTAAGATATGAAGATTTGAAGTTTGGAGTTCTTGGGGTTTTTCCCTCGGCCTGATGGAGAAGATGACCCTCGGCCAGTGCTCTTTAGCGCAAGGCCATGCGCAGTTCATTTCATGCGCAGTTCAACTCATGCGCAGTTCATTTCATGCGCAGTTCAACTCATGCGCAGTTCATTTCCTGCGCAGTTCAACTCATACGCAGTTCATTTCTTGTGCAGTTCAACTCATGCGCAGTTCATTTCCTGCACAGTTCAACTCATGCGCAGTTCATTTCCTGCGCAGTTCAACTCATACGCAGTTCATTTCCTGCGCAGTTCAACTCATGCGCAGTTCATTTCCTGTGCAGTTCAACTCATACGCAGTTTATTTCCTGCGCAGTTCAACTCATGTGCAGTTTATTTCCTCCGCAGTTCATTTCCTGCACAGTTCAACTCATGAGCAGTTCGACCCTAGCGCAATCTAACCCCAGCGCAACCCACTTGCCCATGATGGTTTAGTTTTATTCCTTGGACTTGGCTTCTCTTTTATGGATTGGAGTCTTGAGATCGTGTTCCACACAACACGACTGTCTTGACCCAATACGACCTGGTACGGTTTTTGGTGTTTTGCTTATGACTAGTACGATTTTTCGTAATTTCTGTGAAGTATGATTCTAGTACTTTCTGATCTTCTTGATAGTGACCCGATGGGGTGCGCTCTTAACTTGTAACCTGTAACTTGTAACTTGACCTGACCTGATGCTGTTGCGATGGCTAACTTGACTCGTATAATCAACTCTGATGCCGTGGGTGTTCATTCTTGCTGCTTTGTGCAATCCACTTGTCTTGTCTCGCATCATGTCTAGGACGTGACTTCCTGGTTACCACGGTCAGGGATTCACACTGAATATGGATTAGGCTAATGGCTAGATCAAACTATAGTTCATGGAGAATTTCCAGTCACATGCGATCTCGTTATCTGGGCACTTTTAAACGGACTTGTAGCCTGCCGACGAGTAGGGCACATTTCTAGCACACTGTTACGTGTTGCACTCTCTAAGTCACCTAAGGGTATATCGTCTCCTGGGCGATGTACCCAACCATACTCTCAACCTGCAGAAGGATAACTGGATAGTCTGCAGGGCTTGGGACTGGAAATTTCTCATTTGTATCTTGCTAGTAACTAGGCTTGTGATAACCCTAGTTAGTTAAGTAGTAAGCCGTAGTAATTGCTTGGCCGCTTGTGAATGGATGGTGTCCAGCCTTTTCTAAGTCTCGTCTAGTCCCTGTACCTGGTACTCCTGAATATGATTGTTTTACTTATCTTGAACAATAAATGGGTAGAGACAAAGTGCTATTCAGGCGAAGGGTTACAACCCCGATCCTTGTTTGGTTTACGGGTTGTAACCTGGCTCCCGGAATGGTTCCACGTCCCTAGTCGTTTATTATCCTGTTGTACTCTTTATTACTTGTACTTTTCTTCTATTTCTTATGTTCTGATATGCTGGCTTTTATTCTTATTTCGTAGCCTCCCTTGTGGCACTTGCTCTTTCTGGGGTTTGATCCAGCTGGTTTTGTGTGGCCAGATTTCGGAGCAGCACCCGAGGATCTACCGAACTTCCAGCCCAATGGTGGCGACTAGAAGGAACCCGGGCTACGAGTGGGTTTTCCATTTTGTTTCGCTCACTACCTTGTAAAATTATTCTTTCGGGACGTTTAGCCGACGAGCACCTGTTAGCTCGATGCATATTTACTTACTGTCTGCCTACGGGCTGTAAACATGATTAACAAATCCTAGTGTTGATCATGTATGACTTCCTCGTATTTTGTATGACTAGCTTCATGATCAGCCGAATATGTAATATTTGGGACACCTTTTTTTGTATATTTGGTGGTCTAACATCTTGTAACTATATTACTTGCTTGAGATTGAGACAATAGGCTTGACCTTAAGAGACCGTTGGCTTGTAGTAAACCCTCATATCTACACAGCCGTGACCGTATAGCGAGGTGGATTCCATTTCAATATACGTAGCTGGCTATGTACGCCCCCGCTCTCCAGTATTCTGGTTCTTGGGCGTCACAATGCAGTACTAAACTTGAGTTGAGTGCCCAAGCTAGTCTGCAGACTCCTCCAGAAATGAGAAGTAAAGCGACTATCCCGATCTGAGACGATGCTGACCGAAACCCCATAAATTATAACTATCTGCCGCATATACATCTCTGCAAGCCTCTCTGTAGACGTACCCACCTTGAATGGCAAGAAGTGGGCCGATTTGGTCAACCTGTCAACGATGACCCAAATCGCATCTTTTCCTCCTGGTGTACGCGGCAATCCAGATACGAAATCCATAGTGATAGGCTCCCACTTCCACTCGGGAATGGGCAATGGCTGCAACAATCCACCAGGCCTCTGCCTCTCTGCCTTGACCTGCTGACAGACCAAGCACCTAGCTACGAAGCGAGCTACCTCCCGCTTCATCCCGTACCACCAAACATGCTCCCTCAGATCTCAGTACATCTTGTTGGCACCAGGGTGTATAGAGTACTGAGATCTGTGGGCCTCCTGTATAACCTGCTCCCTAAGATCTCCGCTGAGCACACATAACCTGGAACCGTGCCGCAAGGCACCATCCTCTGCAAGAGAAAACTCGCCATCCAGCAATCCTGCTCGAACCTGCTCTCGGAGACACCGCAGAGCAACATCCTAAAACTGTGCCGACTTGTTCCTCTCCACCAAGTCTGACTGAATCTGTAGGCCCCACATCTGCATCTGGACTCCGGGCACGATCACCTCAATCCCCAGGCTCTCCAAATCAGCAAGCAAATGCCGATCCATAGTCAAACACATGGCCGTCGGATACCTACTCAAGGCATCGGCAACCACGTTGGCCTTCCTTGGGTGATACTGAAGTGATATGTCGAAGTCCTTCATCAGCTCTAGCCATCTGCGCTGCCTCATATTCAGCTCCTTCTGAGTGAACACATACTTTAAGCTCTTGTGATCTGTAAAAATCTCCACCCTCTCTCCGTATAGATAGTTCTTCCACAACTTCAGAGCAAAAATTACTGCTGCTAGCTCCAGGTCGTGGGTAGGTTAGTTCTTCTCATGGGGACGTAACTGCCTGGAAGCATAGACAATCACCTTCCCGTGCTGCTGCAATACACAACCCAGCCCCTTCCCTGAAGCGTCACTATAAATAGTGAATCACCCTGATCCTGAAGGCAATATCAGAATCGGAGCTGTCGTAAGCCGCTTCTTCAACTCATCAAAAGCTGCCTGACACTCCTCTGACCAAACATACTCAGCATCCTTCCGGGTCAACCGAGTCAACGGCTCTGCAACCCGGGAGAAATCCTGCACAAATCTCCTATAATATCCTGCCAGCCCCAAGAAACTCCTGATCTCTGCCACTGAAGTCGGCGCAGCCTATGCCTCAACTGCTACGATCTTCTTGGGGTCAACTGAGATCCCATCTCTAGTCACCACATGCCCCAAAAAGTCAATCCGGTCCAAAAAGAACTCACACATAGAGAGCTTCCCATAAAGCTGCTCCTTCCTGAGAGTCTCCAGCACTATCCTCAGGTGCTCCTCGTGCTCCTCCTCAGTCTTGGAATATACCAAGATGTCGTCAATGAACACCACCACAAACTGATCCAGATACTGGTGGAACACCTTGTTCATCAGGTTCATAAACACTGCTGGTGCATTGGTTAGCCCAAACGGCATAACCAAAAACTCAAACTGCCCGTACAGCATCCTGAAAGCGGTCTTGGGAATATCCTCCCTCTTCACCTTCACCTGGTGATATCCTGACCTCAGATCAATCTTGGAAAATACCCGAGCTCCGCTCAACTGGTCAAAAAGATCATCGATCCGTGGCAGTGGGTATCTGTTCTTGATCGTGAGATTGTTGAGTGCCCTGTAGTCAATACACATCCGTACTGACCCATCCTTCTTCGGCACAAACAATACTGGTGCACCCCATGGCGACGAACTCGAACGGATGAAGCCCTTGTCCTGCAGCTCATCCACCTGCTTCTTCAGCTCCACCAACTCACTGTTGTTTACTCGATAGACGTACTGAGAGATGGGTTCCGCTCCTGGAACCAATTCTATTGAGAACTCAATGTCTCTGTCTTGTGGCAATCCAGGCAACTCCTCTGAAAAAACGTCCATATACTCTGCTATCAGGGGATATGGAATCGTCTGCTCCTCAACCGAGACTCCGCAGAAAACTTCACTGCTCTGCTCCGTCTGACGTCTGGAGTACTCGAACTCTGGCTCCTCCGGCACTCTGAAGAGAACTCTACCCCCTCTGCAATGAATGTTGGCATGGTGCCTGCTCAACCAATCCATACCGAGTACTATATCGTAGTTCGGCAATGGCATTACGAGCAGGCTCACCTCCAACTCACAGCCTCCCAGAACAACACTCCGACCCTTACAAACATCACTCACGAGGATAATGCTACCCCCGGTCGTGATCTTGTAAGTCTTAGGCAATGATTCAGCTATGATACCGTGTCTAATCGCAAATGATACTGATATGAAGCTATGCGAAGCACCGGAATCGAATAATGCAAAAGCTGGACTGGAGTCGAGAAGAACCGAACCTGCAATCAGCTCTCCTATCGCCTCTGTATCCTCGGCCGCCATGGCAAAAGCTCGCCCCTGCTGGCCTCCCCTGGCCTGCTGCTGATGCTGAACAAATCTCTGCTGATGTGTCGGCAGGGCTGGTCCCCTCTGCAGGCCTGCTGGAGCCTTGGCTCCTCCTCCCTGAGCTACTCGTCCCCCAGACCTAGCACAATCCCTCAGCTGGTGATCTGCCGCTCCGCAAAGAAGGCACTTCCCGAGCCTCTTTCTGCACTCGTGTCATCCATGCCCTGGCTTCTTACAGAATGTGCAACTGACTGTCTGCTGTCTGGGTGTCTGATGCTGAAACTGCTGCTGGTGAACTGGTCTCTGCTGGAACGGCTGCGGCTGGAACTGCCTCGGCTGCTGGTGCAGAAAGTGAGGCCTCTTGGCCTGACCTCCACTGCTGCTGCCCCCAACTGGGTCTCGCCCCCTCTTGAGCCTAAGCTCAAGATCATCCTCAGCCAATAAGGCGCCCGTCAAAATCTCCTCAAAAGTGGCATCCTTGTTGCCCTTGGTCAAGGACTTGACTTCCTTGACCAGACCCTTCCGAAACCTCTGGGCCTTTGCCGTCTCGCTCAAGCCCTCTACGAATCTGTCGAGGCGGCCGAACTCTCCAGCGTACTCCTCCACTGATAGGCTCCCCTGAACTAAGCTCTCGAACTGTGACTCCAAGGCTCGGAGCGCTGAATCTGGAAAGAACTTCTTCTTAAAGAAGCCCTTGAACTCCTCCCAGGTCTATCCAGCTACCCCCACCCTGGGGGCTGACTGATACCAGGTGCGAGCAAGATCTCGCATCCGGCTAGCTGTTGCCTCTATCTGGAGATCTGCCAGTATCCGGGCCAGGCGGAAGATCTCCTCTATATGCTCAATCCACTCGTCAGCATATAGAATCCCCTCCGTCCCTAGGAAGTCTCTCGGGCTCATCTTCTGGAACTGCTCTATCCTCGGTGTCCTCGGCTGCTGAACCACTGATCGAGCTACGACTGTCGTAAGGGCCAACTCTATGCCCCTGTCCTGTCGGGCCTGCTGTCGGTCCATAAACTGCTGGAAGTAGGCGAACATCCGTATCGCATCCACGTATCCTGTAGGCGGCGGCTGCTGGAAAGGCATCTCTGGGATGACTGGGTCCTGCCTCCTAGCTGGTGGAGGCATACCCGCTGCTGCTGCTGCTGAAGTCCTAATACGAGCAGAGGTGGCAAGAGCTGCAGTCTCCTGTCCCTGCTGAACTGGCTGAGAGGTAGCAGTCCCCTCTACAGCATCCCCATAAATGGTACGCTACGACCGCGTCTCCACCATCCTGAAGACAGACCAACAAGAGTATCAATTTCTGAGAAAGAAGCGATATAACAAAGACGGACAGTTAAAATTCAAAAGAAATCAGTTGACAATAAGGATTTAGATGGCAATAAAAGAGTTTTTTCTAATATGATTGAGTACCTGGAAAGCTAATGTCCTATTTCCTACTGCCGGCTGTAGTGATACTCTGGTTCGAATACCACTACACTTCTAGTCTAGACCTGCATGGGCCACCACTAAAAACGTGTCACGAGTACCCTAGAGTAAGGGCACGAGACGTGGGTACGTCCAGCCTACGCCGCGGTGTCGGCGGTAGAATGCTGTCCTAGGTCACAACATCTAACAATATGATGCTAAGCAGTTTATACTCCCCGAATGGAGGTGACATAGCAGAATGTAAACTCAATCACAACTAAGAAGAAGCACGATATGACATAGAACTCAAATGAAATACAGATGATCAAAATAGTCTAAGTGTCTAAGATAACATCTCAGCAAACATCCAGAAATGCAAGTCTCAACTACTGAATATGAAAGAATATATACAACCCAGATCTCGATGACAGAAATAAAGCCTAACTAAGCTAGTCCCAAGACAACATAAGTAAGATAAAACCTAACTAAACTAGTCTAGGCAGTAGGGTAATGCCATCAGCTAGAGCTGGGTCCTCCTGAGAGTCCAGCTCACAAGTGTCGTCTAGGGTTGCCCCGTAGAAGGTATCCACACAGGCCTCCTCCTCGTCCTCTGTAATATTTTTAACAGGTCCAGTCAGGACAGGATCGAACACAATACATCTTAACATATCATAGCAGGTTAGAAAATATAAACATGCAGTAGAGTAAGATACAGGAAACTGAAAGGAAGTACATGATATAAAAGAAGAGAACTGTATGTAAATAGCTACTGTATATAGAGAACTAATAGTGGCTAGTGATGTAGAGTACATGATAGCACATGTGAACAGGACAGATTAGTACATGATCTACACTAAGGAGTTTCACATGATCTACACTACTATGGAATTTGTTCACATGACTATTAGCACTCCCCCGTTTTCCCCAATCAATACACAAGGATCTAAGCAGGTTATGTTATTATACGTGATATCACATGAAGTCCCATGAAAGGGTGCACATGATAGTCTACATGAGGGCTCCGTAAACATGAGAGTACATGATTCACAAGAGTGTACATGTATGGTGAAAGCACAGGAGTACATGATGAAAGTAAAACGCATATGACACAATGTACCCGATGCTCCCGAGGAGGATAACATCGCATGAAGAGATCCATATAGTACTAATCCGTGATAATGTCGTGACAGCATCAAGTAAAGTAATCTAAAGCAGGAATATAATTCTAACAAGTTATGAAATGATCAGAGAATGTACTCGCCTGGTATCTGAGTGTCCGGATGAAATGTACTGTCCGAGGAGAGGTGTTTGGCTCCTAATCAGAACAGCACAAGTCACAACAAGTCTAAAATGATAACAAGATACAATTCAATGTGTTCTAAATGAATCTAGGTCAGTCTAGGCCAAAGTCAACTCTTGGTCAACTCTGGTCAACCCTAGAAGTCAAACTAGGTCAACTATGGTCAAACTAGGTCTAACAAGTCTAAATTAGGTCAAACAAGTTATTCTAGGTCTAAACAAGTCTACAAGACCATACAAGCCTAAACCAAGCCTATCAAGTCTATACTATTCTATAAATTCTAAGTTAAACCATTCCAGGCTAATCACTATCTAGGCATATATATGTATATTTCATATACACATGTATACCTAAACCAACTTATACAACAACACCTAGCCTAAGCATCATCTATCACATAGCCATAAGACAAAGCCTCTAAAACACATTTCCTATCATAAAACACAACCTATACCACTAACTAACATATAGCATATCATAAAGGTACTATACTTTACATACATATATTCACATAGTCAACTCCCAATTTTAGTTTTTGAGTGCATGTGTGATGTGTATGTGGTAATGTGAGGGTGTTCTCAGATGTTTACATGTGTGTGTGTGTGTACAGAATTTACCAACAGTGAGTGAAAAAGGGGACAACAGTTTCCAGTTGTGTGTGTAGAGTGTGAGGGTGTGTATCAAAACTGTGTAGATGTGTATCAGGAATGTGACAGTGAATCAAACATAGTGTCCAATTACAGAAGCACTTGGAGCAACAAATGCATCATTGTCAACACTTGGTGCTTTGTCAAATATCTATGAAAGTCTGATGCCTTGATAATAAAATAACATAATTAGTTGAATGTTCAAAATGATGAATCCAAACACTTCACAGGCTCTGTTTGCGTGTGTGTGTGTGACAATGATAAATTAAACAGGAAAATGGGAAGTTGATTAAGTATATTAGATTACATGTATAGCCATTACCCTAATAAGGTGATTTAAAGAAAATATTAAGCACAAGTTCCCTTAATATCAAATAGTAGGACTATCCCAAGTCATTGCTCTTAAAATAAACATACGTGTGCTAATCAAAATTGACATGTATTAATCAAAATTGACATGTATAGTAGTCTGTGTGTGTAGTAGGATATAAATTAGTGTGTGAGTGATTGATCAATGGTTTAAATCTCAGGAAAACAAAACAGGTTCAGAATTCCAAATCAACTGTTACAACTAATTTCCACATTCGAAATCCCATACAACAATTCTTCACAAAATGATCCTCTACGAACCTAAACATGTTATTTAATGTTTAGCAAATTAAACCATAGCTAAATTATATGACCTTAAATCATTAAAATGAAAAGGGTATGAAGAACAGTGAATTAAATACACTGATACATAGAGTATCAGGAAAATAGGGAAATTGAAATTCAAACATCAAAATCAGTCTAATACTAGGAATTAATGCTTGGTAATGTGAGTGTCGTGTGTGTTGGTGTCATCCATAACCAAACGTGTCCACCCAGTGGACATAAACGTGTCCAAATCGAATAAAACCCAAATCAGCACAAACTGGACACTACACAGTGCACTGTCTCGTGCACGAGTGCACGCGTGTCGTGCTCGTGTCACAGACCAAACCAAGCCTCATGCTCACAACCCTAGGTTCGCCTAGGATCCAGCTACCTACGTGTCACCCTGATTTGGGTCACGTGTCCCCGAGTCGTGTCCAAACGCGCGTATCAGAACCCGATAAGGACTGAACCGAACCCAGTAAAAATCAGTGCAGTGTCTCGTGTTCCCTCGACACGACACGAGAGGTCATGCCACTTGGGGAGTGTCATGTCAGACACTGCCCCAATGTGTCCTCTGAGTATCACGTGTCCCCATGTCCTACCCAGTGAGCATTTGGCCCCGAGTAGCACGACAGGGAAAACCCTTCGTGCACGGCCGTGTCCAGTGAGCAAAACACGACACAAAACAACTAGAAATCAACTCAGTCAAGTGGAATCCCACAAACAAGATCTAGATCTAAATTTCTATTCAAAAACAATTCAAAAACCAAATCGAAATGCCCATTGGGGCATTTCATCAAACACTTAGGTCTACAGTCGGATACGTGTCCAATACGGACACGAAATGAATCCACCTTGACACGAAACCAAATCCTACTGTTAGGGGACTCCTAGGGCTAGGCTACCATGCAAAGAAAACTAGAATTTAATGGTGTTTAGAGTAATTTACCTAGTGGTGTCAAAACCCAAAGAAAGCTCTCAATTAGGGGGTTCTACTTGCTAGCCAATCCTTCCAAATTGTCCACAAACTGAGATTCCTCAACACAAACAGCAAGTATAGGTGAATTAGAATCTAATGCAATTAGTTTGGATTGAGAAAGAATTAAAATGAATTTTCTATGAATTAATGAAGTTGGAAAGATACCTCTTCTTTAAACTTGTGATCTTTCCTAATAGAGGCTAGCCCTAAATGGAGGAGAGTATAAATAGGGGGGTTCCCAATGTGGCCGGCCATAGTGGGTTAGGGTTAGGGTTAATGATGGGCTATGGGCTTCTATGGGCTTAAGTTGAAAATCAATGGTTTCAAAACCATAAGTCATGGCTTATGACTAAAGGCCTTCTCTATTCTAACTTGAGTCTAAAAGACTAAAACATGGGTTAACTCTAGTTAGACTAGGGTTACTTAACCTAACCAAGGTAGTCACAACTAGGGTTAGCTTCTAGACTAGTCTACCAAAGTCAATGCTAGTCAAAGTCAACCTAGTCAACCATCATCCAAAATAATTCCAAAAAAAATTCCAAAAATTCAAATAAATAATATAAAAATCAAATAAACCCAAAAATGACAAAAATACCCTCAAACTAGAAATGTGGTAGTGACAAATGCCCTCTCGATTCTAACTATAACATGACATAACCGATTCAGAGATGAACTACCCAATCCATGAAATGAAGCGATTAGGAATTTCAAATAGATGCCCTAATTTCAGATCCAACAAATGAACAACGGGCGAAGAGGAACGTGAATAGATGATCACCTGCGATCGATCAGTGGTGACCGACGGTGAGCTGCTGGTGCTCGTGGTGACGGTGCTACTTCGGGAGGGCGACGAGATAGGAGAAGATCATTCCGCCGATGTAGACGTGGAAGAGCGGCTCTACGGAGCTTGTCTTGATGTACTTCTTGATATAGCAATCGACCCCCTGGTCTACTGTCTTCTTCACGTGGTCCCAACTAAGCTTTGGCTTCAAGTGCGCTGGGAGATCCTGGACCTTCAATCCCTTCACCTCGTTGTAGAGAGAGGAAGCAAGAGAGGGGTGAGTTTTAGCGCAAGAGAGAGGAGAGTTTTAGGAAAGGAATTGAGAGGGGAAAGTCTTGGGATGGGGTCTAATTCATGGTCATTGAATGCAATCAAATATTATGTCCTTTTTAATCAACTAAATATGAATATTATTATGTCATTGTTATTCTTCTCTTTTTTTCATACAAAAAAGATGACATCCATAATTTTTTATGACATTATCTTCTTAATTGACATTTTAGAATGCTTCTCATGAGGTTATATTTTTTATTGTCATTGATAAAGTTATTAATGACGATCATTAAATGCTTCAACATTAAAAATGTTATTAACAACATTTTGAGATGGGTGTCATATATAAAGTGTCATTGTTAATGATTTTGTAGTAGTGTACAAACATCGCTCCAAAGTAAACAATGACAAGACAATTATTATATCCCCTTAAAAAAATATGGGATTGTATCTTGCATCCATTCAAGGTAGTAACAAAGGACTTGATAGTTTTGCCTTACATCGGATAGAAAGTTGGGGCATGATATATAGATAATTGAGGTTGGTCTAGGCCTTAACAAAGGGTATTTTATTTGTTTTCTTTTAAGGCATATGGGTATAGTCCAATATTATACCTGGGTAAAGTACTGTCAGTGCCAAGTTACGAGTTTGGTTGGATTTGGCGTTCCAGTAGATTCAAGATAAATTGTGTTGAATGTTGATCGTACGTATAGTAAAATCCAAGGTTAGTGCAAGACTACGAAAGAAGGTGGTGATTGTTGGATTATATCTTGCATCCTACAAAGTAAGGTGTGATTGTTCGGTTGTACCTCGCATCAGATTGAGCGCTCAAGGTGTTGTATTATCTCTGGCATATGGTTGAGCGGTTAAGGTGGTGACAATGGAGATGGTAGTTTAGACCTACATCAGATAGAAAGTGGGACCATGAGGTTAGATAATTGGGATTGGTTAATGCCTCAACAACAACAAAAATTTCTTTTATGGCATATGTGCCAAGTCTAATATTATACCTCATGGATCAACTATGGTTTGGGTCACTTATGTTCCCTAAAATTGTTAGGATTTGATTTTATATACTAAACCTAGTACTAATCGAATTGGAGAAAAGTCTAGCAACCTAGTAATAATAGGATTTGGCTTATATATATAAAAAATATATATATATATTATATATATATATATATATATATATATATATATATATATATATATATATATATATATATATATATATATATATATATATATATATATATGAAATATATATATATATATATATATATATATATATATATATATATACATATTAATATATTAATATATATATATATATATATATATATATATATATATATATATATATATATATATATACATATTAATATATTAATATACTATATATATATATATATATATATATATATATATATATATATATATATATATATATATATATATATATATATATATATATATATATATATATATATATATATATATATATATATATATATATATATATATATATATATATATATTAAATATATATATTAAATATATATATTAAATATATATATATATATATATTTAATATATATATATTTATATAAAAAATATATATGTATATATTTATATATATATATATATATTTATATATATATATATATAAATATATATATATATATATATATATATATATATATATATATATATATATATATATATATATATATATATATATATATATATATATATATATATACAGAAAAAAATATATATATATATATACAGAAATGCTCAAAATCTTGCCGGGTGATTTTATATTATAGAACCAACCTATGTTAGAACCGCTGAATTTGGATTGCAAGATAGGATTAAACATGTATCTTTTATGTAGATACTCTCACCTTAATCTTGTCACGCCCCCGTTCTGAAGAACCGATCGTTCTCTCTAGGACATGATGTCGCACGAGCCTAGGTTGCGCTCGTGTAAGGCGAGTTCCATAACGGCCAATTTCAGCAGCTTGCGACGGGGTCGTCGCACAAAAGCCCGAGCATAGAAGTTGAATAACACAAAGACATGTACAAAATGATACTCTTTACTGATATTGAAAATAAGATTACAAGGGCGCAAAGCCAAGATTACAAGTCACTCTAGCTCACTTTCTCTCTGAATATATACACACAGCTCTATCTCTTCTCTCAATTATAATCGCTCAAGCCCGAAGGCTTACCAATTTACGGATACTTCAGAAGGCGACGTCCATACATTATGTCTCCTATAGTTAAAGTCTTCAACGCAACCGTACGCCTCGAAACGCTAAGGAACGTCATGCCTCAGTACGTCCAAGCGAGCAACGTCTCGATGTACAAATACCTGTAACCTGCGTATGAAAACTGTTGGATGGTCAGTACACAACCGTACTGGTGTGTGACCCCTTGCCCACCCATACAAAACCAATATGTTCATTTAGTTTGTGCAACTATTCCTTTGATTGTATTTCTATTCATGCCTTAGGATCAATTTTAGGATATAGATTCCTGGCCTATTTTGTGTTGCAACCATATGATCATACTGTCAGATTCTTTAAGATCGTGCTTACAAAATCCAGTCGTATAAACATCTGGTCGTATCTTACTGCGATAACTTGCTTATCTTTCATGCCTATAGACTATTCTCATGCCAACAATAATAATATATCAACTCGTGCTTGCCTTTTGGATCATACTTGAGATGTAACAACATGGTCGTGCCATAAACTCTGTCCGTGCTTCAATCATCGAGGCCAAGCCTTACAACTCAACATGACTTAAATCAGCTTTATCTTACGGTCCTTTCTGACTTAAACTCGAAATGACTCAATCCCAACTTATAAAACTTTTAATGACTCACCAATCGACACTACACCTCGTGACGAAGTACGTGTCTTTGCTATAGCCAAATCTTAGGCTCCATAATCATGGTGCAGACTATGCATCCATTTCTTTGATTCATTCGTTTCGGGATTGCACTTCTTGCGACTAAACTGACGCCGTGCTCGGGGATTATTGTTCAGTATACCACTTATCTATATCTAAGTTCACTAGCAAGTCTAGCTATACTTGGACCCAATTTGGATAAGATGGTACATTCATTAAAACGAGGTGCGATATTGCCGAATTTTCCATAATATTCGATATATGTCGCACCCGATCGGTCAGGTTGCACACCATCAGAGGGTCTCGCAAGCACATTCTTCCTAGGCCTGATCGGCCCTGTGGCCCCAGGTTACCATCCGAGGAACAATTGCCCTTGTGCACAAGTTGTCTAATGACCATGCAATGGTGCCTACCTAACTCACGATATAACTCAAACAATGTTCTCCTTTGCACATAAACCATACTTTCCATACTTTATTGGAGACTCCCAAACGAGGGAACGCCTCGACAAAAACGGTCGCATAAACTTTCAATGTTGCCATACTCTTCTCTGACTCAACTTAGAACAGTTATTTTGATAGCCCTCATGCTCAACTTGAACAAATCATGTTCCTTTGAAGTGCCCCTTAAACTATGTTATACTCAAGCTTGTTCCCCATCGAAAAAGGGGAGACACAAAAGGTTTTTGATTACAACTTTTGTATTTCGATTACAAACAGAACAATATACAATGTAGGACTTAGATGTAGTCCTTTGAGTACACTTTTATTTATATCTGGAAACTGTGTTGATGGAGCGAGTAGAAATGCGTTGACTCCGTTGACGATCTGACGACGATCTTGAATGCTTTGAAGGTCTGGGTTGCTCTGGATGCCAGAGCATTTTGAGGGAAAGAAGACATGATGTATCTCTTCTGCTCTCTAGATATGTTCTGTGGATATATCTGCGTGTATATAACTCTGTCTGTGTGTGTGGATGAAGGAATGATCCTTCTATTTACAGACAGCAGGCTGAGCTGCCTTTGTGCATATATGTAGGATGCGTCTGGGTATAGGAACGCCACATGGCTGATGCTGGCGGAGGCGCTTGGATGATGCGCCTTAAATCTGTTTAAACTGCTGCATTGGGCTGCAGTGGAGCTGACATGTGGCAGTTGCGAGGATTCGGTTGTTGTTGAGATCTTGGGTGGTTAGCACCCATTCGTAGGCAGAACTGAGTCAATGACACGTGGCGCTTGTTCATGGCACAAAGAACTCGAATTTGAGAGAGAATGATATGTCTTGATGCGTTTAGGATCAGGCGCATGGAGAGGACGGAGCTGCTATCTTTAGGGATCAAGAGCGAGTCCGGGCGCATAGCTTTTGAGGCGCATGTAGGGCTTCACATCAGGATGCACTTAGGATCAGGCGCATGGGGTGACTTGGTCTATGACTTCGAGGAGTCATAGGTAAGTCCAGAAGCATGGCTTTTGAGGCACATGTAGAGCTTTTGGACGCACGACTGTGGAAGCGCATGCAGAGACTTGGCTTCTGTCTTGAGATTAGGAGTAAGTCTGGGGGCGAATGGCTGCGAGGCGCATGAGAATGAACGATTGGCCATGTGGCAAGGACAGCTGTAGCCGACCAAAAGTGTAATGATGGTGCTGATGTCAGCGGCTCTTTATTTTCTGTAAAGGGCGGCTGATTGGGCGACTCTTTGGAAGATGTGCTGCCACCTTTGTCACTCAGCATTAAATGCTTGATGATGACAAGTTTGAAAAGGGCGCATCAGTTAATTCCGATCTGGGCGCATGGGTCTGTATCCTACTGGGCGCATCAGTAGGGGGCGTATGATGTATCTGCCACGTGTCGCATCCTCTTTGGCCCATCTGTTGAGTTCTTTAAGGGCTGCCTTGATTTTTAGTAGAATACGAAGAGACAGGTTCATTGCCATGAATACAAATTCATTGCACGAAAGTCGGAGAGCCTTCCACTTGGCGCCCGGCTGTGGGCTGCCCGGTTCTATAAATAGCCTCATGAAGGAAAGCTTATTTCCATTCTTCACTTGTCTTTCCAAAATGGAGATGAACTCGGCTGGCCCACTACTTTGGCGAACCGTCAAACTCCTCATTCGAAGAAGCTTTGACAACGAACTCCTTCCGAAGGTGAAGATACGCC
This sequence comes from Iris pallida, assembly GCA_029216955.1. Lineage (NCBI taxonomy): Eukaryota > Viridiplantae > Streptophyta > Magnoliopsida > Asparagales > Iridaceae > Iris > Iris pallida. The sequence goes on from JANAVB010011999.1 coordinate 15,539,749, forward strand.
GAGTTAGCTCTTTCGCCATTGGCCATGTTTTCGTACAAGCCTGTAAAAGTGACTATTGTATCCAAATATCGAGATCGTCGTGTCTCGACACGGGCTGAAGGTGCCTGTTGCATCCAAATATTGGGGCAGTCGTGCCCCAATTTTTGTTATGCTGGAAGAGCCGCAGGTCAGGGCTATCGTGCCCCGATTTTGTTATACTGAGCCACTCCTCCTGCTAGAGTGCCCGCATGCTGACGAGGAAGTGATTCGCTCTGACTGTGCACGGGAATGTGCCTACGCTGATATGTTAGAATGATGCGTCTGGCTGTAGCACTTGACTGATGCGCCTGACAAGTGATGCGCCCGGCTATAGCTTTTAGGATTTTCTTTCTCTTTTGTAAAATAATTCTCCTTTGTAAAGAGTTTTATACATGTAATAGACTTTATATGAAATAAAAGCCTAGTTTTTTGATGTCTTATACTCTTTGTTTGTGTTCTGCTGCACCGAATATTCTTGTCTGTTCTGGTGCATATCAGTATGGGGTACATGAGAATTTATGGTGCATATGGACTCTAGCCTAAAATTTCATGCTTCTACAAGACCCCCTTCAAAGTTTCTAAAACTTTTTGCCAAGTTTTTAGAATACTTTGAACAAGAAACATGAATAGCTATCTTGGGCGCATATCCTCCTTTGAGCGCATGACTTCTGAATGTATGCCCTTGTGAGGGCGCATGCTATTCTTGAGAAGAGATAACGCCTCAAACTTTGGGAAAATTACTAAAATCATTTTTAGAAGATTTGCAGCCGTCAGTTTCACGAGACTCGAAGCGTTTGCTGACGTCATGCCTCATCGGTTTATGTGCGTGACCGGGCCTATAAATAGGCGGCTGAAGGAGAGAGGGGGTCTTCTTTCCTTCTTCTTCTTAAAACAGCCTTTGTCTTCTTCTTCAGAGCTTTTCCTCCTTTTTTTTTATTAGAGAGATGGCTCCCAAGACTCCCCGAGGCGGTGCTGGCCGAGGCAAGGGCATGGGCAAGGGCAAGGGCAAGGGCAAGGAAATAGAGGATGTCGATGCGGAGGATGCCCCTGTCGTCATGGCGACGCACGCCGACGTACGGCCGGAAGTGATCGGTGGGTACTCTCTTGCCTTGGTGTCTTCGCTCCATTGCACTACTGTTAGGGGCATGTGGTCATGACTGTAATCAGTCGCCTCCCCATTGACACGCCTAGGCTTCCCATTGTTGACGCGCATAGACTTTGTCCTGATGATGCGCCGAAGCTTCTTTTACTGACGTGCATGGACTTAGGTCCTGATGATGCGTCGAAGCTTCTTTTCAAATGCGCCTGGGCCTCGGTCCTGTGTGTGCGCCTTTAGTGAGATTCTATCTGTGCGCACGGGTTCCGACCTAGTTTGATGCGCCAGATTTGTTGATGCACCTCAGATGCTTTGTTTTGAGCTTCTAAGCCTTTTGCTAACTTTTTTGTTGCAGTATACAATCCGAAGGCAGAGGCTATCATGAAGGAGGAGATACGGACTCCTCTAATCAAACAAGAGCCAGTGACCATTAGGGAAGAGATTACTCCCAAGATCGAAGTTGCCGTAAAGGAGGAGCCGCTGCCAGAGGGTAGTAGTACCGGGAGTTCTGATCTTCCTACCCCTGCCGAGGACCTTGATCAAATAGAGCCTTCATATGCGAAATGGCTGAGGGAATGGTACATGCGTCAACGCAACTATGATCCCAGGCTGTGAGGATTCATTTGGTTGTCTTGAAATCGCTGTTTCCGGGAATATGAATAAAGTTAATGTCCCTATTTTGTCTTAGTGTTTCTGTCTATCTTTTGAGATCCAATGATGTAGTTTGTGGTTTGCTTCTTTTTTATGTCGATGTAATCCTTTACTTTCTGCTTAAATGAAGAAATGAAGAACTTTTTGCTTTCGTTCATTCTTGTGATGAATCTTATGATCTTTTGGTGGACCTATTATCTTTTGTGCACCTTGGTTTCTAGGTACAGATAACAAGTTACTCATGGAGGACACCGACACATTCACTCAGAGGTAATATGGACGTAGTAAATATGGAGTAATTCTACTAGGGATTTTATGTAGACTTATCATCCTTGGCATACCTTGTGTTAGGTACGGATAATAAGTTGAGAGAGAGGACCGACATATTTACTCAGAGATAATGTGGACATGGTAAATATAGGGCTAAATGGTGGGGTTTTCCTACTCAGAGTGATATAGACGTGGTAGGAGTGAACTCTGTGGGGATTTATAGAACAACTCAGAGGTGATATGGACGTGTATGTTCTATGGTTGATGTGCAATAACTCAGGGATTGTTGTACGGGATGTTTACTCAGAGGTAATGTGGATATGGTAAACATAGTAACGAGCATGATCTTACGTAGTATAAAATCCTGCTTAATAAGGGGTAGAGAAGAAACTCAGAGGTGATATGGACATGGTTGTTCTTCTACTAGGAATGCAACCGAACAACTGGGTTCCAGAAGCACATGATTGTCAAAGATAGGGGTGTGAACCTGGTTTTGTCAAGTTCATGAAGTTCTCTCTTCTGGGGAGAGGGTAGTACATTTTTGACGGGTGTCAAGAATAATACTTCTTCAGGAACTTGTCGTTGATGGGCATCATGAACAAGTCCCCATTAGGTTGAGCGAGACGATAAGCACCATTTGAGTATACCGTCTCTATGGCGAAGGATCCTTCCCACTTGGGTTTGCACTTTCTCGGTGTCTTGTGAGTCATTACCATCGGTCTTCTGACTGCCAGAACCAAGTCACCTACTTGGAAAGTCCTCTGTATGACCCTTTTGTTGAAAGCCTGTGAGATGCGGGCTTGGTAAAGTTCTATGCGCTGTTGAGCCAAGAGACATTTTTTGTCCAATGCTTCCAACTCTTACAGACGGCAACGTTGATTGTCTTCTTCCATCAGCTGATTCGTGATCGCCATTCGGAGTGAGGGTATCTGGATTTCCAGCGGTAATACTGCTTCGCTCCAAAAGACCAAGGAGAACGGTGTGTTGCCTGTCAGGGTCCATACCGTTGTGCGATAGGCCCAAAGGCATTCACCGAGCTTTTCATCCCAGTCGTGCTTGTTGGATGATACGACTTTTTTGAGTAGCTTGACGATGGTTTTATTAAAAGCTTCAGCCAATCCGTTTGCTGCCGGATTGTAGGCAGTTGATGCCATATTCTGAATACGATTTTTGTTGCAGAATCTACTGAATACATGGCTGATGAATTGTGGACCATTATCGTGGATGATCCACCAGGGTACCCCAAAATGGTATATGACGTGATGCTTGATGAAGCTGATCACCTTTGAACTTTTTACTTTCGTCAGTGGCACAACTTATACCTACTTAGAGAAGTAGTCGGTGATTGCTAGTATAAAACGGTGTCCCCTGGATGAGGAAGGGGTGATAGGTCCCACTATGTCTATGCCCTAGGCTTTGAATAGCCAGGAGGTGACCGTAGGATGTAGAGGCTCTGACAGCCTATGGATGAAGTTGGCATGTAGCTGACAAGTACAATATTTCTTTGCATACTCAACAGTGTGGGCCAGTAATATCCCATACATCATAGTCGGTCATGTAGCTTAGGACCTGGTTGATGAGCTCCGCATGTTTCGTCATGAGCTTCTCGAAGGGCTTCAGCAGCTTCTTCGTTTGATAGACATCGGAGGAGAAGTCCATCATAGGATCATCGGTACAACATTCTAGTGGCCGTATCGTAATAGAACCAGAGGGAACGCCTTCTGACTGAGACTGCCTCTTTCGGGTCTTCTGGGAGGAATCTGTAGATGGCAAAGTCGATGAACGGAAATCTCCAGTCTCTGACGTTAATGCTGGCATCTGTAGCCATGGCATGAGTTGTCCACATACACAGATTGTTTCTGAGACAAGCCAAATCTTGAACCACTACTGTAATAAAGTGTTGAGTCCCGACTGGTACGGCCAATGAGGCTGTGAGGCCAGCCAGAGCGTCAGCTTCTAAGTTTTACAGCCGAGGTACGTGTTCAACGAAGAACTCAATGAAGGTTGAGATAATGTCCAGCGCTGCTTTGTGATAGGGGACGAGGTCTTCATGGCGGACCTCGTATCGTCCCCGAATTTGAATGACGATAAGTTTTAACTCGTCGTAAGATTCGAGGTAATCTACCCCCAGCTGCTTTGCCAACTGGAGTCCCATGATGAGGGCATTGTACTCCGCAACATTGTTGGAACACGACTCTGAAAGAGAGTAGGCGCGCTGGATGACCACCTTGTCGGGGGAGATCGAGACTACCCCCACTCCTGCGATGATCTGTCCTTTGGGGCCTGTTCTTGAAGCACCGTCAAAGAACATCCGCGAAACGGGGTTCCCTTCGGTGATGTTCGATTCTTGTACTTTATTTGGAATGTTTGCATAGAGTCTGGACGATTCTGAAATTGGCTGCACGGCTAGAAAATCGGCAAGTGCTTGGCCCTTGACAGCCTTTTGCGGGACGAATACTATGTCATATGGGGTCAATAGTATCTTCCAAGTAGCTAAATGGGAGTTTAGTGCTCCCGCCTTTGTCATGAGGACTCTGAGTGGATTGACTCCGGAGATGACATGAATTGTCTATCCCGAAATATAATGGCGAGTCTTCTGGATGGCAAACACCAGAGCTAGACATTCTTTTTCGACGGGGTTATACCGGTGTTCGGCCCCGACCATTGTCCTGCTTAGGTAGAAGATAGCATGCTCATGGCCCGCTTCGTTGTTCTGGGCCAACAAGGCGCCAAGGGAATGGTCCATTGCACGAACGTAGAGCAGGAATGGTTTGCCTGCAACTGGTGCCACCAGAACTGGGGGACTCGTCAGATAAGCTTTGATGTCATCAAAAGCTTTCTAACATTCTTCCGTCCAGACATATGTGACTCTCTTCTTCATGAGCTTGGTGAAGGGTTGGCATTTCCCGAAAAGGTTTGCAATAAACCTTCGGATGTATACGAGACGTCCTTGTAGGCCTCGAAGTTCTCTAAGGTTCTTCGGAGGATCCATGTCAAGGATGGCTTTAGTCTTCTCGGGATCGACGTGAATTCCCTTTGCAGGGATAATAAAGCCCAAGAATTTTCTACTAGAAACCCTAAGAAAGGATTTAGCAGGGTTCATCTTAAACTGATGCACCCGCATGAGATCGAAGACTCATCAGGTCTTTTAGGTGATTACTCCGAAGACGAATTTTGACGGCGATATCGTCAACGTAGCACTCGACTGTTTTGCGGAGATGCTGACGGAAGATGGTACTTATTGCTCGTTGGTATGTCACCTGCATTCTTCAAGCCAAAGGGCATTACTGTGTAGAAGTAAACCCCCTTCGGAGTCCTGAAAGACGTGTTTCTTTCGTTGTCTGGGAACATCTTAATCTGGTTGTAGCCTGAGTACCCGTCCATGAAGGACATGCGCTCGAAGCCACATGTGTTGTCGATCATTACGTCGGTGATCGGGAGTAGAAATTTATCCTTCGGGCAAGCAGAGTTGAGGTCCCGGAAGTCGATGTAGACCCGGATCTTCTCATTCTTTTTAGTGATGGGAACGATGTTAGCCACCCAGTCTAGATGTTGCTTTTCGTGAATAAATTCGCTGTCTAGGAGCTTATCTACTTCTTTGTCGATAGCGTCCATGATGTTGGGACGGAAGCGTCGCTGATGCTGCTTAACGGGCTTAGAGTCAAGTAAGATATTAAGCTTCTGCATTGCGACTTATGGATCGAGTCACGTCATGTCTTCGTAGCTCCAGGCGAAGATGTCGATGTATTCTTTGACCAGTTGGACCAAAGATTCTCGGTCTTTTCCTGCTAAGCTCTTGCTGATGAAGATAGATTTGGAGGAAGATCAATGCCCGAGGTCAATTTTCTCAACTTCGTCTTTAGTAAGGGGTTCCCGTAGTTCAAAGCGAGATTTCCATTGTGCACCTAGGCATTGAGCCCAGGGTTATTCTTCGAAGAACTCTATTGCCTGGTCATCGTCTTCATCTTCTGAAGGATATACAAATGTCATGTTGGCTGACAGCACTTTCCTGAAGATTGGGCCGATGCTAGTGTCAGAGTCCCAAGTAGAAGCTTCAGACGAGTGAGAATGTGTGACATCCTCTGCTTCTGAACTCTCCGGGGTTGTCGGAGGCGTGACGTAGCCCACCCTCCGTCGAGTACGGTGATAATAGTCCTGCGACTTTCCTTTTGGTATGAGAAGTCGTAGGGGAAGACGTTGACCTTTGCCATAGTTCAGACCCTGGCCGCTCTTCAGGTTGTAACCCATCTTTTGGATGAGATATTTGGCTCGATCATTGTACCAATAAATTTGTATTCTGCCGGTATCGAGTTCTGGCTCTGCCGGTGGAAGGTCTTGATGACGCTCGACTTTGCCAAAAATGATAGCCTTTTCATCCTGGTTTCGAGGTAGGACTATGTAACAGACTCCTTGGTACGGGATGACTCGATTTACATGATTAACAGTCGTTATTTGTGTTCGCAACGACTACATGGCATTATCTAAAGTATACATTGTATTCCAGTGTGGAAGACTAGAATAATTGAAAGACACCCTTTTATTGATAAAATATGAGATCTTGTCCCGAGGGATTACATCATCAAGGGACGATGCATCCACATTGGCAGATATGAACTCCTCCAGCTCTTCGTCAATGAGCACTGGAGTTGTTTTGGGTAGTTTAGGAGAGTCCATCGTGAGCTTGACCCGTGCTGGCTCTTGGGTCTGTGTTGAGAAAGATGCTGGAGCCTTCTCCTGTGGCCTGGCGGTGAGAGGTGCCGACGACTGAGGAGGTCTGCCTTTAAGCCGCACCTTGAGGGGTGCCTTAGTTGTTGTTGCAGCTGTTGGTGCCTTTCCTCGTAGTTTGGCTACGAGGGGCGCCACCACTTGAGGAGGTTTCCCCTTAAGTCGTACCTTCAAGGGGGCTTCAGTGGATGCCCCATCTAGGGAAGCTGGTGCCTTTTCGTAAAGTTTAGCCACCATATGAGGCAGTGTTTGAGGTGGCTTCCCTTGGAGTTGCACTTTCAGGGGAGCCTCGATTATCATTTTTGCCTCCAAATCAGCTTCAGCTTCATCGTCGACGTCGTTGGCTTCATCTTTGAGATGAATTGACTTGTATAGGTCCGCGTCAGTGAAGAAGCCTTCAATCCCTCTAAAGGGATCGACATCAGCGAACTCCATTCGGACGATGCCATTGGTTGATACGTACTTCATACATTGATGGAGAGTGGATGGCACCACCATGTACTCGTGTTGCCATTGGCGCCCTAATAGAATGTAGTAGTTGACGTTCGCATCCACAACATTACATGTCACCTCGGTCTGGAGATCACCGATATGACATTTGAGTCGAATCTTTCCCAATAGCTCACTTTTGCTGGCATTGAAGCCACTGATTGTAGTGTGGGACACCGTTAGACGATGCATCGGGATCCCTAATATCTAGAGCAGAGTTCGGGGGATGATGCTGAGAAAAGACCCAGGGTCGATCTGTATTCGATCTACCTTGATGGCCCCAACATACCCTGTATATTACAGCCGTCTGTTGTTTCTGTTGTTCTTGAGCAGCATGTCCTGTTGAGTGAATGTGATGTTGGGGATGTTTCCCTCCATACTATGGCAGTGTGGACATGCTATTGGATCGTCTTCAGGCTGCTTGACTTGACTGATGAAAGACTCAGCATCCTTCACGGCTTCGCAGAGACCCTCCCGAGTGTCTTTGGATAGACGGAGGAGTTCGAACAGGGACCTCGAGCTGGGGTACTAGAAAGTTGTGCCAGTATGTTGAAGTTGTGGGGTTTGGTTAACCCAGAAGCATTGTCTTTTCATAGAGGCCTGTCGAAGCGAGCCTCTTTCTGCTTCTGTTTGTCAGCTGCTGGAGGTTGGAAAGGACCCTTTCCTGGAGCAGCCGAGGAGGTGACATGAGGTGCCAATTCGACATGGGCCTCCTCTGGTTGAGCGTTCTGCTGCGAACGCATTTGTACAAGAAGTGCCTCCTCAGGGGAGGTAGTCACCATTTGGCAAGACTTGATCTTCTTGCTTTTGGCCTTGGAGGTAGAACGTACCCCTGGATGAGTATGTTTCGGTGCGAGATCTGGATGAACCCACATGATCTCTCCCTGAGGTATGGTGAGTGGAATCAGTCCACTCGCTTTGTCACGAGTTGGCGAAAGGTTGACCACCTCCATTGTCGCCTTCGGGATGGGGACAATACCATCTCGAGCTGTAGTAGGCGGCAAGGTGTCGAACTGGAGCGACACCGTGTTGGCCGAGACTGTCTTCTCCTCGTAATCGACTGAGATGACATTTACATTGATCATACACTGTATATAGTCTTTGAGGATGTAGCAGTCTTGAGTTGGACGTCCCACGAACCGATGGTAGTGACAGTACCTCGGGTCATCGACTCTGCCTACCTCATCAGGACGCTTTGGATCAGGCAACTTGATTTCGTCGCTCTGCTTCAGCATCTCGAAGAGTTGTAAGGTATCTTCATCATTGAAGGAGTAGACCATCTTCGGTCTCGGTGCAGGTGGAGGCTTCTGAATGGGGCCCTGCGTACTCTTTGAAGCATTGACAGTCAATGCCTGCTTCCCTTTTGCCTCACGCCCACTTTTGTTGGTAGCAGGCCGCTTCGCTTTGTCGTCATAGGTGGGCATTACGTGCCTTCTTTTCAGTGGCCTCGGCTTCGATAATCAATGAATTCCAATCGGGAGGCGGAACGGAGTTAAGCCAGAGTTTGATTGCAGGGATCATGTTCATGTTGCAGGAGTCAATGAGTGGATGTTCTGGCATACCCGGAGGTAACCTTAGGCGTGCTTGTCGGAAACGCTCGGTGAAGGTTCGAACAGTTTCCTTCTCCGTCTGACGGACTTCTATGAGAGACGACATGGTCATGTCTTTTCCACCGTCGTAGAACCGATCGAGGAAGAGGCGTCTCAAGTCATCGAAGGATGATATGGAGTTGTCTGGGAGATTGCAGTACCAGTCGTAGGTGACTCCTTTTAATGCCCCAACAAACAGGCTTGTGAGTAGGGCGTCTTTCTTCGGGAGATGCCCCGTCTGAAACTGGAAGTATGTCAGGTACCGGCGAGGAGAATCCTTTCTGTCGTATGGCGTCAGTGTTTATGGTTTATACTTGGGAGGATAGACCACCATATTCCACTCGAGGGGGTATGGTTGCGGGATTCCCATCTTCTGATGCTCCTCCTGCCTATTTTGAGCCTCGAAGTGCTCACGCAGGTCTCTAATCATCTAGACCAGATCTTCTGTAGAGCTAGGAGCAGGTGAAGGTGGTAGAGCCTGAAGTTGGATATTGGAGGGAGCCGATGTTCGGGGTACGGCGTGATGATCTTCACCCGAAGATCCGTTGGGGGGGTATACTTGATTCCCCATTGGCCCTTAGATTAGGACTGGTGAAGACATGTGCCTTTTCTACAGTGGTCAGAATCTCGAATACTGGTTGAGTCAAGGTTTGCATAGAGGCAGAGAGGGTTTTGAGGCCCCCTTCCAAAATGTCTATACGTTGCACGATGTTCGGAGCTGGAGTATCTGATTCTCCTTCATCACCACCCCTTGCCATGTAAGCTATCATGCCATGGGTGGAAGTGGATGGATTGGTTGAAACCTCACTCTTGACTTCACTTTCTGTGGAAAGGCCTCCTCTTTCGAGGCCTCGTATTGGCTACCCCCACCTACGTCGAGGTTGGATCCTTGGGGGACTTCCTCGTCTTCAAGAGGAGGATTGTCAACAATTTGACTACCCCCAGCCACTGCTGCAGCCAAAGACTTCTTCCTTGCCCGGGTGCTTTCGAACACCCCTAAGGACGGGATTACCATCTTATTTTTCCTCGGTTGACTCTTGGATGACGTTGCAAAGGTCGAGGAGTTGGCAGTTGTCTTTCTTCCTGATGAGTGAGAGTTGGTGACAACATGGTAGGAAGCGATCTTAGGCTCCTCTTCGTCTTCAATTGTCACTCTCTTACCGAGGCGATATCGGATGGGTGCCGTAGATTACAGTCGCTGAAATACAGACTGCCTTTGTGGTGGAGCTGTTGTCTTGCAACAACAGCAGTTGATGGTGACATAGCACAAGTAAGCCCTGTGAGGGGCACATCGTGCTTATTGGTCAGCTCTCATGATTTGTGTTTGTGAGTGATCACGTTATACAAATCATGATGGGAGAGTTTCACTTTGACACCCTCTTCAGGCGCGTGGCAAGGCCAAGCGCCTGGGTGGTCATGTGAATGTTGTGCCCCGTGATCTAGTTCATGCGCATGAGATACGTCCAGATCAATGGTGGGGGAACAACATTTATTGCAACTTAAACCTACTTCATGTGCACCACCTAAGTGGGTGCATGGGTTCAACGTCGCAAATTTTGTCCTGCCTGACTTGGTTCGAAATACAGTAGATGCGCCCAAGCAGGACAGGGACTTTGAAGGTCGGCTCACAAATGCGCCCGAGTCAACCCTGTACAGCTTGCCATCAGCAGTGCGCATGATTTTGAGTGCATGCTTCTGGTTCGCTGTTGGCGTAGCACATTTGGGGTGCATGGCCTGTGCTGCCTTGGATCTCTTTGTACTAGCCCACGAAGGCGCATAGTACTCAGAATCTAATTCTGCCTCGCCATAAAAGCGAGTGAGTTTGTCAAAGGCAGATGTTTTCTCCTGCGCACCAGAGTTCATGCACGGGAGATTGGCTACGCCTCTACTCCGTTGGCACATCTACTTCGACTGGAAAGAAGATAGTTGGAGAATGCAGTCAACACCGCACTTCCCTGACAGTCGTACTTTACCAGTGGGCGTATCTTCGCTGCTGAGAACGTCAGCAGGAAGGGTCAGCTATGGTGGCTCTTCCCCTTCAGCGATGGTGCTAGGCGCATCGCCCTTGCGCACCCAGACTCGGCGAGTCTTCTTCCGTTTTGGCAGCCGCTTCGAAGGACTTGCGCTTCCTTCAGAGATGAACTTCTCATACGCCTGTTGATCGAGGCGACCACAAGTATTTTGTCGGAGAAGCCCAGCTTGATGTCATCAGATTGTAACACAACCTTCTCATTGGAGGAGAAGGTCATCTCCAGCAGAATCCAAAAAGGGAGGACACAAAAGGTTTTTGATTGCAACTTTTGTATTTCGATTACAAACAGAACGATATACAATGTTGGGCTTATATGTAGTCCTTTGAGTACACTTTTGTTTTTATCTGGGAACTGCGTTAATGGAGCGAGTGGTAATGCATTAACTCTGTTGACGATCTGACGACGATCTTGAATTCTCTGAAGGTCTCGGTTACTTTGGATGCTGGAGCATTTTGAGGGAAAGAAGACGCGAAGTGTCTCTTCTGCTCTCTAGATATGATATATGGATATATCTTTGTGTATATATCTCTGTCTGTGTGTATGAATGAAGGAACGATCCTTCTATTTATTGGCAGCAGGCTGAGCTGCATCTGAACATATATGTAGGATGCGCCTGGGTGTGGAAACGCCACATGGCTGATGCTGGCGGAGGCGCATAGATGATGTGCCTCGAATCTGTTTGAACTGCTGAGTTGGGCTGCGGTGGAGCTGACACGTGACAGTTGCGAGGATTCGGTTGTTACTGAGATCTTGGGTGGTTAGTACCCATTCGTAGGAAGAACTGAGTCAAATGACACGTGGCGCATGTTCATGGCTCAAAGATCTCGGATTTGGGGAAGAGTGATCTGTCTTGATGTGCCTAGGATCAGGCACATGGAGAGGACTGAGCTGCTGTCTTTAGGGATCAGGAGCGAGTCCAAGCGCATAGCTTTTGAGGCGCATGCAGGACTTCACATCAGGATGCGCTTAGGATCAGGCGCATGGGGTGACTTTGTTTATAATTTCGAGGAGTCATTGGTAAGTTCAGGCGCATGGCTTTTGAGGCGCATGTAGAGCTTTTGGATGCATGATTGTGGAAGCGCATGTAGAGACTTGGCTTCTGTCTTGAGATTAAGAGTAAGTCTGGGGGGCGCATGGATTTTGAGGCACATGCAGTCTTTTGGGCGCATGGCTGCAAGGCGCATGTGAATGAACGATTGGCCATGTGGCAAGGACAACTGTAGCCGACCAAAAGTGTAATGATGGTGCTGATGTCAGCGGCTCTTCATTTTCTGAAAAGGACGGCTGATTGGGCGACTCTTTGGAAGATGTGTTGCCACCTTTGTCACTCAGCATTAAATGCTTGATGATGACAAGTTTGAAAGGGGCGCATCGGTTAATTTCGATCTGGGCGCATGGGTCTGTATCCCACTGGGCGCATCAGTAGGGGGCGCATGATGTATCCGCCACATGTCGCATCCTCTTTGGCCCATCTGTTGAGTTCTTTAAGGGCTGCCTTGATTTTTAGCAGAATACGAAGAGACAGGTTCATTGCCATGAATATAAATTTATTGCACGGAAGTCGGAGAGCCTTCCACTTGGCGCCCGGCTGTGGGTTGTCCGGTTCTATAAATAACCTCATGAAGGGAAGCTTATTTCCATTCTTCACTTGTCTTTCTAAAATGGAGATGAACTCGGCTGGCCCACTACTTTGGCGAACCGTCGAACTCCTCATTCGAAGAAGCTTTGATAACGAACTCCTTCCGAAGGTGAAGATGCGCCGAGTTATCTCTTTCGCCATTGGCCCTGTTTTCGTACAAGCCTATAAAAGTGACTATTGCATCCAAATATCGGGATCGTCGTGTCCCAACACGGGCTGAAGGTGCATGTTGCATCCAAAGATTGGGGCAGTCGTGCCCCAATTTTTGTTATGCTAGAAGAGCCGCAGGTCAGGGCTATCGTGCCTCAATTTTGTTATGCTAGAAGCGCCACTCCTCCTGCTAGAGTGCCCGCATGATGACGAGGAAGTGATTCGCTCTGACTGTGCACGGGGATACGCCTACGCTGAGATGTTGGAATGATGCGCCTGGCTGTAGCACTTGAGTGATGCTCCTGACAAGTGATACGCCCAGCTATAGCTTTTAGGATTTTCTTTCTCTTTTGTAAAAGAATTCTCCTTTGTAAAGATTTTTAGACATGTAATAGACTTTTATATGAAATAAAAGCCTAGTTTCTTAATGTCTTTTACTCTTTGTTTGTGTTCTTCTGCGCCGAGTATTCTTGTCTGTTCTGGTGCATATCAGTGTGGGACACATGAGAATTTATAGTGCATAGGGACTCTAGCCTAAAATTAAGGGCTGCCTTGATTTTTAGCAGAATACGAAGAGACAGGTTCATTGCCATGAATGCAAATTCATGGCACGGAAGTAAGAGAGCCTTCCACTTGGCGCACTGCTGTGGGCTGCCCAGTTCTATAAATAGCTGCATGAAGGGAAGATTGTTTCCATTCTTCACTTGTCATTCCAAAATAGAGATGAACACGGCTGGCTCCCTGCTTTGGCGAACCGTCGAACTCCTCATTCGAAGAAGCTTTGACGACGAGCTCCTTCCGAAGGTGAAGATGCACCGAGTAAGCTCTTTCGCTATTTGCCCTATTTTCGTACAAGCCTGTGAAAGAGCCTGTTGCATCCAAATATCGGCATCGTCGTGTCCCGACACGGGCTGAAGGTGCCTGTTGCATCCAAAGATCGGGGCGATAGTGCCCCGATTTTTGTTTTGCTGGAAGAGCCGCAGGTCAGGGCTATCGTGTCCCCATTTTTTTAGGCTAGAAGAGCGACTCCTACTGCTAGAGTTCCCGCATGCTGACGAAGAAGTCATTCGCTTTGACTGTGCACGGCATCCACCTACGCTGAGATGTTGGAATGTTGTGCCTGGCTGTAGCACTTGAGTGATGCGCCTGAAAAGTGATGCGCCCGGCTGTAGCTTTTAGGATTTTTTTCTCTTTTGTAAAAGAATTCTCCTTTGTAAAGAGTTTTAGACATGTAATAGTCTTTCATATGAAATAAAAGCCCAGTTTCTTGATGTCTTATACACTTTGTTTGTGTTCTGCTGCGCCGAGTACTCTTGTCCGTTCTGGCGCATATCAGTGTGGGACGCATGAAAATTTATGGCGCATAGGGACTCTGTCCTGAAATTTTATGCTTCTACAAAGATGATGGGCCTTGATACCGTGGGGTCATGCACATGTTTAACTGGAACAATCGTGTTCCTTGGGTGCCTCAAATCTTGCCATAAACCGTATGATACAACTTAATCCGTGGGACGAGCAAAGGCTATTGTAACGCCCCAGTCCCAAAATACATAGGACCGAGTATGTGAACATGCCAGCTGCACATATATGAAGAATACTCCAATATATAGAATCCTTGTATACGTACATAAGTTGTATAATAAATCATCACAGGCCAGAATAATATAATCTAATCTCATCACAGCTCAACACAGAAGATAATAAAGTCCAGATAATAAATGAGTGTATCAAAAGATAGCCGGGTGAACATACTCACTCCAAACAGCTATAAAAATAGTCTTATAAGATCGGAGACCAACCTCCATAAAATATAATGAAAGAAGATGTTAAAATATCCACTAATGTCTCAAATAAGGAATAGACTAAAAATCAGTAGGAACTGCCTCGTCATCAATTGTATGAAGGATCCAAAGCCACTCTGTACTCCTACATAAAGTCGTCTAATCCTGGAGAGATAACCAGGTCCTCAGCGGGACGTAACAAGATACAAGAAAATACCATGCCATATAAACTGTGATATATAATATAAAAGAAAAGAGGATGCATGCTAGGGTTTCGGACCAGTCTACTATGAATATGCAGTTTGAGAAACAATCCTTCAACGCATGACTGAATATAGGATCTGGTATAGTCCCCTCTTGGGAACCAGTGACCAAGCGCATAACGTTAAAAAATATCAGTGGCCAACCTGAGAGGATAATCATACCCGTATCTCCAACGGAGCTTCCGGGTTACAAGGGAAGTGTAATCGAAGCCCATATGTCAGGTATTGTTCTCCCCATCCAATGCCTAGTATCATAATCTCTATGACTGATATGAACCTCTAGTAACCGCCAAGTCTTCTAGCATGTAATTCTATTGGCAGTTACTCCTATCCGTCGCATGCTCCATACGTATCGGTGGCCAGCCGACTATGCGGGTACATGTCCTACATGTGACTCACAACATGTGGTAAAGCAAGTGTCAAGGCCGTACGAGATATACCAATACCTCATCAACAATGGGTGGTCACTAGACTAAGTCAATGCGAGAGAAATAAATAAAAGCAAAAAAACGACCATAGAGTCGCTTGCACCCAAGTGTGACTTGGACGCACAGTTAAATAATAACAATAAATAAGAAATGCTAAAAATAACAACTAAAAATAAGAATATGCAAATCACAGAGTAAGGTGGCAAGGTATCTTGCCTGGTAGTGCGAAGGTGGCAAGTCCAAGATTCACAATATCAGCAAAAAAAATGTCATAACCTGCAAACAACTCCGGATGCTGAAACAAACATCAAGAATGTACTCGAAATAAGTGATATACCTAGGAAATGCCTGTCCAAAAGTCCAATTCTGGATCAGGGGCAAAATCATAATTTCGGGTCAAAACGATGTCCGCCGTTGGACCCGTTTGTGCCCCGAAACGTGTGCCAGAACCTAGGGTATCTAAAGTCATCAAATTACATGTCTATGGGTATCATTTGAGGTGACAAACTCAACGGTATGTCCAATCTTGGATTCCGATGAGCCGTGCAAAAAAAATCGGCCATTGGGTTGGGTTGCGGGCCCGTCAAATTTGGCGCTCCGATCAACCTTCTCAGAATCGGACCAAACTTGGCATATAGGACCAAAAAATCGATACGGTCCTGCTGGCACAAGTTTCGCTTTGACCCGACGAACGTGCACGAAGTTATGGCAAAGTTTGCAAAACGTCGATACGGGGGTATCTCGACGGATACACACTGATTTCGTCGTGCACGCGCAACGAAATCGGGTTTCGTCAATTCCCACACGTTGGCAACATCAATACACGCCTTTCAATGAGTATAGTACATGACCACGTTGCCCGGTTTGTTGGGGTGCACGTCGTATCGGGAACTTTTCTAAAGTTTTTAATATTTTTAGCACGTTTTTTCGCACAAGTTTAAAATCATGCAACCTTCTGTACAGTAAAGAAAATAAGATTCTACGAAGTGCGTTTTGATCTCGGTTATGTTGTTTATGACTATTTTTAGTTAGTTTATAAAAAATCCTAATGTGCTGATTGAAAGATGGCTTCCAAGTTAGGTTCCTAGGTTATTCAATACTCTGTTTTCGAGACAGAGTTTTACTCGACTTTGCATCAAGTTATTTGTCACACCATAGGGTTATTTCCGAATCCTTTCGAAGGGACTCAAAGAGGGTTACATAGGCTACCTATAGTAATTTGCAGACGTGAAAACGATCGAGTAGAACGGTAGAAATATTAGAGGGAAGGGGGTTACCTGGTTTCTAAGTTCGACAGAGCAATGGCCCTGTTCGCGGGGGCAGCAGCCTGCTGTGGCGCTCCGACGGCCTCACGACGATGGCAGGGAGTCGGGTAGCTGCGTGGGGAGGTCGGGGGTTCATCTGGGGTCTCGAACGCAATGGTAGCCAAAATTTTCTAGGTTTATTTTAGAGTTTCACAAGTTGGGTTCTTTTACACAAGGGTTTTAAGTTTGGATTTAATTCAGAATGGATATCCGCATCTGTTCCGAATTGAGGATGGGATTGTGTGGAGAATCCTATTAGGATTAAGCAGAAAAAATCTTGGGTCGTTTTGGTTTAGATTTGATGGAGAATCAAATCTCCATCCCGCATGGGCTTTCGCGTTTCAGCGAACAGGGGGGGTCGGGTTTTAAATACTACTGTTGCTTCGGCTACAGTAAGGTTTTATATATAAATCTAATATTTTTTTTATATATAAATCTAATATATATATATATATATATATATATATATATATATATATATATATATATATATATATATATATATATATATATATATATATATATATATACAATTAAAAGTAGATATCTAATGACTCCAGAAATTCAAAAGTATTTAACCCTTTTGTAGTATATTTCCTAGTGCTATGCATGTTTACATATATTTTACTAAAAATTCTTTTTCTAAGAAATTTTATAAATAACCAATATAATGACAATAATCATGATAACATTTATAATAATAATAATAATAATAATAATAATATTAATAATGATGATTTAAATCAACAAATTAGTAATGTATCACCAATTGGGGAGGAAAAATATGACTACTAGTATTATTATATATCTATATGTATAATTTTTAAAATATAATTTCCAAGAATTCCAGAAGTAATAAATAAATCCATAAACAAATACCATAATTGTAAAATATAGTCATAACATGATTCAATAAATTTAACCCACTAAATGTTCAATTAAAATAAATTAAGTTGCTCCTACAACTAATATGCTAGTTGAGGCGCATGCATGACTAGCCGTGCTATATGGTCTAGTCAGTGTGCATAACAAAAGTTAAGCATGACTAAGACTAAAATTTTAAATAACAAAATAATTCATAAATGTATTTAAGGAACAATTAAATAGAGAAGAAAAAAATCCTCCAAAAATTTGGTGGATTACATCCTACCCAACTTACAAAAATATTTCGTCCTCGAAATTAAACTAAGGTGGGGGGGGGGTCGGATGTAGTGCAATACAATGCAAGAAACTATAAAGAACTAACATATGCAGGACATACCTTGGTTGTCAAACAATTGCGGGTAGCGATTTCGGATGTCGTCCTCGCGCTCCCAAGTAGTCTCTCCCGGCGATTGATGCTTCCATGCCACGTAAACCAATGGTACAGATTAATTCTGTAACACCTTCACTCGGCAATCAATGATGCCTACTGGTTGCTCTTGATACGACAAACTCGGCCCAACTGTGATTTCGGAGTGATCGAGCACGTGGCTGCTGTCTACCACGTATCACCTCAGCTGCATCACATGGAATACGTCATGTACTCCCTCTAATGATGGTGGCAATGCCAATCTGTAGGCCACCTCTCAAACCCGTTCCAAGATATCGAAAGGGCCAATGTATTGTGGACTCAACTTGCAACGTCCTCCGAATCGAATCGTGCCTCTAGTGGGGGATATCTTCAAGAATACATGGTCGCCTTCCTTGAACTCCAAGGGTCGACGACGATTATCTTTCCACTGTTTCTGTCGATCCTGCGCTGCTCGCAGGTGGGCTTATATCTTCTTAACCTTCTCCACAGTGTTCGAAACCAACTCGGGATCCAATATCTGTCGCTCTCCGATGTCGCTCCAGCAGACAGGAGATCGACACTTCCTACCATACAATGCTTCAAAGTCAAGCATACACGCTCTCAACATATCCTCTATCATCTGAATCGTATGCTCTGACTGGCAGTATGTCTGCGGATGGTACGACGTGCTGAACTTCAAGCGCATACCCAAACTTTCTTGCATACTCCTCCAAAAGTGCACGATGAACCTCGAATCACGGTCCGATCGATGCTAACTGGTACACCGTGTAGCTTCACTATTTACTTCATATACATCTCCGCCAAAACTTCTGTGGACTGTCCCACTCTAAAAGGTAAGAAGTGGGCCGACTTGGTAAGTCTATCAACAATCATCCGTACCGCGTCACGTCCACTAGGACTCCGGGGAAATCCTGTGACGAAGTCCATCGTAATGTGCTCCCACTTTCACTCGGGAATGGGTACCGGCTGCAATAATCTGGTCGTCCTCTGGTGCTCGACCTTCACTTGTTGGCATACCAAACACTTGGCCACAAAACGAGCTATTTTTTTGCTTCATTCCATGCCACCAATAATATTGTCGTAAGTCCCGGTACATCTTAGTTCCTCCGGGATGAATAGAGTAAGTCGAACTGTGTGCTTCCGCCATCAATTCTTGCCGTAGCTCTCTATTAGGAACATAAATACGATCGCCACATTGCAATGTCCCATCAGGATGAATCATCAATCCCGTCTGCTCTCCTACCTCAGTCCTCTCTCTAAGCCGTCGAAATCTAGCATATGTGGGCAATACCGCCTTGATCCGATCTACTAATGATGATTGCACTTGGAGATTGGGTAATACGCCATCTGCTCCAAGCAATACGACCTCAATACCAAGTTGCTGCAAGTCTCTGATCAACTCCTTCTGCGTAGTCAAGATGTGTGCCATGGGCTTACGGCTTAATGCGTCTGCCACGACATTAGCCTTGCCCCGATGATAATGTAGCTCGATCTCGTAATCCTTCATCAACTCCAACCAACGTCCTGTCGCATATTCAACTCTTTTTGTGTGAACACGTACTTGAGGCTCTTATGATCAGTGTAGATATCAACCTTCTCGCCGTACAAGTAGTGTCTCCATAGCTTCAAAGCAAAGATAACCGCTACGAGCTCTAGATCGTGGGTTGGATAGTTCTTCTCATGCACTCTCAACTGTCTCGATGCGTATGCTACTACATGATTGTGCTACATCAATACGTATCCTAATTCTTTCCCGGATGCATCGTTGTAGATCATAAATCCTCCTGGGCCCGATGGTAGTGTCAGGATGGGTGCCGTGGTCAAGCGCTTCTTCTACTCATCAAAAGCGGCTTGACACTCGTCTGTCCATACAAACTCCTGATCCTTGCAAGTGAGTCGAGTTATAGGCCCCACTATTCGAGAAAAATCTTCTACGAAACTTCGGTAATAACCCGCAAGTCCAAGAAAACTTATCACCTCAGAAGCTGATGTGGGAGCGGGCCATGCCTTGACTGCTGTGATCTTCTCCGAATCTACCGATATGCCGTCCCCAGTAATAATATGTCCAAGAAATGATACTTTCTTGAGAAAGAACTCACACTTGCTAAGCTTCGTGTAAAGTCGCTCATTTCTTAATGTTCCAAAACAATCCGTAGATGCTGCTCATGCTCCTCTTGGCTCTTAGAGTAAATCAAAATATCATCTATAAAGATGACTACAAATTTGTCCAAGTACTGGTGAAAGATTTTGTTCATAAAATTCATGAAGACTGCGGGAGCGTTGGTCAAACCGAAAGGCATGACCAAGAACTCGTAGTATCCATACCTCGATCGAAAGGCCATCTTTGCAATGTCTTCCTTCCGAACCTTCCGTTGGTGATAGCCCGATCGTAAGTCAATCTTGGAGAATACTTTTGCTTCACTCAGTTGATCAAATAGATTGTCTATACGCGACAATGGATACTTGTTCTTTACCGTCACTGCATTCAAAGCTCGGTAGTCAATGGACATGCGTACTGTCCCATCTTTCTTTGACACAAAAAGAGTGGGTGCTCCCCATGGTGACGCACTGGCACGAATAAAGCCTTTCTCCCACAAATCATCAATTTGTGTCTTCATCTCTACCAACTCCTTTGGTGCTAGACGATAAACTCGGGATGAAATAGGTTCACCTCCGGGAATAAGCTCAATAGAAAAATTAATGTCACAGTCTGGTGGCAGTCCTGGCAAATCCTCGGGGAATACATCCTCGAACTCAGTGATGACAGGGTGCTGAGGGGTGTCCTGCATCATCATGTGAGTCCTCGATGAAGGTGCATCCCAACTCTCTTCTTCTTCCTTGGTGAACTCGAACTCCGTCGTATTCGCTGGTCTAAAGACGATACTGCCCCTGGCAGTCTATAAGAGCAAAATGCTAGCTCAACGAGTCCATTCCGAGAACCACATCGAACGTAGGCATAGAGAATACAAGAAGTCGTGCCTTTAACTCTCTACCACCTATCACTACAGGGCAAGGTCTATAAACCCCACTAACAGATATAACTCCCCCTCTAGTGAGGATTCTAATATTCTTAGATAAGGGTGTGATGGGAATTTTGTGTCTAGTGGCAAAACTAGTGGCTATGAATGAATGAGTGGCTCCAGTGTCAAACAATGTAATGGCAGGAAATGAAGCAACTAAAACCATACCTGCTATGACATCTGCCTCGGTTTCTAAATCCTCCACAGCAAGCGAGAATGCCTGCCCATTATTTTGTCCTGTACTTGAGCTCTAGCCTTGTTGTACTGTGTGCCCTGGGAAGGCAATGGTGGGCGAGGTGCTCCTGCTACTAGTCGGGGAGCTGGGGGTACTGAAGCTGTAGGCCTCAAGGCCTGGTGTACATGTACTAGTGCTCGCTGCTCGGGGGCTGTCCTGATCCACATCTCATACATAATCCCAATCAAAGTCGGCAGTCATCTCTGATATGACCTTGCTTTGCACAAAAGTGGCAAGTGGGCTTCTGGTAGGATGTAGTCCTCGGCTGGTACTGTCTTATGGTTCTCCTGATAGGTCCTTTCTGAGTAGCTCGGACTGGTGTAACTGCTGGTGTATCGCGCCTCGATGTCTGCTGCTGCTCCTTGCGAAGAATCTTCTAAGCACGAGCTTCTTCCATGATAGCTGAATGGGAGACTCGAGACTGGGTAGTTGTATAAGACTTGAGCTCTGGTGCAAGCCCCTGATAGAATCTCCTTGCCTTCTCTAACTCTGTCGGGATCAGTCCCGCACCAAATCTACTCAGGCGATTGAATTCTGAATCATACTCATCAACTGTCATATTCTCTTCCTTCAGGTGAAGGAACTGGTCGTATAGACCGTCTCGAACATGAATAGGAAAGAATCTCTCATAAAATGCATCATATAACTGCTTCCAGGTTATCCCAATGCCTAATCGTCTCTCTTCTGCTTTCCACCAGTGGTGAGCATTATCTTCTAACAGTAGGTTCACTGCTGTCATCCAATCTCGAGCTGGTAACTGGAATGCCTTCAAAGCTTCTCTGTACTAATAAGCCATTGTGACACCTCTAGTGGCTTCTACGTTCCTCTGAAGGCCTTGGGGTTCATGTCTGTAAAATTCTTGATAGAGCCTTCATAAGGATACAGAGCCGATATTGGTGCTGGTACTGGAGGTGGAGGTCTAACCAAGGCTGCCATCATGGTTTGTCTCATCAGCTCAGTCTGTAGCCACTGAGCCTGCATCATGGCGTACATAAACTGGAAAGTAGGGCTCCCATCAGTCGGTGGTGGAGGCATCTGAGGTCCCGACTGTGGTGGAAATTGCTGAGGTAATGGTGGTGGTGGAGGCAGTGTTACATTCCTTTCCTAGGGCATGGTAGTGGTCTATCCAGCCTGGCTGACTAGGGGTGCTGCGATCTCTGGGTGCACCGTCGTCGGTGTCGCAGTAGGCTGCGACTGTTCTGGCTGGTATGGTGTCACCGGAGTCATTGAAGAATTATGTCCCTCCGGGGTAGCCTCTTCACCAGATGTGAGGGCCAAGGCAAAAGTGTGTCCGCTTCTTAGATTCATGCTGGTGGCACGAGGAAGAATAGGACGATATTTGGAAAGGTTAGATATGAGGTAAATCAAATAATCAAGGAAGTTCCGAAAAGGTTGAAAGTCAAGTAGGTAGTAGTTCTGGATGAGATACTATTCCTATTCCTAGCCTTGTTGGACATAGTCATGTAACCCAACAATATTTTCTGAACTGCATGGGCCACCACAAAAACATGTAACACCCCAGTCCCAAAATACATAGGACCGAGTACGCGAACATACCAGCTGCACATATACGAAGAATACTCCAATATATGGAATCCTCGTATACGTACATAAGCTGTATAATAAATCCTCATAGGCCAGAATAATATAATCTAATCTCATCACAGATCAACACGGAAAATAAAGTCCAGATAATAAATAAGTGTATCAAAAGATAGCCGGGTGAACATACTCACTCCAAACAGCTATAAAAATAGTCTCATAAGATTGGAGTCCAACCTCCGCAAAATATAACGAAAGAAGTTAAAATAACCACTAATGTCTCAAATAAGGAATAGACTAGAAATCAGCAGGAACTGCCTCGTCATTAATGTATGAAGGGTCCAAAGCCGCTCCATACTCCTGCGGGAAGTCGTCTAATCCTGGAGAGATAACCAGGTCCTCAGCGGGATGTAACAAGATGCAAGAAAATACCATGCCATGTAAACTGTGATATATAATATAAAAGAAAAGAGGATGCATGCAATAGGGTTCCAGACCAGTCCACTGTGAATATACAGTTTGAGAAATAATCCTTTGACGCATGAGCCCTGGCTGAATATAGGATCCGGTATAGTCCCCTCTTGGGCACCAGTGAAGAAGTGCATAACGTTCAAAAACATTAGTGGCCAACGTGAGAGGATAATCATACCCGTATCTCCAGCGGAGCTTCCGGGTTACAAGGGAAGCGTAATCGAAGCCCATACGTCAAGTATTGTTCTTCCCACCCAATGCCTACGATCATCATCTCCATGACTGATATGAACCTCTAGTAACCGTCATGTTTTCTAGCATACAATTCTATTGGCAGTTACTCCTATCCGTCGCGTGCTCCATACCTATCGGTGGCCAGCCGACTATGGGGGTACGTGTCCTACATGTGACTCACAATATGTGGTAAAGCAAGTGTCAAGGCCGTACGAGATATACCAATACCTCATCAACAATGGGTGGTCACTAGACTAAGTCAATACGAGAGAAATAAATAAAAGCAAGAAAACGACCGATAGAGTCGTTTGCACCCAAGTGTGACTTGGACGCATAGTTTTATGATAACAATAAATAAGAAATGCTAAAAATAACAACTGAAAATAAGAATATGTAAATCACAGAGTAAGGTGGCAAGGTATCTTACCTGGTAGTGCGAAGGTGGCAAGTCCAAGATTCACAATGTCAGCAAAAGAAATGTCACAACCTCTAAACAACAACGGATGCTGAAACCAACATCAAGAACGTACTTAGAATAAGTGATATACCTAAAAAATGCCTGTCCAAAAGTCTAATTCTGGATCAGGGGCAAAATCGTAATTTTGGGTCAAAATGATGTCCGCCGTTGGACCCATTTTTGTACCGAAATACATGCCAGAACCTACAGTCTCTAAATTCGTTAAACTATATGTTTATGGGTCTGGTTTGAGGAGACAAACTCAACGGTATGTCCAATCTTGGCTTCCGATGAGCCGTACAGAAAAATTGCCCATTGGGTTGGGTTGCGGGCCCGCCAAATTTGAAGCTCCAATCAACCTTCTCAGGATCGGACCAAACTTGGCATATAGGGCCAGAAAATCGCTACGGTCCTGCTGGCATAAGTTTTGTGTCGACCCAATGAACGTGCAGGAAGTTATGGCCAAGTTTGTAAAACATCGATACGGGGGTATCTCGACGGATACGCACTAATTTCGTTGAGCACGTGCAACGAAATCGGGTTCCGTCAGTTCCCATACGTCGGCAACATCTATATGCGCCTTTCGATGCATATAGTGCATGACCATGTCGCCCGGTTTGTCGGGTCGTACGTCGTATCGGAAAGTTTTCTAAATTTTATAATATTTTTAACACAGTTTTTCGCACAAGTTTAACATCATGCAACATTCTCTACAGTAAACAAAATAAGATTCTACAAAGTGTGTTTTGATCTCGGTTATGTTGTTTATGACTGTTTTCAGTTAGTTTATAAAAAATCCTAATGTGCTGATTGAAAGATGGCTTCCAAGTTAGGTTCCTAGGTTATTCAATACTCTATTTTCGAGACAGAGTTTTACTCGACTTTGCATCGAGTTATCTGTCACACCAGAGGGTTATTTTTGAATCCCTTTGAAGGGACTCAAAGATGGTTACATAGGCTACCTATAACAATTTGCAGAAGTGAAAACCATCGAGTAGAACGGTAGAAATATCAGAGGGAAGGGGGTTACCTGGTTGCTGAGTTCGACAGAGCAATGGCCCTGTTCGCGGGGGTGGCGGCCTGCTATGGCGCTCCGGCAGCCTCACGGCGATAGCAGGGAGTCAGTTAGCTGCGTGGGGGTGGTCGGGGGTTCATTTGGGGTCTCGAACGCAATGGTAGCCAAAATTTTCTAGGTTTATTTTGGAGTTTCACTCGTTGGGTTCTTTTATATATGGGTTTTAAGTTTGGATTTAATTCGGAGTGGATATCTGCATCTGTTCCGAATTGAAGATGGGATTGTGTGGAGAATCCTATTAGGATTAAGCAGAAAAAATCTTGGGTCGATTTGGTTTGGATTTGATAGAGAATCAAATCTCCATCCCGCGTGGTCTTCCGCGTTTCAGCGAAAGGGGGGGGGGGGGTCGGGTTTTAAATACTACTGTAGCTTCGGCTACAGTAAGGTTTTATATATATATATATATATATATATATATATATATATATATATATATATATATATATATATATATATATATATATAATTAAAACTAGATATCTAATAACTCCAGAAATTCAAAAGTATTCAACACTTTTGTAATATATTTCCTAGTGCAATGCATGTTTACATATATTCTACTAAAAATTCTTTTTCTAAGAAATTTTTTAAATAACCAATATAATGACAATAATCATGATAACATTTATAATAATAATAATAATAATAATAATAATGACAATAATAATAAGAATAAATAATGATAATAATGCTAATGATTTAAATCAACAAATTACTAATGTATCACCAATTGGGGAGAAAAATTATTACTACTAGTATTATTATATATCTATATATATAATTTTTAAAATATAATTTCCAAGAATTCCAGAAGTAATAAATAAATCCATAAACAAATACCATAATTATAAAATATAGTCATAACATGATTCAATAAATTTAACCCACTAAATGTTCAATTAAAATAAATCAAGTTGCTCCTACAACTAATACGCTAGTTGAGGCGGCTGCATGCACTGGCCGTGTTATATGGTCTAGTCAGTGTGCATAACAAACGTTAAACATGACCAAGACTAAAATTTTAAATGACAAAATAATTCATAAATGTATTTAAGGAACGATTAAATAGAAAGAAGAAAAAAATCCTCTAATAATTTGCGGGATTACAGCTATGCCAAGCCTTGCACCATGGAAACATGCATTGAGACTTGTGGGACAATCATGTTATATAAAGCATTTGACGGTAAGACAGTGCCTGCTTTACAAAGCATTTATATCGTGTGACGCCTATGAATATGCTAAGTTCATAGCATTGTGGCACATAGACCAACTTTCCTTCTCCTAACCCACGGGTCGAAGGACCGAGTGTTAATTTGAAAGCACGTCGTGCAACATTTCTAAGCTAGCTGTGAGACCTTTCTATATTCTAACTCAATACGACTCAACTGGGATTATTTCTTTTAGCTATGTGGTTCACCTCTTTTATTAGCCAACCTACTCAGTGCAATTGAAAATATTTAATTATTAATGTGAAGGCCTAGTTGAGGCAAGTTCACCGAAGCCATCCACCATAGCGAGGAGTTTCCTCGACTGAGCGAAACTTCGAGCAAGCCGGTGCGTAGCTAAGTCCAAACACCATTGTGTTTCAATTCCTCTAGTTGAACTGAGCGGGATAGGACATTACATAATACACCACTCAGAAAAAGTTTTGTCCTCGAAACTTATTGAGTACACACTCGTCGACTTATCACTTGATTCAACTTTCAATGATTCTTGTCACGCCCCAGAACCTTCCGAGAAGAACACCATGAGAGCCAAGTTCTCAAGCTCCATAACTCTATCATCCGGAGCCCAAATCCGAACTTCCTTGGCTCAAAACGGGGCAGAATGAAATGCTCTACAACATAGAACCATCAACACTCGGAAATAACAAGATTAAATAGATCAAAACCCATGAAAACCGAAAATACCACAAGGCTAGATCTACCACAATCCACCCGGTAAAATCAAAAACTCCAAGTTCTAAACATGCTTAGAATATAACAAGGAAGAGAATAGAACAAACGAAATTAAAATCGTTCAACATTCGGCAAGGTGTACTTGCCTCTCTCTAATGGCTAGGGTTTGGTGGAAAAGAAATGAATGAGGGTGAATGAGGAGGGAGAGAGAAAGAGTGGCTTATATAACAAGCCCAAGCAATCTCAACCATTCATTCCTCTCCACTCAATCTAAACCATACACCTCTCTCATGAAAAACCAACTAAACCAAACCAAGTCAAGGTGGAACCGAACCAAATAAAAACCAAATCCAAGTTAAACCAAGTCATGAAATCCTACACTTAGGAAAATTTTAAAATATCACGCAAACCGAGAAATATGAAATAAATACGTATCCGTATAAAATACCGATACAGTGAGACGGGTCTCACAACTCTCTACACCTTAGAAAAATTCCGTCCTCGAAATTTCCCGAGGCTAGTCGAGCAAGATAACAAAACAAAAGCTCCAGGAAACTCAACAATCTCAATAAATCAAGCACGACATATAAGTAAAGTAAAATAATCAGTGATGTAAATGAATGCGTAAGCGGTAAATAAATGCACAAGAACAAATACAATCATGATCAAGAAGGGCTGAAGGCATATGGATCAATATGACTCCTGAGTCAGTTGTGTAGAAACCAACGTCCTCGCTGGCCTAAGCTGACTCCCAAAATGGATAAAAGTCAAGCCTCAAGGTAAGTCGGTACCAATGACTTAGTTCAATACATGACTCTACCCAGGACGTGTCATCGTAGTTGAAACAGATGCATGAACTTTATCACCTGTCTCAAGATACGAAGACAGAAGCGACTGGCTGATCGGGATGGACTGACATCTCTGCCTGCACGCTGAGACTGATCCTCCATAACTGGCCTGGCTAAAGAATGCTGAGCTGCCCTTGGCAAAACACGAACAAGATAATCAGAAGGATCAAGAACAGTGCCCTTGAAAGTTGAAGGACACAAGATCAAATCATGGGAACAAGAATGATCAATGATCAAAACAGATATCAAGTCAAGTATCAGAGGTAGAGAATAATTCGAAGGAGATCAATGTGATTGATATATCTAAACATGGTAACCCCCACAAATCTGAAAATCGAGACCTGCGTGGGCCACCACTAAAACCATGTCACGCCCCAGAACCGGAATACCGGAGAGCGGGGGCAGACATAGCCAGCTACGCAATCCCAAAGTACGTTAATAATCTGAAATCACGTATAAGCTGTCAAGACATGGGGGTTACTCTACAAGCAATCAGTCAATCCTATGGTTTAACAATCCTAGGTATCTCAATCACAGGCAATTATACAAGAGCAAAGAGTACGATCATCATACATACAATAGTAAGGCGTCCCGAACCATATATATATGACTGATCATGAAGCCAGTACCACAGAACTGAGGACTAGCTAGAGTATTAGTTGTACATGATAAGGACTAGCTATAGTCTAGAATACACATATCATGTTTATGCCCGTAGGCTACAATATCAAGGAAAATACCAAAACACGAGCTAAACACGTGCTCGGGGCTAAACGTTACAAGAGGAGAATTTACATATCAGTAGGAGGATGAAGAAGAAACCCACTGAGGCACTCTGGTGCTCCGGCTGGTCACCGTCGAGTAGATGGTGCGGTAGATCCTTCGGGCTCTTCTATCAGAACCTGGCCATGCAAAACCAGTGGGGTCAGACCCCAAATAGCAAGTACCATAAAGGAGGCCGAACTATGAACTTAAAACCAGCAATCATAGGCAATCAATAAGGAGAGAAAGTAATAAGTAAAGGAGGATCGAGATTCGTGCAGTACCAATGCACTTATCCCGAACATAGGGAGACAGTAAGTAAATCATCATTTGACATAAAGTAAACTGGAGACATGTTAAATAAATAGAGCGAGGTAATATACGAAGAGAGGACGAAGGCACTGTTCCGGAAGCCAGGTTACAACCCTTAAACCAAACAAGAACCGGAATTATAACCCTTCGTCTGAACAGAACTTGGTCTCTGATCATTTATTGTTAGAGGTGACATCATTAAGTGACAATCATAGAGTGACAACACAGAGTATAATACATTAGAGTGACAATCATTGCAAACATTATCCTGGAACAATTAGGAACTAGATCTAGACAAGACTTAGACTAGAAGGGTGATATACGATGGGATAACCATGGAACTATTCAGATAACCAGGTTACAACCCGTAAACCAAACAAGGACCGGGGTTATAACCCTTCGTCTGAACGGAACTTGGATTCTTCCACCATTTATCGGCAAAATAATATAAGAAATCAGGACATGTACAAGATCAAGACAAGACTAGACAGACTGAACTCCATCCAACATTCACGGCCAAGCAATAAGTACGGCTTGATACTTTAACTAACTAGGGTTATCACAGGCCTAGTTACTAGCAAGATGTAATGAGAATTCCAAGTCCGGTTACCTGTTTGTTACTACCTGAGTGATCCCAGCAAGAAAAGGAAAAGATAGCATGATATAGCAGACATACTGTAGTAAGATACATGTGTCCTAAGGTACCACACTCGACGGCGGGCTGGAAGTGCGCTCATCTCGACGGATAGCAACAAATCCCATGTATATATATAAGGCCGGGACCAAAGGGGCAACAGGTAACTGGGAAATTCTCCATGAACTATTTGATCAATCTAGTCATTAACCTAGCCAGATTTAGTATGAATCCCTGACCGTGGGAAACCAGGGATTCATGTCCTAGACATGATGCAAGACATGACGGGTTCATTTGTACAAACACAATCATCCACGGTGTCCAAGCCATTCATACTGGTCATGTCAGGTTAGCCGTCGCAACAGCATTTCTAAAAATATATCATGTCAAGAGTGCGCCACGGCGGGCCACTATCAAGAATTATCATGTCAAGTTATCATGTCAAATTTACTGGTCAAAAGTGCGCCACGACGGGCCACTATCAGGTCAGTTAATGAGCTCATGCGATTAAGAAGGAGTACAAGTTCATGCGGCCAGGTGAGGCAAGGGCGCATATGCGGCTAAGTGGGAAAAAGTCTATACGGCTGGAAGAACACTTGCTGCATGAAATGTTCATGCGGTCAAGTCAAATACTGTTCTTCTTCTCCAAAGTTTCGAGAAGAAGAACACCATGAGAGCCAAGTTCTCAAGCTCCATAACTCCATCATCCGGAGCCCAAATCCGAACTTCCTTGGGTCAAAACGGGGCAGAATGAAATGCTCTACAACATAGAACCATCAACACTCAGAAATAACAAGATTAAATAGATCAAAACCCATGAAAACCGAAAATACCACAAGGCTAGATCTACCACAATCCGCCCGGTAAAATCAAAAACTCCAAGTTCTAAACATGCTTAGAATACAACAAGGAAGAGAATAGAACAAACAAAATTAAAATCGTTCAACATTCGGCAAGGTGTACTTGCCTCTCTCTAATGGCTAGGGTTTGGTGAAAAAGAAATGAATGAGGGTGAATGAGGAGGGAGAGAAAAAGAGTGGCTTATATAACAAGCCCAAGCAATCTCCACCATTCATTCCTCTCCACTCAATCTAAACCATACACCTCTCTCATGAAAAACCAACTAAACCAAACCAAGTAAAGGTGGAACCGAACCAAATAAAAACCAAATCCAAGTTAAACCAAGTCATGAAATCCTATACTTAGGAAAATTTTAAAATATCACGCAAATCGAGAAATACGAAATAAACACGTATCCGTATAAAATACTGATACAGTGAGACGGGTCTCACAATTCTCGCACACACTCCTTCTATGCGTTTCTTCAATCCGAGTCACGCTCGCGCTTTAGTTATTTTTTACATTGAACAACTATATCTCAAATTGGGGTAACTTATACTCATTATGCACACGGATAATTTAGTACTAGGACAAACCACCCGAACGGTATCCTCACCAAATTTTTGAATTCAAAATTTCATTAAGTTATTCGTTCGTCGTCTCCTAGTCAAAACCAGTATTATCCCTCTTTAATCAATATCTGAAACTTGACTTACATCAATGCCTCAATCAATATTCACGCGTATCCATATTGAAGTATTTTGCCTACCGATTTTACTATCTTTTGAATTTATTAATTTTGATTCGCTACAATCAATACGTAATGGTTCTTTCGATCACTCTTGTATGACACCAACATAATCATCCCGAGTATCTAGCCCAAGCAAATTTGACTTGTGTACCTCGAACCCAATCAATCAACATTCAAGTTCATTTCAAATCCAACGATCGCACTACCATCAATATTTTTTTTGAAATACGCTATTTCAAAATCCCTGATACCTTTCCATTCTTTTAGTCTTACTTGAATTCAACGTATCACTTAGTTGGATTGGGCACATATTTAAGACGTCCCCAAAATACATACAATTCAACCAAGCCTCGTGATAGAGAATCTACCATTACCACTCGAGTCGGATCGTGCACATATTTAAGGGGTCTCCAAAATATATGCATTTCAGCCAAGCCTCGTGAGTGGTGTCTCTACAATTGAATAATTCTATCCACCAATACCAATATCCAATTCTATCAATTCTCAAGATTTTTCGAGAACACTTCGGCAACTCTTACTAGGGTCGATCCACAATTTATCTCTCTCCACACAGGGATGTCTGCCTAACTGCTAGGCTATCTTCACTAGGCCAAAGTCAAAGTCAGTATTAGGATTATCATTCCCAAACAACAATATCAGAACACTTACCTTTCTAAGATCAAACCGAGGTCAACATTACATAGTCCTTCTACCCAAGCTAGTATCACTCTGCTTTCTAAACTTCGAGCATAGATTTCTTCGATTCGCATTCGTAACGTTCAATCCAGAGGTCTGAGTCATTCAACAAAGCCATCCCTAGGTAAATCATTTCACGATCATCCTCGATCCCGACATGGTTCAACGATACAAACTCAAAACTCTTACACTCGTAATCCTCAATCCCTTCAATAGACCTATCAGTCCAAATTGGTGAACCTCGACTACAAAATCCTAAAGTCATAATCCACCAATCACAAGTCGCATTGTTGATTCAAATTATTTGTCGTAAAATCTCAATCCTACATTCGTCCATTTGACTTTCTTCAAATCCCAATCCCACTAATCATCAATCTCGTGCACCTATCTCATCGCACAATCGCAAGATCGACTACTATAAATTTGTCGAGTCATAACAATCTTTATTTTATTTATCATCAATACGTCAATATTTTTGTTTCACATAATTCGAGTAGTATCCATTCACGCAAACTTCAAGTTCATCTTATCAAGTTATCCAACATTCATTTTTATCAGAATTCTAAGGTATAGCATTAATCTAAACAATAACATTTTACACGATCATCATTCTTCGAATCAGAGTACCCCCGAGATATCGGACATCGATCTTTGATACGCCTTAATACAATTAATGATATACATAACCTGACGATCTTCCTTTGCAATGAACTCCGAGTCGTACAACTAATGCTATCATCTATACTTGATATACCACAATCTCCTCAACATTCAAGATCAAATTCGATCATTATCCCTCGAACTAATTACTCAATTCATTTAAACCCAAAATCACATATGTTCGTCTGTCTGTCCTAAGTCATCGAGCAACATATTTTCTCAAATCGTATCATTCTATGCTAACTCAAGTCATTGAGCAACATCAATCCCAAGTCCTTAGAGTCACTCTTCGTAAATTTGAATTACTTCCATGCACGCTAACTTTTAATCATGCTATCTTTTCGTATACGATCCATATCGATTTCTCGACTAAGTCATCCATTCGTTATACGATCTATCTACTCTTTCCATTAATATTTCATAACAAACGTAATCCCAAACCGACAAGCGCCACCTTCTTTTTTGTCTAATTCAAATATCGCATGAGATATCTATAATCATGACTAACTCTGTCATACTCGTTTCTAAGGTTATGTACTACTCGTGTTGCTTGCTGATAGACCCATTGGCACCCCGATCCTCGGTCGATCAACATCCCCAAGGCTATCCCATACACCACTCAGGGAATAAGTTACTCAATAAAATTCTCGAAATGATCATTCGAATCACAACCAATCACTTTGAATCTCCTTTTGAACCATTCCTCAAATTTCAAGCACATTCCATCTATATCGCATCGACGGTAACGTCGTTCGATAGCACCTCTATTGCTAAATATCCAATATTTTATGAATCAAGTCTAGTTCATTTTTGTCTGACACAATTGAATCCGGACACAAGTGTCAACGTCGACGCACTTCTTGGTGTATATGTCGAGCCCGACTTAGCCAATTGTGCCTTATGTAAAATATCTTTTATTTTTGTCAAAACTATTCTTATATGATTTGTAAATTACATAGACTTATTGTATGGACATTTTGCGGAAGAACCGACTTAGCCAAGGACGTAAAGTCATACTTTGATACCATTATGTCATACCCTGATTCCATAACTGCCAATTTCAGCAGCTTACGACGGGGTTGTCGCACAGAAGTCTGAGCATAGAAGTTCAATAATACAAAGACATGTACAAAGTGATACTCTTTATTAATATTGAAAATAAGATTACAAGGGCACGAAGCCAAGATTACAAGTCACTCAAGCTCACTTTTTCTCTGAATACATACCTCAGCTCTCTCTCTTCTCTCAATTACAATTACTCATATCCGAAGGCTTACCACTTTACGGATGCTTCCTAAGGCGATATCCATACATTATGTCCTATATAGTTGAAGTCTTCAACACAACCGTACACCTCAAAATGCTAAGGAACTCCATGTCTTAGTGCGTCCAAGCGAGCTACGTCTTGGCGAGCAAGTACCTGTAACCTGCGCATAAAAACTGTTGGGTGGTCAGTACACAACCGTACTGGTGGTGTGAGCCCCTCGCCCACCCATACAAAACCAACACGTTCATTTAGTTTGTGCAACTATTCCTTTGATTGTATGTCTTATCTTGTCTTAGGATCAGTTTTATAACATAGATTCCTGGCCTATTTTGTGTTGCAACCAATGTAATCATACTATCAGATTCTTTAAAATCATGCTTACAAAACCCAGTCGTGCAAACATCATGGCCGTGTCTTGCAACAATAACTTACTAATCTTTTGTGCCTCTAGACCATTTCTGTGCCAACAACAATAACATATCGACTCGTGCTTGCCTTTTGGATACACTTGAGACGCAACAACATGGTCGTGCCATAAACTCTGTTCGTACTTCAATTATCGAGGTTGTGCCTCATAACTCAACATGACTTAAATCAGCTTTGTTTTATGGTTCTTTCTGACTAAAACTCGAAAGGACTCAATCCCAACTTATAAAACTTTTGTGTCAACGACTCACCAACCGAAGTTACACCTCGTGACAAAGTATTCGTCTTTGCTATAGCCAAAATTTAGGCTCCATTATGTGCATCTATTTCATTGATTCATTCATTCCAGGATTGCACTTCTTGTGACTCAACCGACACCGAGCATGCGGATTGCCTCTCAGTATACCACTTATCTATATGAAAGGTCACTTGCAAGTCAAGCTATACTTGGACCCAATTTGGATAAGATGGTCGTTCTTAAAAATGAAGTGTGATCTCGCCAATTTTCCTACAATCACTACAAAAATATAGTGAATTGGCGACGGAGGTTTAGCGATGGATTATGTCCGTCGCTAATACCGACGGACAACCGACTAATTATCGACGGTTTGCCGTCGAATAGTAGCCAATAATTTTTTTAATTTTAAGAGAGAAACTCGGTCGCCAATCCGTCGCTAAATCATCGAAAATATAGTGACGGAAAAAATGGCGTCGCTAGGTCGTCGCACATTTGTCAAAATTTGGCAAAAAAAAATGTTGAAAAAAAATTAGCGCAAAATTTGACGACTAGGTAGCGACGGATAGTCCGTCGGCCAACTAAGGAGGGTATAGCGACGGATTAGCGACGGATATATCCGTCGCTAAATACCCAGCCCTAACTTAAAATGAACCGACGGGGGAAAACTTTTCATTCCCCCCAAAATCTTATCTCACCTCTCTCTCTCTCTTGCGTGCAAGTCTCTCTCTCTCTCATCCAAGTACCCCCCTCTCTCTCTCTCTCTCGGGGTGGGGGTCGACGGTGGTGGGGGTGGGGGTCGCGGTGGGGCGGGGTGTAGGGGAGCGGAGGGGGTCGGGGGTGTGGGTCTGCGGGTGGGGGTCGGTGGTGGTGGGGGTAGGGGTCGCAGAGGGGGGTGGTAGGGCAGCGGTGGTGTGTTTATATTTTTATTATGTATGTTCTATCACCTGAATTGGCTGTTATCACATATATGTAGCTTTATGTCAATATAAACTTTTCTGATTGCAAGTTCCGTGTCTTGAACTAGAAGCCTTAAAGTGTGTTTGTGGTGTTAATGGCTCCTTATAGCATGTTGTGGCCCTGCATTTTTCTGACTCCTGTATTAGACAATATTGGTCTCTTGTAACTTGATAACATATTTTGTTATATAGTATGTTGTAATTAGATATTTGTACTTCATTGTTATCTGTTTTATACTATTTGTTATGACATATTGCTGTATTGGTAATACAATTGTGTGCTTTAATCAGTTCATGACACTAGCACTGAAAAATGTCTTATTATTTAGCTGACTAGATTCTATGATGTGTACTGATTCAGAATAAATCTACAATACTGGGATAGTTGTCTTCCTTTTTGGGAGTCCTGGTTTGACATACCACTTGGTTTAGTTTTTGTGGTCTGTTTCACGTAGTATGATGTTGGCTTCAGGCCCTGGTTTGACATACCACTCGGTATCGAACTATTTCTATGAGTATCATTATCAGATTATTTCTATGAGTATCGGTATCGATATCGGACTATTTCTAAGAGTATCGGTATCGGTCTCGGACTATTTCTATGATTATCGGTATCGATATCAAACTATTTTTATAAGTATCGGTATCGTTGTCGAACTAGTTCAGAGTAGCGGTATCGGTATCGGTATTGTACTATTTCTATGAGTATCGGTATCAGATCGGTATTAGACTATTTCTATGAGTATCAGTATCGGATCAGTATCGGACTATTTCTATGAGTATCGATATCGGATCGGTATCGAACTATTTCTATAAGTATCAGTATCGGTATCAGTATCGGACTATTTCTATGAGTATCGGTATCGGTATCAGACTATTTATATGAGTATCGGTATCAGTATCGAACTAATTCTGTTTAGTTTGTCTTACGATACAAATTTTCACATCTAATCTGCGATGGATCGTTACTTCGTTGATCGTATAGGGATGTACAAACGACAACACGAGAGCAGAATAGGTGTGAGTGACGATTTTCAAGCAGGCGTGGAAGTTTTTCTTAAGTATGCTATGAGCAAAGCTCAGTACATAGACGGTAACAAAATCAAGTGTCCATGTGGTAATTGTCGCAATAGACGTTACGAAGAAGTGGTGACTGTGACAGATCATTTGACCCGTAAGGGTTTCGTACGTGATTACGGCCTGTGGTCATCGCAAGGTGAACCGTATGCAGAAAGACGGGTTACGAATGCTGCTACTTACGGTTTTGATGATAATGCTGCAACGGATTTTGTCATTGAAGACGACGGATCCTCTGTTGATTATAGAGACCTGCAGAACCTTGCACGAGATAGGGTGTACGATACGGCAAGGCCTAATTTTGATTCGGAGGATCCTAATGCCGAGGCGAAGGAGTTCTATGATATATTTCAGGATGCAGATACTCCTCTATATCCTGGTTGTGAGACTCATTCCGTACTGTCAGTGACGATGCGGTTGTTGGACATAAAGTCTGATTTTAACTTGCCACAAGCTTGCTATGATCGAATTACACAACTAATCTGTAATGCCCCACAAGCCAGAATACTGGAGAGCGGGGGCATACATAGCCAGCTACGTATATTGAAATAGAATCCACCTCGCTATACGGTCACGACTGTCTAGATATATGAGGGTTTAACTACAAGCCATCAGTCTCTTATGGTCATGAACAAGCCTATTATCTCAATCTCAAGCAAGTAGTAGCAGTTACAAGATTTCAGAGCACGAAATATACAATAGTAAGGCGTCCCATACATTACATATTTGGATGATCATGAAGCTAGTCATACAAAATGTGAAGACTAGCAAGAGTTTCAGTCATACATGATCAACCCTAGGATTTGTTAATCATGTACAGCCCATAGGCAGACAGTAAGTAAAGTGCAATATGAGCTAACACGTGCTTGCCGGCTAAACGCCTCAAAAGAATATTTTTACAATAAATTGGGAGAACAAAAAGGAAACCCACTCATTGCCTTGGTTACGCCTGGTGGTCACCATTTGGCTGGAAGGTAGGGAGATCCTCTGGAGCTACTCCGGTATCTGGCCATACAAAACCAGCTGGGTCAGATCCCAGAAAGAACAAGTGCAACAAAGGATGCTTCACTTAAGAACTAAAACCAGCAATTAGCATAAAACATAATAACATATTAAAACTGAAGATATGGATAAATCATGAGGATATACGATACGATAACCATGGGACTATTCATAGCCAGGTTATAACCCTTAAACTAAACAAGGACCGAGGTTGTAACCCTACATCTGAACGAAACTTGGTTTTCCACCATTTATCGATAAAGTAAAGCACAAGCAATCAGGTCATGTTACAATCTTGTATAGGATCAGGACAAGACTAGACTGAGTTAGTCTCTATCTAATCAATCGTGGCCAAGCAATGAGTACGGCTTGATACTTTAACTAACTAGGGTTATCACAGGCCTAGTTACTAGCAAGATGGCAAGATGCAATGAGATATTTCAACAGCCACAAGCCCTGCAGACCATCCAGGTTATCCAGGTCAAATATCCGTTCATGAACGGTGCAACACATGACAGTGTACTGGAAATGTTCTCTACTCGTCGACAGGCTACAAGTCCACTTGCGCGCCCAGATAACGGGATTGCCTATAGCTGGAAAATCTCTTCATGACTACTGGGTTGTTCTAGTTATTAGCCTTAGTCAATTTTAGTAGGTACCCCTGACCGTGGTACTCAGGGGTCCCTGCCCTAGACATGATATGAGACAGTATTGGTTTATTTGTACAAACACAATCGTCTACGGTGTCCAGGCCATTCATTCTTGTCATGTCATGCTAGCCGTCGCAACAGCATTCAATAGTTCCCATCAGGCTTGCTTGTAATGTCTTGTCATGTCATGTCATGTCAATTCACTTGTTATATCGTGCCATATACAATTATCAGTCCAGTCATGTCAATCAATTCATGATTATCAAGTTCATGAAAAGTACAAGGACATAAAGACAATTGGGTACGCAAAAAGGGGGGCTCAAGACTCTACGCTAGCAAAACTCTACGCTAGGCCAAGAGGCCCCAAGCGTAAAAGTGGCCTTACGCGAGCAAGACCAAGGAATGACCGCTTCTACGCGAATGGGAGCCCTACGCGGGCAAGGCTCTACGCATAGCAAGCACCCTATGCAAGCGAAACTTTACGCGCACGAGCACCCAAGTGAAACTCTACGCACGCAAGGCTCTACGCGAGCGAGGGAGGGTCTACGCGAGCACGACTCTACGCGAGCGAGAGTGGCCCCCCCGCGTAGAGTTCAAGTGAACTCGGCGTAGAAAGGATTACGCTGGCATGCAATGCGTGTGCGTAAAGGGGACACTACGATGGCACGTATAAGACGTGTGCGTAAAAAGGGTAAATGATACGCTGGCACGTAAAAGGCGTACGTAAAAAGGGTAAATGATACGCTGGCACGTAAAACATGTGCGTAAAAAGGGTAAATGATACGCTGGCACATAAAACGTGTGCGTAAAAACTTTCTCTTCTCCCCAAGGCCAAGACAAGCAGGCGCAAAAGCTCAAGAGCTCAAGAAAAGCCCCATCTCGGTCAAGACTCGATGAAATCCAACCATTTCAAACCAAACTTGCGTAACATCAGAATGCCTTCTACATAAAACTCTTAGTTTTCAAAAACAAGCCAGTTTAGTAGATCAAAATCGAGAAATCCGAAAATGCAACAAACTTAGATCTACATGGAAAGAACCAATGAAACTAAAAATGCTAAGTACTAAAGTGTCTTAGAATCTCGTGAGGAAGACAGTGGAACAATAAAACTTGAGTTCCTCCATGAAGCAAGTTGCACTTGCCTACGGTGGTGCTCGGTGGAGAAAAAATAAGGAAGAAGAAAAGAAGTAGTAAATGAGTAATGAATGAGGAGAGAGAATGGTTGTTGGGTTAATAAATGAGGGATGGTGGTAGGTAGGGGTTTGCATATCAACCCAAACCGAGCCCAACCAAGCGGAACCCGATGCAGGCCAAGGCCATGATAAACCACATGAACCAGGAAATGCTAACTAACCCATGCCAATGCAAAACCTAAGACTAGCCAGTCAAGACAAGTCGGACCACGATAAACCCAAAATAAACCAAGGTAAGATTAAACCAGGATCAAGCTAAGCATGACAAGTCTAATTACGGGTCGGGATTCTGTACACGTATACCAAAATACGTAATACGAACTACGGGCGTTACATAATCAAGGAGGTGTTACCGAAGGAATCAAAAGAGATTCCAAAAAACTTCTACAAGTCAAAGATGATGGTCCGACAACTGGGACTGGGGTAGAGAAGATATATTATTTTCGTAACGAATGCATGTTGTACTACAAGGAGAACGGGGACATAGAAAGGTGCAGCTTCTGTAATGCGGATTGTTACAAGCCAGTACAGGAAAAATAAAAGTCAACTAGAAAATGATGTCCTTACAAGTATATGTATTACTCGTCGATCACGAAGCACTCGTAGAGGATGTATATGTCTCTGAATACAGGAGAACATATGACGTGGTACAACAAAAAACGTACAAAGGACGGTGGAGAATTGTCACATCCTTCGGATGGAGAGGCCTGTAAACATTTTGATTTGTGTCATCCAGATTTTGCTGCAGAGCCTAGAAATATACGTCTAGCGCTATGTTCTGATGGTTTTGCCCCTTTCGGGCAGTCGGGATCTCAATACTCCTGTTGGTCGGTCATTCTTACCCCTTACAATCTGCCACCATGGATGTGCATAAAGACTCATTATATGTTCTTGACAGCTATCATACCGGGTCCCAAAAATTCGATGAAGAAAATCGATATATATTTACAGCCGTTGGTGGATGAGCTGAAACAGCTGTGGTAGATCGGCGTCGCGACCTACGATATTTTAAGGAAATAGAACTTTCAGATGAGAGCTTCACTGATGTGGACAATCAATGATTTTCTAGCATACGGTATGCTGTCGGGATGGAGTACTCACGGCACCATGGCTTGTCTGATATGCATGGAAAATAGTAAGGCGTTCTGCCTTAAGCATGGAGGAAAAACTTTTTTTTTGACAGTCACCATCAATTTATGTCCGCGAGTCATCCTTGTAGAAAAATAAGGACGCATTCAGAGCTAGAAAATAAGAATTTTCTCATCCACCTGCCAGATTATCGGAAACGATATTTGGGAAGATGTAAAGGATTTTTCCATCGTAATTGAATATCCATCGAACAATCGTGTCGAGGGGTTCAGACAAAGCCATAACTGGACCAAACGGAGTATCTTCTGGGACTTGCCTTAATGGAAAGATAATCTTATAAGACATAATCTTGATGTCATGCATATTGAAAAGAATGTGTTCGATAATGTCTTCAATACCGTCTTGAATATTAAAGGAAAGACGAAGGACAATCCAAAAGCAAGACAAGACATTGTCGAGATATGCAAGTGTCCTTATCTAAACTTGATACAAAGGGGGAGCTGGTGGATAATTAACTAAGCCGATAGCGTAATACACATTGAGCAAGGAAAATAGATTAATACTCTGCAAGTGGATATCTACTTTAAGAATTTTCGACGGCTATGTGTTGAATTTGTCTAGATGCGTTGATCTTAATGAACGCAAGCTAACCGGAATGAAGAGTCACGACTGCCACGTGTTTATGGAAAGATTACTGCCCATTGCTTTGAGAGAGTTTTTGCCTTCTGTTGTATGGGTTCCGTTGGCCGAGCTATCTACATTCTTCAGGGATATTTGTTCAACTAAGTTGACGGTGTAACATATGGTTGAACTTGAGGAGAAGATTGTCTTAACAATTTGTAAGTTAGAGAAAATATTTCCATCGGACTTCTTCGACAGCATGGAGCATCTACCGATTCTTCTAGCATACGAAGCCCTTGTCGGTGCATCTGTTCATTATCGATGGATGTACCCATTTGAAAGGTAAATAAAAATTAATATAATTTAAGTTGAATTTAAGTGGATTTTATAATTTATTGTTAATTCTCAAGATAATTTGTCTCTCTAGGTACCTATACCATCTAAAATCCCCCAGATCGTTGACTTATGTACCCAGATCGTTGACTTGCGAGATGTGATCCTTCACAAGCGCAAGAAAAGAAGGGGATTCTCTATGCGGCTCGAAATCAACATAGAGCCTCATGCGGCTTAAAAAGCTTCATAAGGCCCAAAAGCAACAGATAGCCTTATGCGATCTGACAAAGATGATAGCTCTGACATGAAGATAAGACGTGACGTGCTCCTGAAAAGACGAAAAAATCATAATGACATACGGTACAATTCACGAACCAAAGGAGGCTCATGCGGCTCAGCCGTAAGACTCTTCATGCGGCTTGGCTATGAGACGTCTCTCATGCGGCTCGGTCATGAGACACTCTCTATGCAGCTCGGTTATGAGACGTCTCTCATACGGCTCGGTCATGGGACACTCTCTATGCGGCTCGTCGATGAGACGTCCTTCATGCGGCTCGGTCATAGGATGCTCTTCATGTGGCTCGGTTGTGAGACGTCCTTCATGCGGCTCGGTCAGGAGACATTCTTCATGCGGCTCGGCTATGGGACATCCTTCATACGGCTCGGTCATGTGACATTTTTCATGCGGCTCGGTCATGAGAAAGTCCTTAATGCGGCTCAGCCAGGGTACATCCTTCATACGGCCCGCCACAGAATAGTGGTTGAGACACGTGGCAGAGATTGACCAAGTCTTAAATAGTTCAGATTTATTGCAACAAACAGATCATGATAAACAGAGTCTCGAGGCACAGTTACAATGATGTGGCCTAAAATTTGCCACGTGGCTGTACACCCCATTCCTCATGAATTTCTATAAATAGAAAGGTGCTATTCCCTTGCAGAGAGACATATACATACAGAGAGCATTTCTTCACCGGAGCCGAGGTTGCATTCGATCGTCCAAGGAGTAAGGCAGGGTTGATAGCACTTTCCCGAGCCTCTACCGTCACCTCCAGAATCTAAACTAAACAATTGTACTTAGATTACTTTTCCTAGGTTTTGTTCCTAAGCTCTCTTTTGTACAAGCAAGTTTCTAATTGTGAGTCAAAGTTCAGTCCTCCTATAAAACTGTTCTGTTCTACGACAATCAATGGAAAACATCGACATCCGTCACTAACTGGAAATTCTCCAGTTAGCGACGAATATTCCGTCGCTTAGTAGTCGCCATCCATCGCTAACTAGAAATTCTCCAGTTAGCGATGGATATTCTATCGCTTTCCGTCACTTTGTAGTCGCTAGTCCGTCGCTAACTAGAAATATTTTGAATTTTTTTCATAAAACAGAGCATTCCCTGTTCACACAACATCTGAAACATCGGAACATCACAATATGTATCACACATCACACAAACCAACAAACCAATATACATTACACACCAATATACAAATATCCATCACAAATACATCACAAAAACCAACATACAACACACACCAATATACAAATATCCATCATTTCAAACCATTATCCAAAACTTACCACCATTATCCAAAACTTACCACCATTATTTAGCCAATATCCAAACATTCATCAAAAACTAATATCCAAGTGATAATATCTGAAATTCACAAATATTCAATATTTTAAAACATTTCAAACCATTCAAATACAATACATTAATAAGAAGGAGGAGTTAGATCGTCCGCTGGTGGTACTCCCTGCTGCTCCCGACGATAATACTCCTCCACCATGTATGTCGGTAGGGTATCAAAGACATGGTCTGGAAGTTGGCGTAGCTGCTCTGGCAACATCATGTCAAGGAGTGTCGTCACAGCAGGAGGCGGTACCAGAGGGGCAACAGGGTCAAAAGAAAGATGCCCGAGGAAGAAGGACTGGGAGCAGCAGTAGATGGACCGGAAGCAGAAGAACCGGGAGCAGACGGACCGGGAACAGATGAACCGAAAGCAGACGGACCGGGAACAGAAGAACCAGGAGCAGTAGAAGGACACGGATAGTACGTGGTTATATGCTTTCCGCAAGGACGACACCGCTTCGGTCAGATTCGCAAGTTGTGTCCTTACATCATCGCCTGCCGGGGTAGCAGGAGAAGGCGGGGCGGTGGAAATCTCGGAATTGACGTTTGCAACGACGCCAGGGAGTGGCATCCGTAGAGGCGCCCTTTTCTAAAGCCACCGATGGTATCTATGAACATGTCGTCGTAGCGAGCGGCCATAGAAGAGGATGCTGGGGCGGGCGTCGTTTTGCCGACATCATCGGCAGAAGATGGCTGAACCCGTCTAAGGGCCTCACGATACGCAACCTATCAAATGAATGTGTTTATACTATGAGTTTTTCTAAATTATAATATAAATCCTATGTTTCCCTAAGTTATAATCTGAATCCTAAGTTTACCTAAGTTATAGTCTGAATCCTAAGTTATAGTCTGAATACTTATATTCTAACATAAATATCATAAACGTAAGTACTTACATCAGTCTCCTTGGCCCTCTCGTCGACGAAGTTTTCCGTCCTTCCACCTCTTGTGCGTATACTGGAATACATCATGGATGGTGACCGATTCCGCCTTTTTTTCTCATTTACCGCCTGTTGGGACTACATACGAAATATTGGTAGAATTTAATTAACTCCGTATATTAATAGTACCGAATTAGATAGTGGAATGAATTTTTGGTATCTCACCAGATCTGCACGCGCCGCTGAGTGGGGCCTTGATCCCCCGTATGCAGACCCGCGGTCTGTCGATTCGCCTTCGCTTTCTCCGATTTTTGTTTGTACGCAGGAGTATCTATCTTCTCCAAGATCTGCTCATAATACTCCTGCCGAATCCACTCCTTCGAATGAGCCGTTCGAAGGTCATACACTGCGTCCCGTATCTTCTTCCCGGCGGCACTTCTGTAGGTCC
The DNA here is from genome assembly GCA_029216955.1 of Iris pallida. NCBI lineage: Eukaryota > Viridiplantae > Streptophyta > Magnoliopsida > Asparagales > Iridaceae > Iris > Iris pallida. Next base: position 15,583,725 of record JANAVB010011999.1, read on the forward strand.
TGTGGAGCGTCTCCTCGCGGTGGGGGGGCCACCAGAACATTCTCTGACATACAAATCCAATTATCATGTAATTAAAAAATGGTTAACTAAAGAGTAATTAATAATTAACCACAAGATATATATATATACCCATATCTCATCGAGCCAGATGTACTGTAAGTCTAGGGGCACCTCAAAAAAATTGAGGTAGGGGCCATGGTAGTTAGCCCGGATAATCTGCCCTAGAAGCCTGGCAGCATCCCACGGAAAAAACTACAAAGAAGCAACGAATTGATTATTAACTTGAATAAATAAAACAAATTTAATAAATTAACTTAAATTTACTTACGATTCACCCGCTGGCCATAGCTCTCGTCGGAACTCGCCCATCGGCCTCTCTGGTGGCGTCGGAAGATCCGCGGCTCCGCGCATGTACTCACCAGTAACCGGATGTAACTGAGTCCGGGGGTACTCGGAGGCCCACTGTGCAGTAACTGGTGGATCTACTGGTGGAACGGATCTGTCAGCGGATGGAGACGTATGCCTCGATGAAGGTGACGATAGCCCCGTGGTAGATCTACGGCGGGATGAGTCAGTGCCTGGGGTACTCTCCGAGTCGGGATCGCTAGATGGGATCATATCCCAGGAATGTCGAAGTCGACCACGACCACTACCACCAGCACCACCTCCACGACCACGCCCATGACTAAGACCACCAGCACCAGCACCAACACCAACACCACCAGCACCAGCACCACGACCAGCACCACCACCACCACGAGTGCTAGCCACCATGACCTATAAATAGAACACATAAACATAATTAACAATATAGAAATATAAATGAATATAAAACTAAACTAAAATATATATACCACCAGCAGGGCGACGAGTGCCGCCGCAACGAAAAGGACTAGGAGTGCCATCTGCAAAAAAAAATATACAATAAGTAGATGATCGAACGACAAAAGCATGAACTCAAACAAGAATGCAGAAGTTTAAAATGAATTCACTAAGTTAGTTGTAAGTACTTTTATGAGGTTAAACTAAATTCACGTAATTGGAAGTATTTTTAATATATACCGATATTTAATCTAATCTTCGTCATCGTCTTCATCCTCGTCCTCGACCTCGTCTTCTTCCTCATCCTCATCATCATCCTCATCGTCGACTTCATCTGTATCCTCATCCTCATCAAGTTCTTCTTCTTCTTCTTCTTCTTCTTCTTCTTCTTCTTCAGCCTCAATACTTGGGACAAGACGCCTCTTTCTCCCCTGGTTGACAGCTAAGTCTTGTGTATCAACCTCTTCCTCTCCTCTATTTTCCTCAAAAATATCTTCAACATTCATGGTATCCGATTGTTGTCCCAAGTATTGGAGCTTTTTGATCTGGTCCTCTTGGTATGCTGGGTCTCTAACGTTGAATGTATTTCTAGATTTAATTTTTTATACTGCCCACCAGTCAAATCGATCTCTATGACGCCTTAGGTATCTTGTATAGTAGACTTGAACAGCCTGACTTGCTATCGCAAACGTGTCAGACCCTCTATTCCTCTTGCGATTATTTATATCAACGAATCTAAATTGTTTATCAATTCTTCAACCGATATTTGGTGTCGTATCGAACCACTCACATTTGAACATCACAATATGCATATCATATGGGGCAGTATATTGTAAATCTACAATATCCCAAAGCACTCTATAATAGTCAAAGTCCGGCTCGTCGTCATAGATGTTGCCTCTTATACAAACACCAGAATCTTTGGTACTGAAGCCGTCATTGAAAAATTCAACATTTATAGCATTCTGAGTTACCTTAAACTTGAAGCCATTAACGACATAGCCTGGCCAAGTCTTTGCATGCTTCTTCGGTCCCAATGCCAAATAACGAATACTCTCATTTGTGAGTGTTGTTTCGGGCAATAAAACCTATAAACAAATATTGATAATTTAAATATTTAAGATGCATATATTTTAATGGTAGATGCATAACATATTATCTCAGTTACTTACGTATTTGCGAAACCGGGACGGAAAGTTACAATCAACCTCTCTTTGAAGTCCCTCATCGATAATATCGGGTGTCCTCATTTTGACTTCATTTCTAAATACACTGTTAGAGAGAATAAAAATAAGTGTAGTCACTTACTTTACCAAATTAGAGATTATAACGAGTGTAAGTATAGTCACTTACTTTTCCAAATCTCTCACTTCTTGTATGTCACAATTTAACAAGACATGTCGGTGAGCGGCATCATACTCATCGTCAGTCAATCACCGTTTCTTACTAGCCCCAATAGGCTTGCCCCTTACATTGAATATACCTCCATCCTCAATGTCCTCGTTATTTTTTTGAGGTCTATTTCGATTTGTCTGGACATGAGTATCGAAATAAATGGCGCAGAAGTTTGATACCTCCTCGATAAGATATGCTTCGCATATCGAAGCCTCTATATGAGCCTTATTGCCAACTTTCTTCTTTAGATGGTATAGGTACCTAGAGAGACAAATTATCTTGAGAATTAACAATGAATTATAAAATCCACTTAAATTCAACTTAAATTATATTAATTTTTATTTACCTTTCAAATGGGTACATCCATCTATAATGAACAGATGCACCGACAAGGGCTTCGTATGCTAGAAGAATCGGTAGATGCTCCATGCTGTCGAAGAAGCCCGGTGGAAATATTTTCTCTAACTTACAAATTGTTAAGACAATCTTCTCCTCAAGTTCAACCATATGTTGCACCGTCAACTTAGTTGAACAAATATCCCTGAAGAATGTTGATAGCTCGGCCAACGGAACCCATACAACAGAAGGCAAAAACTCTCTCAAAGCAATAGGCAGTAATCTTTCCATAAACACGTGGCAGTCGTGACTCTAATAGGTGAACCCCCAATCCGCCACCAACAACAACAACAGATTAGAATAAGAAACCCTCACCTATGTCGTCCGACCCGACAATGCCATCGCCGATCTGAGATGCTCCACTCATCCTTCTCCGTACCTCGATTCCCCGCCGGCACCATGCGGCCTTGCACCCGTGTCCGGTGAAGCCAGCGCCCCGCTAGGTGCACGCTCGGCCGAGCTGCTACCCTCGCCGAGCTCCGCCTGGGCGCGGCAGCCCTGGTCTGGAGTCCAACCGACCACTGCGTGCGTCCGCCGGCGTCGCCAACCGACCTCCGCGCCCTCTACTTTCCTTTTCTCTTCCGCCGCGGCCGGTGGAACCACGTGCCTTGCCGCCGGCGAGATCCCTCCGCCACTCCTTCCCCCGCTCTTCCTTTTTCTCCTTCGCGACAAGCGCTGAGATGCCGCAGCTCCGCCGCGCGTCCCCGTTCCCTCTCTTCACCGCCTCTGTACCGGACGGCAGCCGCCGGTGAAAACCCTCGTCGCGCCGCTCCGCTTCCTCCGTCTCCGCTTCGAGCCACCGGCCCTCTCCTCAACACTCCGCCTCCAGTCAGATCCGCCGCCGGAGCGGCGAGCCCCGCCGGACCGCCGCTCCCTCCGCCTTCCTCTACTCGTCCGCCCCTCTTTCTCTCTCTCCCCACACTACTTCCTCCCCGCCTCTCCTTCTCTCTCTCACCTCTCTAATATCCTCTTTCTTTGTTTTAGAACCACAGCACATTTTTAATGTTTTTTTATTATATTTTTTGTTAGCTATTATTATTATTATCATCTTTATTATTATTATTATTATTATTATCATCTTTATTATTATTATTATTATTATTATTATTATTATCATCATTATTATTATTATTATTATCATCATAATTATTATTATCATTATCATTATTATTAAAATTTTATTAAGGCTGATGTTTTGATGTTATTTTAATTGGATTATTTTATTTTTGTTCTTATTATTAAAACTTCTAAGATCTTGGTCCTACATTATGTGATAAGTGATTTGATAAATACTTAAAATAAAATGTATATTATTATTTTCTTAGTATCAATTATTTATACAAGTTATCTGAGTAATTAAAATTTATAATTTCATAAAAGCTATTTCTATTATTGGTAACAACAATATTATAGGCTAAGATATATTGTTGTAAATTTTCTACTTATTTAAAGTAAATTATTTGACAAAATTATAGTTTTACAAATATGGATTTTAACATTAAATAATTTTCTATAATTATTTTGTTTCTCTTAGAATATTTTTGGAAAATATAGTTTTCTACCTAAATTGTATTTCTACAAACTTAAGAGTTTTCTGTGAACACAATTTCCTTTATATTATAGTATTTATCTAAACACTATTTTTAACTTGCAAAAATATAAGTTCTCATTTATTATAAATTTTCTTAAAAATCATATATATCCAAATTCTATCGATCAATCTCATGTCCATGACCAATCCCAATCTTCCTATTCCTTTGCCAATTCTTTCCTTCCACCTATTGACCCTAACTAATTTGACCCTTCTTCACAATCATATGCTTCTGGAACCAGCGCCATGCGTGCGTCTGCCTTCACCTATTAAATAATTTCTATAATTATTTTTTTTCTCTTAGAATATTTTTAGAAAATATAGTTTTCTACCTAAATGTATTTCTACAAACTTAAGAGTTTTCTGTGAACACAGTTTCTTTTATATTATAGTATTTATCTAAACACTATTTTTAACTTGCAAAAATATAAGTTCTCATTTATTATAAATTTTCTTAAAATCATATATATCCAAATTCTATCGATCAATCTCATGTCCATGACCAATCCCAATCTTTCTATTCCTTTGTCAATTCTTTCCTTCCACCTATTGACCCGAACTAATTTGACCCTTCTGGACCCAATGGAACTGTCCGTGCCACCATCAGAGGTCACCTTGTGTAGTTGTTATCCGAAGTTGTAGTTCGTGCCACCTTGATCATTGCAGTACACCAGGCGTCCTACCAGGCAAGACACCTTGCCATTTGCTGTTTATTTATTTTAGCTCATATTTCATGCATTATTCATTATTTTCTTTATGCAAATAAACTGTGATACATGGCATAACCTGTTAGAACTTACTGTTCAGTTATATTTTCTGCTATGTATTATCTTTCTTATACATTAAATCTAGATTTAAGAGACCACCTTGTGTGTTGCATACATAGGCCTTGACACATTTATACCACGTTGTTGTGAGTCACATATAGGACTCGGACATACGTGATTGGCTGGCCACCAGTACGTATAAGCCGTGCGTTAGGAAATAACTGCTATTAGTATTGCATGCTAGAAGACTTAGCAGTTATGAGTTGGCATTGGACGGGGAGAACATGATTAGAAGTTGACTACCAGCCTATCTATCGTAGACTCGCTCGCTACTGAGGAACGATAAGTCGACTATATACTATAGACTCGCTGGATACTAAGGAATAGTATATGGTATTGTGACTCGCTACTGAGGTACTGCATTGGTATTTTCTTGACATGACCCGGTAGTCATGCCACCATGAATTGTTCTTAACTACATTTCACTTAGAACGGTTAGGCACCTTTATCCGTTAGGTACGAGTACTTTTGGTTTGGGTACTTGTATTTGACCGTGACTTGGAACAATAACTTGTCACGGATTAGTTCGTCACATCTTGTCATTATTTGGTTGTAGGTGTGACTTACTACTTCGATGGGAAGGTATTGAACCTTGTTGGGGATCCGGATACCATATTGGGTTCATAGCATGGAAAGATAGATCACCGTGAATTAGTTTACCATCTCCTGTCCTTGTTTGGTTGGTAGGATGGTACGCTAGTTTAAAAGGTGTGTATTGGACCATGTTATAATTCAATTGACTTATTTATTTGAGCAATATTAATTCAGTTTATATGGCATGATATTATGTGTCTTGTTACGTCCCTCTGAGGACTTGGTTATCTCGCTAGGTGTGTGCTTTTGTCTTTCGCAGGTGTACTAGCTATAGCCGTGGTCATCGCTATTTCTTCGAGGATGATTGCACTTAGATCGTCTTCGCTTCGCTCGCCAAAAGTTATTTTTTTTCTCATGTATTTCTCCTTTACTTGTTGGTAGTGGATTTGTCTCCGCCCAACATATTGTATCAAGACAATTCATTATCTTTATATGATATCTTTTATCCATTTATTTGTTGTGTGGATGAGATTAGTTATGGTTCTACTGCATTTACAGTTTATGTATCCATACGAGGCCCATGTACTTCGTATGAATACAGCTGGCATGTTTACGTTCCTAGTCCTACGTATTTTGGGACTGGGGCGTTACATGTTTTTGTGGTGGCCCATGCAGGTCAAGATAAATTGTTTGGTTACTTAACCGTACCAAGCAAGCCTACGAATAGGATTAGAAGTCTAGGATCTCATCCACATACTTGACCTCCTTCCTTGATTCCATATTCGAACTATCGTTCGACTCATCGACTGCATCTTGCTTGATTCCTTCTATCAAAATTCTTATCTCCCTTCGTGCTTGCTAGAGATTGACCCTACTAGTTAGATGTCCCAAACACCCTTAGCTTAATTCTTTAAGTTGGGTAGAATACCCCACGACCTGACACACCCGTGACCATTAAGGGAATACAAATAGTATTATCTAGACCATAGAGACTAGAGGAATTTAACCCATTTGGTCAACCAAGCCTTGGTCAATAAAACCGTAGAATGATGGTATAGGAATAAACAAGACTTAGATCCTTATGACTCTTAAACTATTCATATTTGTTTTTATTTCATCTACCATCGTGTATATGTTATACTATCTAGACTAATGATGCTAATATAGCCTAGTATTTGGGCGGGGAGAACATGATTAGAAGTTGACTACCAGCCTATCTATCGTAGACTCGCTCGCTACTGAGGAACGATCGGTAGACTATATGCTATAGACTCACTGGATACTGAGGAATAGTATATGGTATTGTGACTCGCTACTGAGGTACTGTATTGGTATTTTCTTGACTTGACCCGGTAGTCATGCGACCATGAATTGTTTTTTAACTATATTTCACTTAGAACGGTTAGGCACCTTTATCCGTTAGGTACGAGTACTTCTGGTTTGGATACTTGTATCTGTCCGTGACTTGGAACAATAACTTGTCGCGGATTAGTTCGTCACATCTTGTCTTTATTTGGTTGTAGGTGTGACTTACTACTTCGATGAGAAGGTATTGAACCTTGTTGGGGTCCGGATACCATATTGGGTTCATAGCATGGAAAGATACGTCATCGTGAATTAGTTTACCATCTCCTGTCCTTGTTTGGTTGGGGGGATGGTACGCTAGTTCAATAGGTGTGTATTAGACCATGTTATAATTCAATTGGCTTATTTATTTGAGCAATATTTATTCAGTTTATATGGCCTGATATTATGTGTCTTGTTACGTCCCTCTGAGGACCTGGTTATCTCGTTAGGTGTGTGCTCTTGTCTTTCGCAGGTGTACTATCTATAGCCGTGGTCATCGCTATTTCTTCGAGGATGATTGCACTTAGATCGTCTTCGCTTCGCTCGCCAAAAATCATTTCTTTTCTCATGTATTTCTCCTTTACTTGTTGGTAGTGGATTTGTCTCCGCCCAACATATTGTATCAAGACAATTCATTATCTTTATATGATATCTTTTATTCATTTATTTGTTGTATAGATGAGATTAGTTATGGTTCTACTGCATTTACAACTTATGTATCCATACGAGGCCCATGTACTTCGTATGAATATAGCTGGCATGTCTACGTTCCTTGTCCTACGTATTTTGGGACTGGGGCGTTACAAAATCTATTACCTATACCACCAGTGCACAGAAGGGTAATAGGTCCACAAAACTTATCCTAATCTATTACCCGTACCACCAGTGCGCAGAAGGGTGATAGATCCACAAAACTTATCCTAATCTATTACTCGCACCATCGGTGCACAAAAAAGGGTAATAGGTCCACAAAATTCTCTGACGGAGAAAAACAACCACGTCCATATTACCTCTGAGTTGTTTTCCCGTCCATCACAAATAAATCACCCAATACATAGAACTTCCACGTTGATAACACCTCTGAGTTGTTCTGTATATCCCCATTTGGCCTACTCCTACCAAGTCCTCATTACCTCTTTGTAGGGAGGCTCTACTTTAGACCCATATTTACCACATCCTCATTACCTCTGAGTAAATATGTCGGTTCACTCTACTTATTATCAGTACTCGCATCGCCAGTACACAAAAAGGGTAATAAGTCCACAAAAATTATCCTAATCTATTACTCGCACCATCGGTGCACCAAAGAGTAGTAGGTCCACAAAATATCATTCAAATCTATTTGCCCGCATTTTCAGATGCACAAAAGGGCAATCGGTCCACAAAATTCCCCAAACGGAAAAAACAACCACGTCCGTATTACCTCTGAGTTGTTTTTCTGTCTATCACAAACAAAGCACCCAATACATAGAGCTTTCACGTCCATATTACCTCTGAGTTGTTCTGTGTATCCTCATTAGGCCCACTCCTACCACGTCCTCATTACCTCTGAGTAGGAAGGCTCTACTTTAGACCCATATTTACCACGTCCTCATTGCCTCTGAGTAAATATGTTGGTTTTCCCTCCACTTATTATCCGTACTCGCACCGCCAGTACACAAAAAGGATAATAGGTCCACAAATGTCCAATGTTGACCACAAATGCTGTATTAGGTCCTCTAGTACATGCACCCCTTCTTCACAATCATATGCTTCTGGAACCCAGTTGTCCCGTGGCATTCATTACACTTTACGTAGAACTTCCACGTCCATATTACCTCTGAGTTGTTCTATGTATCCTCATCTGAGTCCACTCCCACCACGTGCTCATTACCATCAACCCCATATTTACCATGTTCTCACCACCTCTGAGTAAATATGATGGTTCCATTTCTCAACTTATTATCCATACCTAAAACCAAGGTACGCCATAGATGATAAGTCCACACATAATCTCCAGCGGAAGTACACAAACCTATCACGTCTATGCTACCTCTGATAGGATTGCCACACCTATCAGAGGTAAAGAGAAATAATTATAGAAAATTATTTAATGCTAAAATCTATATTTGTAAAACTATAATTTTGTCAAATAATTTACTTTAAATAAATAGAAAATTTACAATAATATATTTTAGCCTATAATATTGTTGTTACCAATAATAGAAATAGCTTTTATGAAATTATCTATTTTAATTACTCAGGTAACTTGTATAAATAATTGATACTAAGAAAATAATAATATACATTTTATTTTAAGTATTTATCAAATCTCTTATCACATACTATAGGACCAAGATCTTAGAAGTTTTAATAATAAGAACAAAAATAAAATAATCCAATTAAAATAACATCAAAACATCAGCCTTAATAAAATATTAATAATAATGATAATGATAATAATAATTATGATAATAATAATAATAATAATGATGATAATAATAATATTAATAATAATAATAATAAAGTTGATAATAATAATATTAATAATAATAATAATAAAGATGATAATAATAATAGTAGCTAACAAAAAATATAATAAAAAATATTAAAAATGTGCTGTGGTTCTAAAACAAAGAAAGAGGAGATTAGAGAGGTGAGAGAGAGAAGAAGAGGCGGGGAGGAAGTAGTGTGGGGAGAGAGAGAAAGAGGGGCGGACGAGTAGAGGAAGGCGGAGGGAGCGGCGGTCCGGCGGGGCTCGCCGCTCCGGCGGCGGATCTGACGGGAGGCGGAGTGTTAAGGAGAGGGCCGGTGGCTCGAGGCGAAGGCGGAGGAAGCGGAGCGGCACGGCAAGGGTTTTCATCGACGGCTGCCGTCCGACACAGAGGCGGTAAAGAGAGGAAATGGGGACGCGCGACGGAGCTGCAGCGTCTCAGCGCTTACCGCGGAAGAGGAAAAGGAAGAGCGGGGGAAGGAGTGGCAGAGGGATCTCGCCAGCGGCAAGGCGCGTGGTTCCACTGGCCACGGTGGAAGAGAAAAGGGAAAGAGAGGGCTCGGAGGTCGGTTGGCGACGCCGGCGGACGCACGCGGAGGTCGGTTGGACTCCAGACCAGGGCTGCCGCGCCCAGGCGGAGCTCGGCGAGGGCAGCAGCTCGGCCGAGCGTGCACCTAGCGGGGCGCTGGCTTTACTGGACACGGGTGCAAGGCCGCGTGGTGCCGGCGGGGACTCGGGGTATGGAGGAGGATGAGTGGAGCATCTCAGATCGGCGATGGCATGGTGGGGACAGACGACACAGGTGAGGGTTTCTTATTTTAATCTGTTGTTGTTGTTGGTGGCGGATTGGGTGTTTCCGGCCGGTGGCGGTGGTAGTTGTTCGTGTGTGGTGGCGGTGGTTTGATTGGGAGGAGGGAGTATTAGGGCTGGTTGTTGGTGTGTCGGGATCGACGGCCGGAGGACGGCGGTGGTGATTGTCGGGGTCGGGTGACAGGGTGAGGGTGAAAGGATGGCGACAGTGGAGGGAACTGCCATGGCGGTAGCTACGGTGGTGGTGGTATATGTTTCGGCGTGGGTGGAGGTGCTGTGTGTTCGTCGGGTGATGGCGATGGAGGAGATGATCGGTCCGGGAAGAGACGAGTGTTGTGGTGGCAGGAAAGGTAGTGGCCAGGGTTTTTTATGTGGACGGCCGGTCGCGGTGGCGGCCGATCGTCGTGGCGATGGCTAGTATTGACCGTGATAGGGATGGTGGTTGAAGGGGTTTTGGGTTATCATGACGGTGATGGGATTCGGGGAGGAGCTGCTGCGGTTTATGCTAGAATAGGATGGAGTCTATGGATGTGTCCTGCGAGACACGGGACGAGTCGGTATTCGGGGCTGTCGGACACGGTTGAAGAATGTATTTGTAAGATATAATACATAGTGGAGGGAAAAAGAGGACATAGACACGATGCACTCACGTTTGTTTGTAGAGGATGGAGTAATTTGTGGAATATGAGGAATTTATGGAGGAGTACCTGCCTATTTATAGGATGTGGAAATTCCCAGTTGGATAAGCATTAGGAATATTTAAAAACCCCTTAGATAATTCATCTATTTATTTTAAATCAAATTTTAAATTTCAAATCCAAATCTAAATCAATTTGAATCTAATTAAATTCAATCCTTTAGTTTAAAATCAATCAAATTTCAAATATAAAGACAAATTTAACTATTTAAATAAATCCATAAAATGAAATCAAGATTTAAATCGCTACAATAATTTCAAAATATATTTTCCAAAAATACTAATAATAATAATTTTGAAAATTACCTTATTGTATAAAAATAAACTAATAAATAATTACAAAATATATATGTATGCACAAATAATATTTATAAATATATACTTTTCTAGTATACCATTTTATAAGAATATTATTTATTATTATAACTGTCTAAATAAAAGGCTTTTCATAAATAAACTCATAAATTTAGAAATTTTGATAGCTAAAAATAATTATTATATATATTATCTTGAAACTATAAAAATAGGAAAAATATTTTTCTAAAAATATGTACGTTCACATATATTCGCACTCGTCGAGCAATTACGAAAATAAATTTTTCGTGCGTGACGTACAATACGGCTACGCGACGTACAATACAAAATTTTAAATCAGTACCAAATTTAATAAAAAAAATATAGTAGAAATTTAGGGGTTTTACAGATTTTGAGGCAAACATGGAGGAGAAAAGCATTTAATGTGGAGGTTCCCAGTTATAACTAGGAGATGAGATGGAGCAGTTAGAGAGTAAGTTCAGTGGTACCTGAGGGTACATAAGTCAACGATCTGGGGGATTTTAGGTCAGAGTGTAAGTTCAGCGGTACCAGAGGATATATAACTCACAATCTGAGAGATAGTTGGAAGATGTCATTTAGATATAATTTTTTTTGAGGAACTTGTCGTTGTTGTTGTTGTTGGTATTAGGGCGTTTGCCCTTATCCTCTCCATCCGAGATATGCAGCCCCAGTTGGCGAGCCTTCTTCAATTTTGCTTCTGCGCTAGTGGCGCTGAAGATGAAGGTATTCCAGTCTTTAAATTGACTTTCGCCCATCCAGAGGCTGATTATGGGGAGTAGCCTCTTTTGGCAAATCTTAATTAAAGAAGAGTCCAGGTTACCGGAGGACAACTTCATCGCGGTTTGGCGAAACCGCTCGATATAATTCCTTGTCAGTTCTTTTTCTCCTTGAACAACATCTATGAGGTTTGACATCGTCACATCTTGTTCCACCTCGTAGAATCTTTCCAGGAACATATGTTTAAAGCCGGCAAAGGAATGGATGCAGTTATCCGGCAAGTTACGATACCAATCGAATGCGACCTCGTGAGGATGGCATCGTCGTGCGGCAGATGGTCTGTTGTGACTTCGAAGTAGGTCATATACCGACTTTCAGAGGTCTTCCCGTCATATGGATTGATGTTGAATGGTTTGTATCGTGGATGGAAGGGGACATCTCTCCATGCAGCGGGATACGGCTGTCGTATCCTGAGGTCTTGAGAGATTTCTCGGGCGTGAAACATTGCACGAAGCTCCTGGGCCTCTCTTCTTGCCTCCCTAGCCTCTTTTGCAGCAGTTGGGGCCAAAATTTTGGGTGGATTATTGCCCGGGGTTGGTACGGTCGTGTTTGAGTCCGCATTGGCGGTGGGACCCAAGCTTATTTGGCCAGGTGTCCTTCCTTATAGAGCCGGTAGGGCCGCCTTGATCTCGTCCACTGACTTAACCAAGGTATGAAGTATGGCCTCGAGAGTGTCGAGGCGCTGCCGATCACTGGGAACGTCTTGATCATTCTCAGTCATAAATGCCATTCTCACATGAAGAAAAGTGGAAGGAACTGTAGAAGACGTGCCCTCAGAATCATACCCTCGCATAGAGAAGTCGTCGGGGTATGTAGAAATATTCTCCTCTGGTTCAGACTTGGAGGAAGTGCCACCCCCTGCATAAGAGGTTGGCATATCTTGGCTCTTGTGGACGTTTTTAGGAACGTCTGAGTCTGTTGGGGGGATTGTTTCCTCTAGTTCATCTTCTTGAAACACCGGATTATTGTGGATGTTTCGAGGAGTGCTACCCCTAGCTTCAACTACCCCCAGGGATGTAGATGACGAATCTCCAAGTGTTGAAGATTTCGTCTTTGAGCGGGTACCTTGATAAACTCCTCCTGTGACGGCTATGGACAACCGCTTAGATGAGAGTTTCTTGGCCGTGCTGGTTGAGATCATCGGGCTGGAGGTATTTATTTTCTTCCCTCCTTTGCCGATAGGGACCTTTCGGGCAGAGTTATTGGAGACGAAAGGAAGCACCTCGTCTCCCGAGCTTTGTAGTAGGACCGGTCCTGGCTGTTGCAGTCGTTGGAAGACGGACTGCCGGTCCTCTTGTACTGCTGTCTTGTTGTAGCAGCAGTTGACAATGACTTGAGTGCAGTGATGTCCATGGAAGGATTCTTTGCACATCAAGGTTTTTTCTCTTTCCTTGCGCTTGTAAAGAATCACATCTCGCAAGTCAAGTACATCTCGGTCAACCTTTACACTCGTTTTACGGGCCCGGGAATCCCGAGCGTACGAGTACGTTGGTATCATATTTGCTCCCTCATGCGGGACTAGTAAAAGCACTTGCCCTCGATCATTGTTGGGAGACTCTTGGGAACCACCATGTCCGTTTGTCGCCGGGGACGGGACACGGGTGGTTCTGTACAACTTTCCATCAGAGACCCGCATAATAGTTAGCGGGACTCTCTGATGGTCAGAGATTGGGACAGCTGACTGAGCTCGACGAGCCCGCGCTGTCCTAGACTTCTTCGTTCTAGCACCCGAGGGTGCATAGTAGGAAGAGTCTAAGTTGTGCCGCATAGAATCTGGCACATTCTTATTGGATCTTCTAATGTCAGGACCGCATGAGAGGCGTCGAAGACCGAACCTGAGCCACGTAGAGCAGATTGCCGACGGCTGGGATTGGATGACCCATAGGTCATCTCCCTGCGGCTAGGGTTGGTGGCCGCAATGGCATTCTGCATGTGGCTGGGATTGGTGGCCGCATGAGCCTTCTGCATACGGCTGGGATTGGTGGCCGCATGATCCTTCTGCATGCGGCTGGGATTGGTAGCCGCATGAGCCTTCCGCCTGCGGCTGGCACCCTTATGCGGCTTTTTCCTGGACCGCATAGAGTTCCCATCGTAGTATTTTTCTTTATCGGACTTGGGGACATCAGGGTCCTCTACGGCCTGAAGTGGGGCCGCATGTGAGTCTTCTTCGCCGTCTTGGGCATCAGAGAACACTTCTTCCAGAGCTTGGAGAGGGGCAACAGTTTTGGGCCTCCACTCCCTACGGGCCTTCTTTGGGCCGGCTCGCTTCTGGATGGGGCTAGCGCTCCCCTCGTAGAGCATCTCTTCAACGCTTGCTGGTCGAAATGAACAACCAGCATCTGTTACGTGGAGCCGAGTTTGGCTGCGTCCGATTGCGTCACCAACTTCTCAGCAGTAGAGATGTCAGTCCCCAGCAGAGTCGCCATCGTGTTTGCCATTGATTGTCGTAGAAAAGAACAATTTTATAGGAGGAATGAACTTTAACTCACAATTACAAACTCGATTGTACAAAAGAGCGCCTAGGAACAAAACCTAGGAAAAGCAATCTAAGTACAATTATTTAGTTTTAATTCTGGGGGGTGACGGTAGAGGCTCGGGAAAGTGCTATCAACTCTGCCTTACTTCTTTGGACGATCGAATGCAACTTCGGCTCCGGTGAAGAAATGCTCTCTCTGCCTGGGTGTGTATATCTCTCTGTGTGTCTCTGTGTGTATGCAAGGGAATAGTACCTTGCTATTTATAGGAAGTCATGAGTAGTGGGGTGTACAGCCATGTAGCTAATTTTGGACCACATCCTTGTAACTGTGCCTCGAGAAGTGGACTGCTGGGGATTGGTTAAGATTGATCATGATCTGCTTGTTGTACTAAATTCGAACTATCAAGACTTGGTCAATTTCTGCCACGTGTCTCAACTGCTACTCTATGGCTAGCCGCATGAATGATGCATCCTGGCTGAGCCGCATGAAGGACTGTCCCATAGCCGAGCCACATAAAGGATGTATCCTGGCTGAGCCGCTGTCACTACGACATTTCTAGTTTGAGGGTATTTTTGTCATTTTTGGGGTTATTTGATTTTATTATAATTTATTTGAATTTATGGGAATTTTTAGAATTTGTTTTAGAATTATTTGAATGATGGTTGACTAGGTTGACTTTGACTAGCATTGACCTTGGTAAGCTAACCTAGAAGCTAACCCTAGTTGTGTTGGACTTGCTTAGGTCATGCAACCCTAGTTAGACTAGAGTTATCCTGTGTTTTAGTCATTAAACTCAAGTTGGAATAGTTAAGTCATAAGCCATGACTTATGGTTGAACCATTAAATATCAGCTTAGCCATGGAAGCCCAAAGCCCATTAGCTAATGCAAAACCCTAACCCTAGCTAAAGTGGCCAGCCAAGACCCCCCTTGCCTATATAATATCATTTTAGAAAGTTGTGCCTCTTTTTAATAGTTCATCATTTTTCCCTAAGAACAAGGTGAGCCTACACTTCTTTTCTCCATAGATTAATCATTAGAGCTCTATTTTCATTAGGATTTCTTCCATAGTGTTCTAATCAATGTTCTCCTGCTATTTGTGGAGTCAAATCACATGATTGAATCAATTTGAAGGATTTGGGTGGCTTTTGGAGATCCCCTTTGAAGAAGTTTTTGTGTTGAAGAACACCCATAGGTAAATTCCTATCCACCCATTAAAATTAGGTTTTCTTTGCATAAACACCTAGCCCTAGGTGTCCTGGTTCTGTAGGAATAGGGTTTGTCAAATTTTGTGTCCTGTACGTGTCCGTATCGGACACGTATTAGTGTGGTGTGCAGGTGTTCGACGAAATGCCACAGTGGACATTTCGATCGATATTTAGAAAAGTGTTTGAATAGGAAGTTGAGTTTTGATGTCGCTTACATGTTTTTGGTGGACTGAGGTGATTTCCCTGTCGTTTTGGTGTCGTGTCAACCCTTGGACATGCCCGCACGCGTGCGAGCTGCCCTGTCCTGCTACAAGCGGGTTCGTGCGAGCTATCCAAGGCACGTAGGCACGTGTCCTTTGACACGGAGCTCGGGGCAGTGTCTGACACGACACTCCCCAAGTCTCGTGTCATTTGGTTTCGTGTCGAATCAGTTAGGACACGTGCACTGGTCGTACGATATCGTGCCAGTCTCGTGCGTGTATGTGCATTGGTGTTGGACACTTCTGTCTCCTGTTTTTGGACACCACATTAACTGTGTGACACGTGCCTATATGGTACATTAACTAACTACCTAGGTTTCATCATTTAAGTGTTGATCGAATGTGGAATGGGAATAATCCCCATTCGACTGATACACTGAGGTATCAGTGATATCAATCACTATTCTTTAATTTGTCCTTCACTAAATTTTCCTGTTAAATTCTATGTATTAGTTATGTTTTGATTACCTGAACACTAGACATCATGTTAGATGAAATTCTCAGTTTTTTTTTATTGTTTATCATGATCGAATGGGAGTAGTGAATCCTGAATTGATTTCCCATTTTATTCCTTAGTTTTAAAACCTGGAATTGAAATGAATTCTGGGTTCCTACCTAATGTTCATTGATGCCATGTTAAGTTCTCATTTTTAGAATCTGAATGATATTAAATTGTTAATTTTGAAGTTAAATTTAGATTTGAATTATGATGAATGATAGAATCCAGATTTACATTGTGGGTTCAATTTGAAATAGGAGTTGTTTGTGTATAACTGAGATTTGAATCCCTGTTTTGGTTTTGAAATGAAAACTGAGTTCCCTGAGATTCTAGTTAACACTGTCATTTGATTACACTGGAAATGGAACTCTGAGACACACAAGAGCACTGTTATTCACTGTCATTTGTTTCCCAAAATTTTCCCTATGGCTGAACACACACAGAGAGTTTGTTTCACTGTTTAATGAAACTTGAAATGTGAAGACCTGGAAATTAATCCTGAGATTCATTGGGTAAACCTGAGAATTTGAATAAATGTTAACTGATTTTCTATGCTATATTGATTCCACTGATTAGAAGGAAACCTGAGATGGGGAATTGGGATGAAACTGAACTGTATTTATATGAAAAACCTGAGAAGGAGTTTTTCCTTCCCTTGATATCTGAAATTGGGTTAAATCAATGTCTAACTGGAACATTACATTGGTTGACTGATTCATAGCTTATATTAATGCTTGTGTTACTGAGAACACATTCCTGAGTTTTCCTCCAAATCTGAGAACACATTAACATGTGACACACATTCACAGGGACTTGGTTCATCATCAACCATGTTCATACACATGTTTTCCCTCTAGCACACACACACATTTCATAATGTATACACACATTGCTTCTCTTGACACACACACTGTTTTCTAAGTTTTCCCTTTCATTGTAACACATACACACAAAAGCACCTCCCTGTCACATATATCCTGAGACACACACACATGTCTACACATATATATCCACACACACATATATGGATCCTCTATATGTATATATATATATATATATATAGATATTTCCTAATCTATGTGTATGTGCAATTATATATATATATATATATATATATATATATATATATATATATATATATATATATATATATATATATATATATATATATATATATATATATATATATATGTGGGTAAATAGTTATAATAGCCTATGTGAATATGTGTGATGGTAGAGTAGCATTATGGGATTCCTATGTGTAATAGCTAATGTGCTATGCATATCTTATTGTATATGTAGGTGTATATATATATATTCACATATGTGAATAGTGATATATCCATATATGGTATTGGCCTATGGTGTGTCTGTTAGACTAGTGAGAGCTTAGTTAGGGTTGTTTAGTCTTGATTAGGCCAAGAATAGACTAGTTTAGACTTGTTAGACCTAGTTTGACCATAGTTGACCTAGTTTGACTTCTAGGGTTGACCAGAGTTGACCAAGAGTTGACTTTGGTCTAGATTGACATAGAATCATGTAGAATGCATAGTAGAACTTTATGTTACCATTTTAGACTTGTTGTGACTTGTGCTGTTCTGAAGAGGAGCCAGACACCACTCCTCGGACAATACCTTCATCTTGGACATTCAGATAGCAGGCGACTACATTCTCTGATCATTTCATATCATGTTTAGGATTATATTTCCTGCTTTAGATTATCTTACTTGATGCTGACACGTTGGTAACACGGATTGTTACTATATGGATCCCTTCATGAGATATTATCCCTCTCGGGAGCATTGAATACTTTTATCTCGTGTGTTTCACTTACATCACGTATCTCATGCTTCTATTATCATGAATCTTCGGGAATCAGCTAGTGACTCATGTACCTTCATGATCACCGAGCCTTCATGAATCAATTCATGAATCACCCTTTATGGGCAACGTAGTACAATCATGAACCTTAACGTAACTTGACTGGATCCTTGTGTATTGATTGGGGATTGGAGAGTATAAATGAACATGTGAATAATTCCAAGTAATGTAATCATGAATCAATTCCAAGTAGTATAATCATGAATCAGTCCTTAGCTATTCACGTGTTAATACAGTACTCTGAATCACTAGCACTGTCTCTCTTTTACATATATCATAGATATTTACTTACAGTCTCTCTCTTATATTATGCTATTCTTCAGTTTCTGTACTTTATTCTCTAGCATGATTATATTTCCTTTTCCTGCTATGACTTATTGAGATGTATTGTGCTCGCTCCTGTCCTGACTGGACCTGTTGAAATATTACAGAGGATGAGGACGAGGCTGGCTGCCCTACATATTATGGGGCTACCTTAGATGACAGTTGTGACTTGGACCAGCAGCCGGACCCTATAGCTGTGGACGATACTCCTCTAGACTAGGATGTTTTCATTTACATTACTCTATGGATGACTGTATATATTTGATACTTGGGATTTATGATGTCAGTAAACACTTAGACTTCTCTGTTTGTATTCTGTGGATCTTTTATTTCTGCTTTACCTATCTATCTTTCTATCTTCATTCTGCCTTAGATGTGATTGAGAACTGTATATTGTTATGTCACCTCCATTCGGAGAGTATATACTGTACAGGTACCTTTATACTGTTAGATGTTTAACCTAGGACATCGTTCTACCGCCGACACTGCGGCATAGGCTGGACGTACCCACGTCTCGTGCCCTTACTCTAGGGTGCGGGTCGTGACACGTTTTTAGTGGTGGCCCATGCAGGTCTAGATTGAAATATAGTGGTATTCGAACTAGAATATCACTGCAGCCTGTAGTAGAATTAGAAAATTTTGAAGGTACTCAATCACATTAGGAAAACTCTTTATCAGATTCCGTATATCTAAATTTTGCTGCTTATTGTCTTCCTTTGAATTTAAACTGTCCTCCTTTGATATTTCGACTCATTCTCAGCAATTGTTTCTTTTGATCTGTGTCTCCAGGATGGTTAAGACGAGATCGCATCGCCAGGGCCAGGGGGACGCCGATGAGAGGTCTGCCACCTCTCATACTCAGCAGCCAGCCCCTGGTACCGCAGCCCCAGTCATGCCAGCTGGGGTAGGCATTTCAGCTGCTTTCGGGTGAGCCCCTCCACCTGTGAGTCATGAGCCGAGTCCGGTGATTCCGGATATGCTTCAGCAGCAGCAGCCAATTGCGGGGACAGTTGATGCCGTTCAGCTGTTAGCCTTCTTTCGACTGTACATGGAGGGTCAGCAGACCCAGCAGCAGAGGCACACAGCAGAGCTCACACGAGAAATTGAGCTGGCAGTGACTGCAGTAGAGAGAGTTGTAGCTCAGCCAGCGGCAGCCCCGCAGCCGCACCAGCCGCGGGAGAAGGGCATCCAAGATTTTCAGAAGATACACCCGAGAGACTTCCAAGGGACAGAGGGGATCTTGTATGCCGATGAGTGGATTGAGCACATGGAGGAGATATTCAGGTTGGCTGAGATCCCGACGAGGCTCCAGATTGAGGCAGCGGCCAGCATGATGCAGGATCTGGCCCGTACATGGTACCAGACCGACCCGAGGGTTGGTACTACAGGACAGACTTGGGCAGCATTCAAGAAGCTGTTCAAGGAGAAGTTCTTCCCGGACGCAGCGCTGGGAGCCCTCGAGACTCAGTTCGAGGCCCTAGTCCCGGGGAACCAGTCTGTGGAGGAGTACGCAGGAGAGTTCTGCCACCTGGGCAGATTTGTAGAGGGCTTGACGGAGGCGACGAAGGCCCGGAGGTTTCGGAAGGGCTTGGTAAAGAAGGTCAAGTCCTACACCAAGAATGCCCGCAGCGCTACTTTTGAGGAGATCCTGGTGGACGCTTTAGCTGCAGAGGATGATCTTGAGCTTAGGCTCAAGAGGGGACGAGACTTCCAGGGAGGCAGCAGTATCGGAGGACCGACCAAGAGGCCGTACTTTCAGCAGCACCACCAGCAGCAGAGGTTTCAGCCGCAGTAGTTTCAGCAGCCGAGGCATCAGCCAGTGCAGCATCAGCAGCAGAGGGTGCAACAGCAGGCACCGAGGCAGCAGGCCACCACCTGTGCTTATTGCAAGAAGCCAGGGCACGGGTGGAACGAGTGTAGGAAGAGGCTAGGCAGGTGCCTACTCTGTGGGGGCAGCAGACCATCAGCTGAGGGAGTGCCCTATGTTCTCGGGACGTTCAGGGCAGGGAGCAGGAGCAAGAGCCAAGGCTCCAGGGGGACCGCTGAAGGGACCGTTGTCGACTCAGCAGCAGCGGTTTGTGCAGCACCAGCAGCAGGCCCGGGGAGGCCAGCAGAGGCGAGCTTTCGCCATGGCAGCTGAGGATGCAGAGGCGATGGGAGAGCTGATCGCAGGTTCGGTTCTTCTCGACTCCAGACTAGCTTTTGTATTATTCGATTCCGTTGGTTCGCATAGTTTCATATCAGTATCATTTGTGATTAGACACGATATCATAGCTGAATCATTGCCTAGGACTTACAAGATCACGACCGGGGGTAGTATTATCCTCGTACGTGATGTTTGTAAGGGTCAGAGTGTTGTTTTGGGAGGCCGTGAGTTGGAGGTGAGCCTGCTCGTAATGCCATTGTCGAACTACGATATAGTACTCGGTATGGATTGGTTGAGCAGGCACCACGCCAGCATTGATTGCAGAGGGGGTAGAGTTCTCTTCAGAGTGCCGGAGGAACCAGAGTTCGAGTACTCCAGACGTCAGGCGGAGCAGAGCAGCGGAGTTTTCTGCGGAGTCTCGGTTGAGGAGCAGACGATTCCACACCCCTTGATAGCAGAGTATATGGATGTTTTTCCAGAGGAGTTGCCTGGATTGCCACCAGACAGAGACATTGAGTTCTCGATAGACTTGGTTCCAGGAGCGGAACCCATCTTTCAGCACGTCTATCGAGTAAACAACAGTGAGTTGGTGGAGCTGAAGAAGCAGGTGGATGAGCTGCAGGACAAAGGCTTCATTCGTTCGAGTTCGTCGCCATGGGGTGCGCCAGTATTGTTTGTGTCGAAGAAGGATGGGTCAGTACGGATGTGTATTGACTATAGGGCACTCAACAACCTCACGATCAAGAAAAGATACCCACTACCGCGGATCGACGATCTTTTTGACCAGTTGAGCGAAGCTCGAGTATTTTCCAAGATTGATCTGAGGTCGGGATATCACCAGGTGAAGGTGAAGAGGGAGGATATTCCCAAGACCCCTTTCAGGACGTGGTACGGGTAGTTTGTGTTTTTGGTTATGCCGTTTGGGCTAACCAATGCACCAGCAGTGTTTATGAACCTAATGAACAAGGTGTTCCACCAGTACTTGGACAAGTTCGTGGTGGTGTTCATTGACGACATCTTGGTATATTCCAAGACTGAGGAGGAGCACGAGGAGCATCTGAGGATAGTGCTGGAGACTCTCAGGAGGGAGCAGCTTTATGGGAAGCTCTCCAAGTGTGAGTTCTTCTTGGACCGGGTTGACTTTTTGGGGCATGTGGTGACTGGAGATGGTATCTCAGTTGACCCCAAGAAGATCGTAGCAGTTGAGGCATGGCTAGCACCGACTTCAGTGGCAGAGATCAGGAGCTTCCTGGGGCTGGCAGGATATTATCGGAGATTTGTGCAGGACTTCTTCCGGGTTGCAAAGCCGTTGACTCGGTTGACCCGGAAGGATGCTGAGTATGTTTGGTCAGAGGAGTGTCAGGCAGCTTTTGATGAGTTGAAAAAGCGGCTTACGACAGCTCCGATTCTGACATTGCCTTCAGGATCAGGGGGATTCACTATTTAGAGTGACCTTCAGGGAAGGACTGGGTTGTGTCTTACAGCAGCATGGAAAGGTGATTGCCTATGCTTCCAGGCAATTACGTCCCCATGAGAAGAACTACCCTACCCATGACCTGGAGCTGGCAGCAGTGATATTTGCTCTGAAATTGTGGAAGCATTATCTGTATGGAGAGAGGGTAGAGATTTTTACAGATCACAAGAGCTTAAAGTATGTGTTCACTCAGAAGGAGCTGAACATGAGGTAGCACAGATGGCTAGAGTTGATGAAGGACTTCGATATATCACTTCAGTATCACCCAGGGAAGGCCAACGTGGTTGCCGATGCCTTGAGTAGGTATCCGACAGCCATGTGTTTGACCATGGACCATCACTTGCTTGCTGATTTGGGGAGCCTTGGGATTGAGGTGATCGTGCCCGGAGTTCAGATGCAGTTATGGGGCCTGCAGATTCAGTCAGACTTGGTGGAGAGGATCAAGTCGGCACAGTTCGAGGATGTTGCTCTGCGGTGTCTCCGAGAGCAGGTTCGTACAGGATTGGTGGATGAAGAGTTTTCTCTTGCAGATGATGGTGCCCTGAGGCACGGTTCCAGGTTATGTGTGTCCAGCGGAGAGCTCAGGGAACAGGTTTTGCAGGAGGCCCACAGATCTCAGTACTCTATACACCCTGGTGCCAACAAGATGTACCGAGATCTGAGGGAGCATGTTTGGTGGTCTGGGATGAAGCTGGAGGTGGCTCGCTTCGTAGTTAGGTGCTTGGTCTGTCAGCAGGTCAAGGCAGAGAGACAGAGGCCCGGTGGATTATTGCAGTCGCTGCCCATTCCCGAGTGGAAGTGGGAGCATATCACTATGGATTTCGTATCAGGATTGCCGCGTACACCAGGAGGGAAAGACGCGATTTGGGTCATCGTTGACAGGTTGACCAAATCGGCCCACTTCTTGCCATTCAAGGTGGGTACGTCTACAGAGAGGCTTGCAGAGATGTATATACGGCAGACCGTGAGAATTCATGGGGTTCCGGTCAGCATCATCTCGGATCGGGATAGTCGCTTTACTTATCATTTTTGGAGGAGTCTGCAGATTAGCTTGGGCGCTCAGCTCAAGTTTAGTACTGCATACCACCCCCAGACGGACGGACAGTCAGAGAGGACTATTCAGATGCTCGAAGATATGCTGCGGACGTGTGTCTTGGACTTTGGAGGATCCTGGGAGGATCATCTACATTTGGTGGAGTTTGCTTACAATAACAGTTTCCAGGCCAGCATCAAGATGTCACCTTTCGAGGCTCTGTACGGACGTAGGTGTCGTACACCCTTATCTTGGGATGATGTTGGTGAGCGAGCTTTACTGGGACCAGAGATGGTTGTTGACGTAGCCGAGAAGGTGAAGCTCATCAGGGACAGACTTTGCGTGACGGAGGACAGACATCGGCACTGGGCCGATAGCCACCGGAGGCCCTTGGAGTTTGAGGTACAGTTTAGAGTAGGATTAGATTTAGATTTGTTTGTTGTGTTTTATTAATCATGTTTGTTTATCATAATTAATTGAGACCTTACTTGTGATTAGGTTGGTGACCAGGTTATCCTGAGGATATCTCCGACTCATGGTACGATACGTTTTGGTGGAGGTAGGAAGCTTAGCCCGCGCTTCATCGGCCCTTTCGTTATCAGCGGGAGAGTCGGCGACGTGGCTTACAGGCTAGACTTGCCACCTGCACTAGTGGGTGTCCATAACGTATTCCATGTATCTCAGTTGAGACGGTACGTGGCTGACCCTAGCCAAGTGCTTGATCATTCGGAGATTGAGGTTGGGCCTTCTCTCAGCTATCCAGAGCAGCCAGTGGAGATTCTGGATCGATGGAAGAAGGTTCTGAGAAACCAGGTGATACCTTTGGTACGCGTCGCATGGAGGCATCATTCTCCAGGAGAGTCTACCTGGGAGCGGGAGGATGAGATGCGCGAGTGATATCCATATCTTTTTGGACCCTGAGGTATACTTTTTATCCTTCTCATCAGTTGCATTTCGCCTTTCAATTTTGAGGACAAATTTTTTTTAAGGAGGGTAGATTTGTCACTACCACATTTCTAGTTTGAGGGTATTTTTGTCATTTTTGAGGTTATTTGATTTTATTATAATTTATTTGAATTTATGGGAATTTTTAGAATTTATTTTAGAATTATTTGAATGATGGTTGACTAGGTTGACTTTGACTAGCATTGACCTTGGTAGGCTAACTTAGAAGCTAACCCTAGTTGTGTTGGACTTGGTTAGGTCATGCAACCCTAGTTAGACTAGAGTTAACATGTGGTTTAGTCATTAAACTCAAGTTGGAATAGTTAAGTCATAAGCCATGACTTATGGTTGAACCATTAAATAGCAACTTAGCCATAGAAGCCCAAAGCCCATTAGCTAATGCAAAATCCTAACCCTAGCTAAAGTGGCCAGCCAAGACCCCCCCCTTTGCCTATATAATATCATTTTAGAAAGTTGTGCCTCTTTTTAATAGTTCATCATTTTTCCCTAAGAACAAGGTGAGCCTACACTTCTTTTCTCCATAGATTAATCATTAGAGCTCTATTTTCATTAGGATTTCTTCCATAGTGTTCTAATCAATGTTCTTCTGCTATTTGTGGAGTCAAATCACATGATTGAATCAATTTGAAGGATTTGGGTGGCTTTTGGAGATCCCCTTTGAAGAAGTTTTTGTGTTGAAGAACACCCATAGGTAAATTCCTATCCACCCATTAAAATTAGGTTTTCTTTGCATAAACACCTAGCCCTAGGTGTCCTGGTTCTGTAGGAATAGGGTTTGTCAAATTTTGTGTCCTGTACGTGTCCATATCGGACACGTATCAGTGTGGTGTGCAGGTGTTCGACGAAATGCCACAGTGGACATTTCGATCGATATTTAGAAAAGTGTTTGAATAGGAAGTTGAGTTTTGATGTCGCTTACATGTTTTTGGTGGACTGAGGTGATTTCCCTGTCGTTTTGGTGTCGTGTCAACCCTTGGACACGCCCGCACGCGTACGAGCTGCCCTGTCCTGCTACAAGCGGGTTCGTGCGAGCTATCCAAGGCACGTAGGCACGTGTCCTTTGACACGGAGCTCGGGGCAGTGTCTGACACGACACTCCCCAAGTCTCGTGTCATTTGGTTTCGTGTCGAATCAGTTAGGACACGTGCAGTGGTCGCACGATATCGTGCCAGTCTCGTGCGTGTATGTGCATTGGTGTTGGACACTTCTGTATCCTGTTTTTGGACACCACATTAACTGTGTGACACGTTCCTATATGGTACATTAACTAACTACCTAGGTTTCATCATTTAAGTGTTGATCGAATGTGGAATGGGAATAATCCCCATTCGACTGATACACTGAGGTATCAGTGATATCAATCACTATTCTTTAATTTGTCCTTCACTAAATTTTCCTGTTAAATTCTATGTATTAGTTATGTTTTGATTACCTGAACACTAGACATCATGTTAGGATGAAATTCTCAGTTTTTTTGATTGTTTATCATGATCGAATGGGAGTAGTGAATCCTGAATTGATTTCCCATTTTATTCCTTAGTTTTAAAACCTGGAATTGAAATGAATTCTGGGTTCCTACCTAATGTTCATTGATGCCATGTTAAGTTCTCATTTTCAGAATCTGAATGATATTAAATTGTTAATTTTGAAGTTAAATTTAGATTTGAATTATGATGAATGATAGAATCCAGATTTACATTGTGGGTTCAATTTGAAATAGGAGTTGTTTGTGTATAACTGAGATTTGAATCCCTGTTTTGGTTTTGAAATGAAAACTGAGTTCCCTGCGATTCTAGTTAACACTGTCATTTGATTACACTGGAAATGGAACTCTGAGACACACAAGAGCACTGTTATTCACTGTCATTTGTTTCCCAAATTTTTCCCTATGGCTGAACACACACAGAGAGTTTGTTTCACTGTTTAATGAAACTTGAAATGTGAAGACCTGGAAATTAATCCTGAGATTCATTGGGTAAACCTGAGAATTTGAATAAATGTTAACTGATTTTCTATGCTATAATGATTCCACTGATTAGAAGGAAACCTGAGATGGGGAATTTGGATGAAACTGAACTGTATTTATGTGAAAAACCTGAGAAGGAGTTTTTCCTTCCCTTGATATCTGAAACTGGGTTAAATCAATGTCTAACTGGAACATTTCATTGGTTGACTGATTCATAGCTTATATTAATGCTTGTGTTACTGAGAACACATTCCTGAGTTTTCCTCCAAATCTGAGAACACATGAACATGTGACACACATTCACAGGGACTTGGTTCATCATCAACCATGTTCGTACACATGTTTTCCCTCTAGCACACACACACACATTTCATAATGTATACACACATTGCTTCTCTTGACACACACACTATTTTTTAAGTTTTTTCTTTCATTGTAACACATACACACAAAAGCACCTCCCTGTCACATATATCCTGAGACACACACACAAGTCTACACATATATATCCACACACACATATATGTATCCTTTATATGTATATATATATAGATATTTCCTAATCTATGTGTTTGTGCAATTTTATATATATATATATATACATATGTGGGTAAATAGTTATAATAGCCTATGTGAATATGTGTGATGGTAGAGTAGCATTATGGGATTCCTATGTGTAATAGCTAATGTGCTATGCATATCTTATTGTATATATAGGTATATATATATATTCACATATGTGAATAGTGATATATCCATATATTGTATTGGCCTATGGTGTGTCTGTTAGACTAATGAGAGCTTAGTTAGGCTTGTTTAGTCTTGATTAGGCCTAGAATAGACTAGTTAGACTAGTTTAGACTTGTTAGACCTAGTTTGACCATAGTTGACCTAGTTTGACTTTTAGGGTTGACCAGAGTTGACCAAGAGTTGACTTTGGTCTAGATTGGCCTAGAATCATGTAGAATGCATAGTAGAACTTCATGTTACCATTTTAGACTTGTTGTGACTTGTGTTGTTCTGAATAGGAGCCAGACACCACTCCTCGGATAGTACCTTCATCTTGGACATTCAAATAGCAGGCGAGTACATTCTCTGATCATTTCATATCATGTTTAGGATTATATTTCCTGCTTTAGATTATCTTATTGATGCTGACACGTTGGTAACACGGATTGGTACTATATGGATCCCTTCATGAGATGTTATCCCTCTCTGGAGCATCGGATACTTTTGTCTCGTGTGTTTCACTTACATCACGTATCTCATGCTTCTATTATCATGAATCTTCGGGAATCAGCTAGTGACTCATGTACCCTCATGATCACCGAGCCTTCACGAATCAATTCATGAGTCACCCTTTATGGGCAACGTAGTATAATCAAGAATCTTAACGTAACTTGACTGGATCCTTGTGTATTGATTGGGGATGGGGGAGTATAAATGAACATGTGAATAATTCCAAGTAGTGTAATCATGAATCAATTCCAAGTAGTATAATCATGAATCAGTCCTTAGCCATTCACATGTTTATCCAGTACTCTGAATCACTAGCACTGTCTCTCTTTTACATATATCATAGATATTTACTTACAATCTCTCTCTTACATTATGCTATTCTTCAGTTTTCTGTACTTTATTCTCTAGCATGATTATATTTCCTTTTCCTGCTATGACTTGTTGAGATGTATTGTGCTCGCTCCTGTCCTGACAGGACCTGTTGAAATATTACAGAGGATGAGGACGAGGCTGGCTGCCCTACATATTATGGGGCTACCTTAGATGACAGCTGTGACTTGGACCAGCAGCCGGACCCTATAGCTGTGGACGATACTCCTCTAGACTAGGATGTTTTCATTTACATTACTCTATGGATGACTGTATATATTTGATACTTGGGATTTGTGATGTTAGTAGACACTTAGACTTCTCTGTTTGTATTCTGTGGATCTTTTATTTCTGCTCTACCTATCTATCTTTCTATCTTCATTCTGCCTTAGATGTGATTGAGAACTGTATATTGTTATGTCACCTCCATTCGGAGAGTATATACTGTACAGGTACCTTTATACTGTTAGATGTTTGACCGAGGACAGCATTCTACCGCCGACACTGCGGCGTAGGCTGGACGTACCAACGTCTCGTGCCCTTACTCTAGGGTGCGGGTCGTGACAGCCGCATGAAGAACTGTCCCATAGCCGAGCAGCATAAAAAGTGTCTCATGACCGAGCAGCATGAAAGACGACTCATGACCGAGCCGCATGAAGGACGTCTCATAATCGAGCCGCATGAAGGACGTCTTATAATGAGCCGCATGAGAGATGATCCATGCTCGAACCGCATGAAAGTTGTCTCATGAGTGATCTGCATGGAGAGTCTTCTTTGAACTGTGCACAGGTTATCATGATAATTTTCTCGTCTTTTTAGGAGCATGTCACGTCTTATCTTTATGTCAGAGCCATCATCTCTGTCAGAGTAATTATGGCCAGCTGCTTAGGCTGATTTCGAACCGCATAAGGCTCCCCCTTTGCTTTGGGCCGCATGAAACTTTCTGGGTTTTGAGCCGCATGAAGCTTCTCTTGATTTTTTAAGCCGCATAAAAAATCCACATAGGCCGCATGGAGCATTTTGGGTTTTGAGCTGCATGAGACTCCATGTTGATTTCGAGCCGCATAGAGAATCCCCTTCTTTCCTTGCGCTTGTGAAGGGTCACATCTCGCAAGTCAAGGACATCTCGATCAACCTTTGTACTCGCTTTGTGGGCCCGGGTATCCCTAGCACACGAGTGCGTAGGTATCATGTTTGTTCCCTGATGCGGGGCTAGTAAAAGCACTTGCCCTCGATCTTTGTTGGAAGACTCTTGAGAACCACCCTGTCCGTTTGTCGGGGGCTGGATACGGGCGGTTCTGTACAACTTTCCATCAGAAGCCCGCTTAACAGATAGCGGGACTCTCTGATGGTCAGAGGTTGGGACAGCTGACTGAGCTCGATGAGCCCGCACTGTCCTAGACTTCTTCGACTTAGCATCCGAAGGTGCGTAGTAGGAAGAGTCCAAGTTGGAAGGAGGGAAGGAAAGTTGGTGCCCTTTTCAAAGGAGGCAAGGGGGCTCTATTTATAGAAACGGAGTGAGCCCTTTCTTCTTCTCCTTTCCGATGTGGGACTAAAAGTAATATTTTCCGTGCTTCTACAAGACCCCCTTCAAAGATTTCAAATTAAAATTTGGAATACTTTGAATAAAAAGCATGGAAAGTAGAGTTGTTTTGGTGTGGCAATCCTATCGGAGGTAGCATGGACGTGATAGGTTTGGGTACGAATAATAAGTTGAGAGAGGAAACCATCATATTTACTCAGAGGTGGTGAGAACATGATAAATATAGGGTTGATGGTAATGAGGACGTGGTGGGAGTGGGCTCAGATGAGGATACATAGAACAACTCAGAGGTAATATGGACGTAGAAGTTCTACGTAACGGGTAATGAATGCCACGGGACAACAGGATTCCAGAAGCATATGATTGTGAAGAAGGGGTGCATGTACTAGAGGACCTAATATAGAATTTGTGGCCAACAGTGGACATTTGTGGACCTATTATCCTTTTTGTGTACTGGCGGTATGAGTACGGATAATAAGTGGAAAGAAAACCAACATATTTACTCAGAGGCAATGAGGACGTGGTAAATATGGGTCTAAAGTAGAGCCTTCCTACTCAAAGGTAATGAGGACGTGGTAGGAGTGGGCCTAATGAGGATACACAGAACAACTCAGAGGTAATATGGACGTGGAAGTTCTATGTATTGGGTGGTTTGTTTGTGATGGATGGAAAAACAACTCAGAGGTAATATGGACGTGGTTGTTTTTCCCGTTTGGGGAATTTTGTGGACCTATTGCCCTTTTGTGCATCTAAAAATACGGACAAATAGATTTGAATGATATTTTATGGACCTACTACTCTTTGGTGCACCGATGGTGCGAGTAATAGATTAGGATGATTTTTGTGGACTTATTACCGTTTTTGTGTACTGGCGATGCGAGTACTGATAATAAGTAGAGCGAACCGACATATTTACTCAGAGGTAATGAGGACATGATAAATATGGGTTTAAAGTAGAGCCTCCCTACTCAGAGGTAATGAGGACGTGGTAGGAGTAGGCCAAATGGGGATACACAGAACAACTCAGAGGTGTTATCAACGTGGAAGTTCTATGTATTGGGTGATTTGTTTGTGATGGACGAAAAAATAACTCAGAGGTAATATGGACATGGTTGTTTTTCCCTGTTAGAGAACTTTGTGGACCTATTACCCTTTTTTGTGCACGGATGGTGTGAGTAATAGATTAGGATAAGTTTTATGGATCTATCACCCTTCTTCGCACTGGTGGTGCGGGTAATAGATTTTGAGGCAAGCATTTAATATGGAGGTTTCCAGTTTATGACTAGGAGATGAGATGGAGCAGTCAGAGAGAAAGTTCAGTGGTACCTGAGGGTACATAACTCAACAATCTGGGAGATTGCTAAAAGATGTCGTCTAGACATAATTTTTCTTAAGGAACTTATCATTGATGTTGTTGGTATTAGGGCGTTTGTCCTTATCCTCTCCATCCGAGATATGAAGTCCTAGTTGGCGAGCCTTCTTCAATTTTGCTTCTGCACTAGTGGAGCTGATGATGAAGGCTACCCAGTCTTTAAATTGATCTTCGCCCATCCAGACGCTGATTATGGGGAGCAGCCTCTTTTGGCAAATCTCAATTAAAGAAGAGTCCGGGTTACCAGAGGGCAATTTTATCACGGTTTGGCGAAACTGCTCGATGTAATTCCTTGTCAGTTCTTTTTCCCCTTGAACAACGTCCATGAGGGTTGATATTGTCACGTCTTGTCCCATCTCGTAGAACCTTTTCAGGAACATATGTTTGAAGCCGGCAAAAGACTGGATGCAGTTATCCGGCAAGTTACGGTACCAATCGAACGCGACCCCCTCTAATGCCCCAATGAACAACTGCGTGAGGATGGCGTCGTCATGCGGCATATGGTCTGTTGTGACTTCGAAGTAGGTCATGTATTGGCTCGCAGAGGTCTTCCTATCATATGGATTGATATTGAATGGTTTGTATCGTGGAGGGAAGGGGACATCTCTCCATGCAGCGGGATACGGCTGTCGTATCCTATGGTCCTGAGAGGATTCTCGGGCGTGGAACATTATACGGAGCTCCTGGACTTCTCTTCTCGACTTCTTAGCCTCTTCTGCAGCAGTGGGAGCCGACATTCTGGGTTGATTATCGCCCGGGTTTGGCCAGGTGTCCTTCCTTGGAGAGCCGGTAGGACCGTCTTGATCTTGTCCACTAACATAACCAAGGTATGAATTATGGCCTCGAGAGTGTCGAGGCGCTGCCGATCACTGGGACCGTCTTGATCATTCTCAGTCATAAATGTCGTTCTCACATGAGGAGAAGTGGATGGAAGTGTAGAAGACATGCCCTCTGAATCATACCCTCGCATAGAGAAGTCGTCGGAGTACGTAGGAATATTCTCCTCTGGTTTGGACTCGGAGGAAGTGCCACCCCCTGCATAAGAGGTTGCCTCATCTTGGACATTTTCAGGGACGTCCGAGTCTGCTGCATCTATTGGGGGAATTGCTTCCCCTGGTTCATCTTCTTGAAACACTGGATTGTTGTGGATGTTCCGAGGAGTACTACTCCCAGCTCCAACTACCCCCAAGGAGGTAGATAACGAATCTCCAAGTGATAAAGCTTTTTTCTTTGAGCGGGTACCTTGATAAACCCCTCCTGCGACGGCTGTGGACAACCCCCTGGATGAGAGTTTCTTGGCCGTGCTGGTTGAGATTGTCGGACTGGAGGTACTTATTTTCTTTTCTATCTTGTCGGTAGGGACCTTCCGGAGAAAGTTACAGCCGGCGAAAGGAAGCGCCTCGTCTCCCGAGCTTTGTTGTAGGACCGGTCCTGGCTGTTGCAGTCGTTGGAAGACGGACTGCCGGTCCTCTTGTACTGTTGTCTTATTGCAGCAGCAGTTGACAATGACTTGAGTGCAGTGATGTCCATGGAAGGACTCTTTGCACACCAAGGTTTTTTTTTTCTTTTCTTGTGCTTGTGGAGAATCACTTCTCGTAAATCAAGTACATCTCGATCAACCTTTACATTCGCTTTGTGGGCCCGGAAATCCCGAGTGCACGAGTGCGTTGGTATCATGTTTGCTCCCTGATACAGGGCTAGTAAAATCACTTGCCCTCGATCATTATTGGGAGACACTTGGGAACCACCCTGTCCGTTTGTCGCCGGGGGCTGGACACGAGTGGTTCTGTACAATATTCCATCAGAGGCCCGCATAACAGTTAGCGGGACCCTCTGATGGTTAGAGGTTGGGACAGCTGACTGAGCTTGACGAGCCCGCGCTGTCCTAGACTTCTTCGCTCTAGCACCCGAGGGTGCGTAGTAGGAAGAGTCCAAGCCGAGCCACATAGAATCTGGCACATTCTCATTGGAGCTTCTGATGTCAGGACCGCATGAGAGGCGGTCAAAGACCGAACTCGAGCCACATAGAGCAGATGGCCGGCAGCTGGGATTGGATGCCGCATAGGTCATCTCCCTGTGGCTAGGGTTGGTGGCCGTATAGATATTCTGCATGCGGCTGGGATTGGTGGCCGCATGAGCCTTCTGTATGTGGCTGGGATTGGTGGCCGCATGAGCCTTCTGCATACGGTTGGCACCCTTATGCGGCTTCTTCCTGGACCGCATAGAGTTTCCATTTGCTCCCGCAAGTCCAGCATCGTAGTGTTTTCCTTTGCCGAACTTGGGGACAACAGAGTCCTCTGTAGCCTGAAGTGGGGTCGTATGTGGGTCTTTTTTGCCGTCTTGGGCAACAGAGAATACTTCTTCCAGAGCTTGGGGAGGGGCAACAGTTTTGGGCCTCTACGCCCTGCGGGTCTTCTTTGGGCTAGCTCGCTTCTGGATGGGGCTAGCGCTCCCCTCGAAGAGCATCCCTTCAAATGCTTGCCGATCGAAGCGAACAACCAACATCTGTTGCGTGGAACCGAGTTTTGCTGCATCCGATTGCGTCACCAACTTCTCAACAGTGGAGAAGTTAGTCCCCAGCAGAGTCGCCATCGTATTTGCTATTGATTGTCATAGAACAGAACAGTTTTATAGGAGGACTGAACTTTGACTCACAATTACAAACTCGCTTGTACAAAAGAGAGCCTAGGAACAAAACCTAGGAAAAGCAATCTAAGTACAATTGTTTAGTTTAGATTCTGGGGGGTTACGGTAGAGGCTCGGGAAAGTGCTATCAACTCTGCCTTACTCCTTGGACGATCGAACGCAACTTCGGCTCCGGTGAAGAAATGCTCTCTGTATGTATATATCTCTCTGCAAGGGAATAGCACCTTACTATTTATAGAAATTCATGAGGAATGAGGTGTACAGCCACGTGGCCAATTTTGGGCCACATTATTATAACTGTGCCTCGAGACTCGGTTTATCATGATCTGTTTGTTGTAATAAATCTGAACTGTTTAAGACTTGGTCAATCTCTGCCACGTGTCTCAACCACTATTCTATGGTGGGCCGCATGAAGGATATACCCTTGCTGAGCCGCATGAGGGACTATCTCATGACCGAGCCGCATGAAAAATGTCACATGACCGAGCCACATGAAGGACATCGCATAGCCGTGCCGCATGAAGAATGTCTCCTGACCGAGCCGTATGAAGGACGTCTCACAGCCGAGTCGTATAAAGAGCATCCCATGACCGAGCCGTATGAAGGGCGTCTCATCGCCGAGCCGCATGGAGAGTGTCCCATGACCGAGTCGTATGAGAGACGTCTCATAGCCGAGCCGCATAGAGAGTGTCTCATGACCGAGCCGTATGAGAGACGTCTCATAGCCGAGCCGCATGAGAGCTGTTTTATGATCGAGCCGCATGAAGAGTCTTACGGCTGAGCCGCATGAACCTCCTTTGGTTCGAGAATTGTGCCGTATGTCATTATGATTTTCTAGTCTTTTCAGGAGCACGTCACGTCTTATCTTCATGCCAGAGCTGTCATCTTTGTCAGACCGCATAAGGCTATCTGTTGCTTTTGGGCCGCATGAAGCTTTTTGAGCCCCATGAGGCTCCATGTTGATTTCGAGCCGTATAGAGAATCCCCTTCTTTCCTTGCTCTTGTGAAGGATCACATCTCGCAAGTCAAGGACATCTTGATCAACCTTTGCACTCGCTTTGTGGGCTCGGGTATCCCGAGCACACGAGTGCGTAGGTATCATGTTTGTTCCCTGATACGGGGCTAGTAAAAGCACTTGCCCTTGATCTTTGTTGGGAGACTCTTGAGAACCACCCTGTCCGTTTGCCGCTGGGGGCTGGACACGGGCGGTTCTGTACAACTTTCCATCAGAGGCCCGCTTAAAAGTTAGCGGGACTCTCTGATGGTCAGTAGTTGGGACAGTTGACTGAGCTCGACGAGCCCACACTGTCCTAGACTTCTTCGACTTAGCACCCGAAGGTGCGTAGTAGGAAGAGTCCAAGTTGGAAGGAGGGAAGGGAAGTTGGTTTCCTTTTCAAAGGAGGCAAGGGGGCTCTATTTATAGAATGGATTGAGCCCTTTCTTCTTCTCCTTTCCGATGTGGGACTAAAAGTAATATTTTCCATGCTTTTACAGGCGACTACCAAGCGACGGATTATCCGTCGACAAAGTTCTGGAAATATGAAACATTTCCAGAAGCAAAGCGACGGATTAGTCGTCGCCAATCCGTCGCTAGTAGTCGGTAAGTATTTAGCGACGGATGATCCATCGCCAAAGTCGTGACTAATTGGCGACAACCTAGCGACAATGTACGATGAATTAGCAATCCGTCGCTAAGTTTCTGGAAACAAGAAAGATATCCAAAACCGAAGCGACGGATACCCCACCGCTAATCCGTCGCAAATTCGTCGACTATTAGCGACTATTCACGACTGATTGGGACGGATTTTGCGTATCAGAAACTCTCTGATACGCGTTTACCGACACATTGCCGACGTATTTTCGACGGACATGTCCGTAGGTAAAGCAGTAGTACCACTAACTTTCTGATACTTGATTTGTTGAAAAACCGTCGGCCAGTCATCGTTAATTGTATGAATCTTGCTGACGGTAATCCGTCGCTAAGTCGTCGAATGGCGACAACTTAGCAACGGATATTTTTAGCGACGGGTTGTTTTCCGACGGATTTTTCGGCCAAAATCCGTTGGCGGCCGTCGCTAAATCCAATTACCGACAGATTAGCGACGAATATAGCCGTCGCAAAATCGTTAGATTTTGGTAGTGATCCTCTATACGTTGTACCCCTCGGGTCAGGTCGCACACCATCCGAGGGTCCTGCAAGCACGTTCCTTCTAGGCCAGATCGTCCAGTGGTCCCAGGTTGCCGTCCGAGAAACAATCGCCCTTGTGCACGTTGTCCAACGACCATTCAATGGTGCCTACGTAACTCACCATATGACTAAAACAATGTTCTAACTTACACATAAACCATACTTTCTATACTTCATTGGAGACTCTCAAACGAGGGACCATATCGGTGACAAACGGTTAAGTAAACTTTTACGTTGCCCCACTCTTTTCTGACTCAAATCAGAATGGCTATTTTGATAGCCCTCCTGCTTAACTTGAACAAATTATATTCCTTTGAAGTGCCCCATAAATAGTGTCATACTCTAAACGATGGGCTTTGATATCGTGTGGTCGTGCACGTGTTCAACTTGAACAACCGTGTTCCTTGGGTGCCTTAACTCGTGCCATAAACCATATGATACAACTTAACTCGTAGGACGAGCAAAGGCTATGCCAATCCTTGCACCGTAAAAATGTGCATTGAGACTTGTAGGACAATTATGCTATACCAAGCATTTGACGGTGGGACAATGCATGCTTTACCAAGCACTTATATCGTGCGATTCCTATGACTATGCTAAGTTCATAGCATAGTGGCACGTAAACCAATTTTCCTTCTCCCAAGCCACGGGACGAAGGACTGAGTATTAATTTCAAAGCACATTGTGCAACATTTCTAAGCTAACTATGAGACATTTCCATATTCTAACTCAATCCAACTCAACTAGGATTATTCCCTTCAACTATGTGGGTTCGTCTCTTTTATTATCATACCTACTCAGTACAATTGAAGACATCCAAATATTAATATGAAACCCAAGCTGAGGCAAGTTCACCGAAGCCACCCACCTGAGCGAGGAGTTGCCTCGACTGAGCGGGACTTCGAGGAAGCCATTACATGACCAAGTCCAAATGTCGTTGCGTTTCGATTCCTCTGGTTGTACTGAGTGGGACGGGGCATTACAAATCTCAGCATTGCAATCCAAATCATATGGGTGTAACATAGATTAATTCCATAATATGAATCCACCCGACTGGTTTTAAATCATTCATCTCTCTCTCTCTCTCTCTCTCTCTCTATATATATATATATATATATATATTTTTAATATATATATATATATATATATATATATATATATATATATATATATATATATATATATATATATATATTAAAGAAACCTTCATTAGATATAAGCAGGATCCAAAAGTAATACAAAGTGGGTCACAAAATGGAACGACAACATCTTTGTCCTAAACTGAATAAAAGCCAAAAACCAATGCCTGTGCTTCTCTACACCTGACCAAAATTATTCGACCACTAATAAGACCTATCCTGAATGAACGCGCAAAACCATAGCCATTGCCTCTCATTGAACCTGCCTTCCTCGAGTAGCATTCCTAGAAACAAATTCTTCCTCGACCTCATTCCCCTTCTGCATCCTAGCCCAATCCCTCAAAAATTGCCTCGCCGCCTCCGTGATCAGTTGGGGGACAGTAAAAGGAGAGTCTTGCTATCGGTTCTTGTTCCTTTTCTTCCAAAGTATCCAGATGATGGCGAATGCCATGCATGTGAGGACCCTATCCTTGGAAAGGTCGTACCATTTGTGCAGCCAGGAAGACAGTCCTACCAATGAAAGAGATCCTGCACGAGAGTTGAAAAGCCTCTCAAACCTGTGAAGACATCGGGCTGGAAAATAGGACGTGATCCATGCTCTCTTATTTTGGGACGCTACAACAATGACATCTGGATGCCATCCTCTTTCCGTCATCCTCTGTCAGGTGTCCAATGTGTCAGTAATAGTATAAGTAATAGTCCCAACGCTCCTATAGAGATATATACATAAAACCGTCTATGGGTACCTCTCTCAGGTGGCTAATGCATCAGTAATAGTATGAGCAATAGTCCCAATGCTCCTATAGACAAGACACTAGTCTGATAACAACATAAATGCCAAATACAACACTCCATGTAAATGGTTGTTATAACAAAGTATCTGTGTGCAACCAGAAGATGAGATAAATCATAATCATTTTCCTCCAAATGATGTATGTGTTTTAAGCTAGTTATTTAACCCTACCGAATCATATGGAACTTATGTCATTGACACACGACCATTCATTCTAGATATCATACCAAACTATGTGTACGTTGGTTGCAGGAATTTGTATTGGTTCTTAAGGGTTCCATCTTAAATTGATTATGTGCATTGATGCGAAAATCAATCCACAAATCATACTCCTAATCGACACTATGACTACTAACCAACTATTGGAGTATCCACATAAGAATAATTAATATACATAACTGGAACATATATATCACCTAAGTACACAAGTAAATAGGAGCACTTTAGTATAGTAACATAGCCAGTACCTCAAAAGGTACACTAGTAAATAATAACATGGATATAATGTAGCTTGTTCAGGAATAGGGACAAACAATAGTCAATCAATCATAAATTTATCAATTAGAAATTATTTGATCTATTGTGTTTCATGTATATCAAGTATAGAATATGACCGCTACATACTATGCTACCCCAAATAGATTGTTAAGCAATCTGTAGAAGCATGAAAATGAACAGGAAATCCTATGCGGCTCAAGACTAGGAGAGTTTCATGCGGCTCAAAAGTTCATTAGAGTTGCATGCGGCTCAGAAGTCCCCAGCGAGCCACGTGGCTTTATGTGGTTCAAAAAGTCCTTCACAAACCGGCTGTAATTAATTAATGCAGCTGGCTCATTTAAATACGAAGCGACAGCTCTGACACGAAGGTCTGACAGCTCTGACATAAAGCTAAAATGATGACTCTGACATAATGGCGTGCTCCTAGGGAAACAAAGAAAATCTCTATAGCTGGCACGATCCACCGAATTCCAAAGCACTTTATTCCATGCGGCTCTGACACGTGGCCATCCCTATGCGGCTCGGATCATGGAGGCCACCCCCATGCGGCTGTTACTCCTATGCGGCTCGGATCATGGAGGCCACCCCCATGCGGCTGCTACCCCTATGCGGCTCAGATCATAGGACCACCCTCATGCGGCTCAGATTAAAGGATTGCCATGCGGTTCAGATATGGCCACCCTTATGCGGTTCTGACACGAGGTCACACTCATGCGGCCCAACCATGACAGTCCTCCATGCGGCTCACAGCAGTTGGGACACGTGGCGGGAGCTGATCGAATCTCAATAATTCATATTTATTGTAGTCAATGAGGGATACGTGGCGGGAGCTGATCGAATCTCAAAGATTTATATTTATGAAGGACACGTGGCAGGAGTTGATCAAATCTCAATAACTCAAATTTGCTGCAATCAACATAACCGTCTAGATTTGGTCAAATCCCAAACAAATCAGATTTATTGCAATCATCATAATTACCCGGATCAATCCCCAACAAATGATGCAGATTTGTTGCAATCAACATAAAAGCAAGATTAGGGCAAATCTTAACAAATCTTTGGCCGCCCTCTGTTTAAAATACAATCATTGCAAACCCTAATTATCACACCCCACTCCTATAAATAGTAAGGTGCCATTCCCTTGCGAAAAAAAAGGAGAGAGAAGTCTGGACAAAAAAGTGGAGATAGAGCACAGAGATATACGTACAGAGCCAGACACAGAGAGGTCCACATTCGAGCAAGTGCATTTCTTCTCCGGAGCCGAGGCTACGTCCGATCGTCCAAGGAGTAAGGCAGAGTTGCCGTCGCTTTCCCGAGCCTCTACCGTCACCCCCAGAAAAAACTAAACAATTGTACTTAGATTGCTGTACCTAGGTTTTCGTCCCTAGGCTTTCTTTGTACGAGCGAGTTTGTGTTGTGAAGAAAAAGTCCAGTCCTCCCATAAAACTGTTCTGTTCTTTTATAATCAATGGCAAACACGATGGCGACTCTGCTGGGGACTAACTTCTCCACGGCTGAGGAGTTGGTGACGCAATCGGACGCAGCCAAACTTGGCTCCACTCAACAAATGCTGGTCGTCCGGTTCGACTAGCAGGCGTTTGAAGAAATACTCTCCGACAGGGGTGCTGGCCCGGTCCAGCGGGGAGCCCGCACAAAGAAGGCCCGCAGCGAGTGGAGGCCCAAATCATTCGCTCCTCCCCAAGCTCTCGAAGAAGTACTCTCTGTTGCCCAAGATGGCTGGGAAGACTCTCATGCGGCCCCACTTCAGGCCATAGAGGACTCTGCTGTCCCCAAGTCCGGCAGAGGAAAATACTACGATGCTGGACTTGCAGGGGCAAAGAGGAACTCTGTGCGATCCAAGAAGAAGCCGCATAAGGGTGCCAGCCACATGAAAACTCATGCGGCCACAGAAGCCAGCTGCATACATAAGGCTCATGCGGCCAGAACTTCCAGCCACATGAAGGAGGCTCATGCGGCCACGACTGACAGTCACATGCAGACTGCTTATGCGGCCACCGCTCCTAGCCGCATACAGAAGGGTCATGCGGCCACACATACCAACCGCATGTAGACAGCCTGCACGGCCACCAAACCCAGCCGCATACCATCTGCTCCATGCGGCTTACGGTCAGTCTTCGACCGCCTCTCAGGCGATCTTGACCCCAGATGCTCTCACGTGCCAGTCTCTGTAGACTATTCCTACTATGCACTCTCAGGTGCTAGAAGGAAGAAGTCTCGGGCAGCGCGGGCTCGTCGAGCTCGTCGAGCTCAGACAGCTGTCCCAACTTCTGACTATCAGTGCGTCCCGCTGACTATTATACGGGCCTCTGATGAAAAGTTGTATAAAACTATCCGTGTCCAGCCCCCGGCAGCCAACGAACGGGATAGTTATTAAGAATCTCCCAACAATGGTCAGGGGCAAGTACTCGTACTACCCCCATATCAGGAAGCAGACAGGATGCCAACACACTCATGTGCTCAGAACTCCCGGGCCCACAAAACGGGTGACTTGTGCAACGTAACTCTTCACAAATGCAAGAAAAGAGACGAAGACTTGGTGTGCAGAGAGTCCTTCCATGGACATCACTGAACTCAAGTCATTGTCAACTACTGCTGCAGCAAGGCGGCCATAGAAGAGGACCGGCGATCCGTCTTCCAATGACTGCAACACCCAAGCTCGGAAGACGAGGCGCTTCTCGTCGCCTTCTGCAATTCTGCTCACTAGATCCCTGGCAGCGGGAGTGGGAAGAAAACAAACGTCTCCAGCCCAAAAATCTCAACCAAGAAACTCTCTTCTAAGCGGTTGTCCACGGCCGTAACGGGAGGAGTTTTCCAAGGTACTCGCTCAAAGACGAAATATGCCATACTTGGAGATTCATCGTCCATATCTCTGGGAGATGCTGGAGCTGGGGGTAGCACTCCTCCACACATCCACGACAATCCGGTGTTCCAAGAAGATAATCCAGGGTAAACAGTTACCCCAACAGATGCAGCAGGTTCCGACGTCCCCGAGGATGTCCACAACTCTCAAAACGAGGCAAGCTCTGAGGATGGGGTATCACTCACTCTGAGTCCGAACCAGAGGAGAACATTCCCACATACCCTGACGACTTCTTTGTACAAGGGTATGACTCAGAGGGCGCGTCCCCCACCGTTCCTTCCATCTCTTCTCATGTAAGGACGGTGTTTATGACGGACAGCAACCAAGATGGTCCCAATAATCGCCAACGCATCGACACTCTGGAGGCCATACTGCATACCTTGGTCAAGTCCGTGGATGAGATCAAAG
Organism: Iris pallida; assembly: GCA_029216955.1. Classification (NCBI taxonomy): domain Eukaryota; kingdom Viridiplantae; phylum Streptophyta; class Magnoliopsida; order Asparagales; family Iridaceae; genus Iris; species Iris pallida. Next base: position 15,625,038 of record JANAVB010011999.1, read on the forward strand.
CGGCCCTTCCAACTCTGCAAGGAAGAACACTTGGCCAAACAAATGTGGGACCCGCGGTCAATGCGGACTCGAACTCGGCCACACGAAACCCGGGTGATAATCCTCCTCAAATATCGGCCCCCATAGCTGCAGACGAGGCCAGGGAGGCAAGAAGAGAGGTCCAGGAGCTCCGGGCCATGTTCTACGCCCGAAAAAACTGCCAGGACCTCAGGATATGACAACCGTATCCTGCTGCATGGAGAGATGTCCCCTTCCCACCAAGATATAAGCCATTCAACATCAATTCGTATGATGGGAAGACATCTACAAGCAGGTACATCACCTACTTCGAAGTCACAACCGACCATCTGCCTCATGATGACGTCATTCTTACGCGGTTGTTCATCGAGGCACTGGAGGGGGGCGCCTTCGACTGGTACCCCAACTTGTCGGACAACTGCATCCATTCCTTCGCTGGCTTCAAACGTATGTTCCTGGAGAGGTTCTACGAAGTAGGACAAGATGTGACAATGTCCACCCTTATGGACGTTGTTCAAGGAGAAAAGGAGCTGACAAGAAACTATATCGAGCGGTTTCGCCAAACCGAGATGAAGTTGCCTTCCGGTAACCCAGATTCCTCCTTAATTGAAATTTGCCAAAAGAGGCTACTTCCCACGATCAGCCTCTGGATGGGCGAAAGTCTGTTTAAGGATTGGAAGATTTTCATTATCAGCGCCACTAGCGCAGAAGACAAGTTGAAGAAAGCTCGCCAACTGGGATTGCACGTATCGGAAGGAGAGGATAAGGGCAAACGCCCTAACACCAACAGAAACAATGGTGGTAACCTCTCCAACAATCGAGACAACAAGGGCAAACAAGCTATGGTGGCCGACACAGCTCCAAAGCCTGAACCAAAGTCGGCAGAGAAGCAGCGGCCTCAGATGACCTATTCCTTCGAGGACGGCCATGTCAAGCCCATCTTGGACATGCTCATACAAGGAGGTCGAATTCAGCTTTCTCCTCCAAGGCGTGAACCCCGTCCTGCAGAAATGGAGAGCCCCAAGTACTGCCACTACCATCGCTATGTCTACCATGCTAAACAAGACTGCTACCAGCTGAAGCGATACATCCAGCATCTCATCGACTCTAAGGCCTTGTCCATTGATTTCGAAGAGGTGACCGTAGCAGCCAACATGGTGTCAGTACAATTCGGCAGCTTTCCTCCGACAAAGACTCAAGATGGAGTAGTGCCCGTCCCCAGAGCAGGGATGGAGGTCGCTAGCCTTCCACCTCCCCGAGACCAGGCTGCTAGTCTAGTGCCCCTTACCACATCACGAGGAGAGGTCATGTGGGTCCATCCGGACCTGGTACCTAAAGTAACTCAGTCCGCACATTCCTCCACCGGCAAGAAGAAGAGTGGGAAAGTTAAATCATGTCACACAATCTTGGCAGCGGTCGAGGAAGCTACGGCTGACGTCACCCGGTCGGGTACACAATCCCAACCTACACCGGGTAACTCGACTGAAGATCATCAGCCGAAAGTTGCTGCTACTCCAGGACCTTCGCAGCCTTCGACGACCGACAAGCCTATGCCGAAGGAGACTCGCTTCGACAAACCACTCTGAAGAGAGGCACCTCATGGGCTGGAGAGGACCTACAACTTTGACATCTTGGCACAATTGGCCAACATACCGGCCTAATTGTCGCTATACGAGCTACTGAGACTCTCCAAAGATGTTCGCGTTGCAATGAACGAGGCACTCCAGAACGTCGACGCATATCTGGCTCAGTCCAATCTCACTGGGGAAAGCTCGCCTGCAGATCTCCAGGACAACGCTTGCACAGGCACAATGCCCAACATCGTCTTCACTCCGCAGGATATGCTTATCAAGACCAACCTGTACGATCGCCCTCTGTATTATACTGGGTACATTGGCGATATCAAGGTAGATCAGATGCATATTGATCCCGGTTCTTCCATAAGCATCATCTCGAAGAGCTTACCACACCATCTGCACATCCCAATGCATCGCCTGATGCCGACAAGCACCGCCATCAGCGGTTTCAATTCAGACAGAAGCTATCCGATCGAAAAGATTCGCTTGAAGTACCAAATCGGTGACCTTCAGTCAGAAGTGACCTGTTATGTCATAGATGCGGATACTTCCTACAATATTCTCCTAGGGCGTCCTTGGATACACGATTACATGATCGTGCCTTCCACACTGCACCAGTGCTTTAAGTACGTCGACAAGCACGGCTTTGTGAGGACAGAATTTGCCGACATCGATCCCTTTAAATAGGTCGAATCCTACTACTCAGATTCATGCTTGTACGAGAAGTCGAAAAAGCACCTTGCCGAAGGAGATACTCAAGCTCAAACTGAGACGACAATTGGATTGGAAGAACCTTTGACAATCTACCTCCAAGCCTACAAACCTGGCAGAACTGCACCCCTTACGGCCACTCTGCGTAAGGACGCAATCAGCCTCTCTGCGCAAGAGGGACAGATGATAATCCGACTGCCAAGGTCTGGCCAAGCGTCAAGACCTATGACAGAGCCACTGACAATCAGGCTGCCTAGAGCTAGCCAGTAACAAATAGAGGAGCTCGATCCCTCTGTCAAACCGATGATGATTCGTCTTTCCAGAATGAATCGGCAGCCGAGCGTTAAGCCGGGGACTGCTAGCCAGCCAACAACTCCCCACCTAGCACCGAGCACCAAACTGGGAAGATGCTTACCGCATAATTGAGGGAGAGGATCATCCAATCATCTTCGGCCGGAAGAATGATCCACAACCCTTCAGGAAAGAAGAAGTTGATCTCGAACCCGACACCGGGAGACTACCTCTTTATCCGTATAGTTCCCGATCCAAGTACCTCATGCAAAAATAGGGGTATGATCTGGAAACTACACCAGGATTGAACTATGGTACTGGGCGGCGGTTACCCTTACAATTGCCGGTCCCGGCTGGGTAACCACGAGACTATTACAACAAAACCAGATGTGGGCTAGGTTATGTTACACCGACAACGACCCCTAAAAGCTCAGACGAGGAATGCGACTGGCATTCACACTCAACCAGATCACCCACTTTCGATTCGGATGTCAGCATTGGGGACATGCTCAGGCAAGTCTGGTCTGTCAATATGGTATTTGCCGACACCTACAAAAAAGATGAAGACATTCCTGAACTTCTTGAATTAGAGTCGTGGGCACAACAGCTAGATGCGCAATGGGAGAAACGGTTCGAACAAAGAGAACCTACCACCGAAGATGAGGTTGTGCAAGTCGATCTCGGTGATGAGTCTTCTCCAAAGCCCATCTTCGTCACCAGAAGTCTGACAGACGAAGAGCAGGAATCGCTACTACAACTTGTCAGAGAATACATCGACGTGTTCGCCTGGAGTTACGAAGATATGCCAGGACTGAGTCCCGAGGTTGCGCTTCACAAACTCAACATTCGTCCGGACGCAAAATCGGTCAAGCAACAGCAACGACGGTTCTGCCCCGACATCATGAATGCCATTGAAGCTGAGGTCAAGAAACTGATAGCCAGCGGCTTCATCCGCGAGGAACAACATCCAGACTGGGTCGCCAACACAGTACCAGTCCTCAAGAAGAATGGAAAGATTCGAATCTGCATCGACTTTCACAATCTGAATGAGGCGTGTCCTAAGGATGAGTTCCCCCTCCCTATCACAGACATCATGATTGACAACACCTGCGGCTTTGAGTGTATGTCATTCATGGAAGGTTTCTCGGGGTACAACCAAATCAAGATGTTCCCTGATGACGAAAAGCATACATCATTCCGAACACCAATTGGCACATATTGCTACACAGTCATGCCTTTCGGTTTAAAAAATGCTGGTGCCACCTATCAAAGAGCTATGAGCATCATCTTTAGAGACCACTTGTGCAAGACAGTAGAATGCTACGTTGACGACATCACCGTCAAGAGCCGCTCTAAAGAAGATCCTCAGCATGACCTAAGGATAGTGTTCGACCTGATGCAAGTGCACAATTTGAAGATGAATCCCACAAAATCCTTCTTGGGTGTATCCAGCAGGAAGTTCTTGGGTTTCATCATTACTTCCTAGGGTATCCATATAGACCCTGAGAAGACGAAGGCAATCATGGAGATGGGTCCCCCGAGAAATCTCCGTGAACTCCGAGGCCTTCAAGGGAGGCTGGCCTACATCAGAAGGTTTATCTCCAACCTCTCCGGACGATGTCAGCCATTCACCCACCACATGAAGAAGGGCATTTCATTCGTATGGGATGAAGAATGCCAGCGCGCCTTCGACAGCATCAAAGAATATCTGTCGAACCCTCCAGTCCTGGTGGCCCCGGTTGCTGGAAAACCATTCCTGCTCTATGTTCGAGCAATGGAACATTCTCTCGGTGCTTTACTAGCACAAAACAACGATGCAGGCCATGAGCAAGCTATATATTACCTCAGCCGAATGTTGATGGGGCCGGAGCATCGATACACTGCCGTAGAGAAAGAGTGCCTTGCTCTGGTTTTCGCCATTCAGAAGACGTGACACTACGTCACGGGACAAACCATCCATGTCATATCAAGTGTCAACCCCCTCAGGGTCCTCATGACTAAGCCAGGTGCACTCAGCTCTCGCCTCGCTACCTGGGCGATATTACTGTCCCCCTACCACATGATCTTCGTCCCACAGAAGGCTGTTAAAGGTCAAGCTCTGGCAGACTTTTTAGCAGCTCATCCAGGTTCGTAGTCAACCAAAATAGACGAAGAGATTCTAGATAAAGTTGCCAATTCAAATGTGGCCTCTCCTGATGCCATATGGCAAATGTTCTTCGACGACGCTTCCAGAACTGGGCCCAAGGGCAATATCGTCACTGGAGTCGGAGTGGTGCTGATTTCTCCCTCCAGGCTGGTGATCAATCGGGCTTACTCCCTCACAGAGCCCTATTCAAACAATGTGGCCGAGTATAATACCTTGGTGATTGGCCTTCGACTTGCGAAGGAGCTGGGGGTAGAGTATCTTGAAGCATACGGCGATTCGTAATTAATCGTCAATCAGATCCGAGGCTCATACGAGGTGCGTCATGAAGACATGATCCCCTATCACCAAATAGCGATTGACATCATCTCATCCTTGGAAGGGTTCTTCATAGAACACGTTTCCAGGCTCCAGAACATTGAAGCCGATGCCCTAGCAGGCCTCGCCGCTTCCCTAGCGGTACCGAATCATGCTCATCATCTGGTTGACATAATAGGCCGTGAGTTGGTCTGTCCCAGGAATAGTGTTCAATGTGTTGAGAGTTACTCCACTCTGACAGTCGGCAAAACACCAGACTGGAGACAACCATTCATCGATTTCGTAGTCTACGACATCCTGCCAGAGAGTCCAAAGGAAGCCACTTCTATTAGAAGACGTTCCCTCAGATTCTTCTACGATATAGAGACGAAAATGCTGTATCGACGATCATACGATGGATTACTACTTCGATGTCTGTCAAATACAGAAGCCAAAGAAGTCGTGCATGAAGCTCATGACGGCATCTGCGGAGCCCATCAGCCTGGCCCAAAACTACAAGACCGCCTTCGCCGAATGGGCCATTACTGGCCTACGATGGTAGCCGTGCGTGAAGCTCATGACGGCATCTGCGGAGCCCATCAGCCTGTCAAGTCCACGCAGATTTCATCCACCAGCCATCCAAGTTTCAACATCCGACGGTGGCATCCTGGCCATTCGAAGCATGGGGAATGGACATTATTGGTCCGATCACTCCACCTTCGTCCCCGAGGACATCGTTTCACACTCGCAATCACGGATTACTTCTCCAAATGGGCGGAGGCTATTCCACTGGCAGAAGTTAAGACTTCAAACGCGCGCATATGTAGGATACGCCTGGTCGTGGGGACACCACGTGGTGATTGCTGATGGAGGCGCATGGACGATGCACCCTGATTGAGGGTTTGAATTCTTCATACTGCTGTTATGGGCCGGCACGTAGCAGAGAAGAGGATTTTTTTGTTGCTGAGATCTTGGGTGAATCGAGTCAAAGGATATGTGTCATCGGCCCATGGCTCGGAGATCTCGGATTTGGTGGGGAATGACCTGGTAGGATGCACTTGGGATTGGGCGCATGAGGAGACTGTGGCTCGTAACCTTTAGGAGTCGTGAACCATTTGGGGCGCATGGCTTTTGAGGCGCATGCGAAGCTTCAGTAGTGACTTTACTTCTATCTTTTGGGATCAGAGAGAAGTCTGGGATGCATGGCTTTTGAGGCGTATGCAGAGCTTCAGTAGTGACTTAACTTCTGTCTTTAGAGATCAGAGAGAAAGTCTGAGATGCATGGCTTTTGAGGCGCATGCAGAACTTTGGGCGCATGGCCGCGGAGGCGCATGCGAGTGGTTGGGCGGCCACGTGGCTTGTAACCGCCGGAGGAAAGTAATGATGATGCTGACGTTGGCGATGCTTCGTTTTCTGAAAAAGCTGTCAACTGCAGTCTTTAGGGGACGTGCTGCCAACTCTGTCAGACTTCAGCATTTAATGTTCTTTGACAGGTGATGTTGGAGTGGGTGCATCGATCGACGTTCTACTAGGCGCATGGGGCCCCATGGGGGCGCATGCTTGTGAAGCGCTTGGTGTTGAGGGACGCGTCTGTGTGATGCGCGGTCTGGCCGGCGCATCCGCTCCGCTTGACACGTCTTTTGGTGCGACTGTTACGTTCTTCGAGTGCTTTAAATAGCCATTTTTGACTTGGCTGAATTCGAAGCGTCTGGTTCATCCATTTAATGCAAATTTATTGCACGGGATTCGAGAGCCATCCACTTGGCGCATGGGTTTGATTTGCCCGGCCTATAAATAGTGGCTTGGAGAGAGTTTGCTTCTCATTCTCTCACGTCCTCCCAAAATGGACTTGTTTACTCGAGTGCATTCTGTTGATGAGATGCTCCCGAGGGTGAAGATGCGACGCATTGTCTTCTTTGATAAACTTGAAGGTGAGTGTTACATCCAAAAGTCGGAGTCGAGGGCTTCTGAGGCAGGCAGAAGGTGCCTGTTGCATCTAAAGATCGGGATGCACGAGCCTCGTCTCCGTTATGTGGGAAGAGCCGCAGATCGGAATTACGGTGCTGCGGCTTTGGGGGCTCTTTCTTCCTTCAGAGTGGGTGTTGTCCATTCTGGTTGTGTTGAAAGCTGCTCCTTTAGCTGCGGTTTGATTGCGGTCTTCCTTCGCCTTTGGAGGCTCTTTCGAAGCCTTCCCTGGCCACAGGTTGGCTTGCGGTGCTCTTCTCTTCCTCGGTTTAGGGAGCTCTTCCTCCAGCTAGAGGGTTGATTGCCACCCTCGTTCTGCTTAATAAATGCTTCATTAGTCGGAGCATTTAGACGACGGTGAGCCTGGCTGGAAGGGTGGCACATAACTGAGCTGCTAAAGGGATGCACATAACTGAGGATGCACATAACTGAGCGGCTGAAGGGATGCACCCGGCTGGGAGTGCATGGTGGAATGCGCCTGACAGAGAGCGCATGGTGAGATGCGCCTGTTCGAGAGCGCATGATGATGCTGCGCCTGGCTGTAGACTTAGGGTCTTTTCTTTTTGTAGAAGTTCTCCTTTGTACAGCCCTTTTTAAGACATGTAATAGACTTTTATATGAAATAAAAATCTTCTTTTAATGTCTATATTCTTGTTTTGCTGTGTTAAAGTACTTTGTCTGAACTTCCTGGCGCATGTAGTGTTTGGCGCATAGGATTTCTGATCGTAAAATTTCATGCTTCTACAAGACCCCCTTCAAAGTTTTCATAACTTTTTTGTCAAGTTTTGGAATACTTTGAATAAGAAGCATGGTGGTTGGGGCACATGTCTGTTCGGGCGCATGGATACTCCGCGCATTAGTGATGGGGCGCATGCTCCTCTCAGTTAATGCAAATGATAACGCCTCGATAACCAAGAAGATTAATGATGATCTTTTTGGATTTATCTGCAGTTATCTCTTCACAGAACCCGAAGCGGCGGCTGAGGTCACACTTCATCGGTTCACGCGTGCGACCGAGCCTATAAATAGGCGTGAGAAGAAGAGAGAGAGAGTTCTAGTCTGATTCTTCTCTTTGCTTTTGTCTTTTAGAGTTTTTCTCCGAAAAAACCCTAACTTTCTCCTTTCAAGAAATGGCTCCCAAGACTCCTCGCGGCGGTGCTGGCAAGGGAAAGGAGCCTGCGGAGTTCGCCGAGGATGACGCTCATGTCACCATTGTGACTCCGGCCAACGTTCGGCCTGCGGTGACGGGTGGGTGTCATCTTTTCCATTATTATTTTCTTTTTAACTCAGACGCATTTTGGCTCATATGGCTGAGTTGGTGTGCTCTAACTCATTGTTGCCGAAGCGCATAGGTTTAGGCCCTGATTATGCGCCGAGGTTTAACCGCTAACGCGCATGGGTTTACACCCTGATGATGCGCCGAAGCTTCACTGCTGACGCGCATGGGTTTACACCCTGATGATGCACCGAAGCTCCACTGCTGATGCGTATGGGTTAAAACCCTGATGATGTGCCAGGCTGCTTGACATACTTTGTCTTCTTAAAGCCTCTTCCCTGACATTTGTTTTTGTTGTGTCAGTGTTGATGACTATCCCATTGCTGAATAAAGTTCTCCTGGATGCTTCTCTTTGTCAAATGGGAGTTGATTTTGACGAGGAGGTTATCAACCCTGCGAAGGATGCTATCCTACAGAATCAACCTCCTGAGAGAATGCTGCAGATCCAGAATCAGTCGTCGATTTTCCTCCAGAGTATGATGGAGAGTGGTAAACTGAAATCTGCTGAATCCGAGGATGTGACCTTCTTAAAATCTGCTTTTTTGTTCGGTGACCGCCTGATCTCCACTGAGGCGAAGATACTGAAGATCAAAGAAGACTGGTTCTTCTCTGCGAAGGGCATGGTTCTGTATATGCGACAACTTGAACGCCAGTTACCGCTGACGGCCTTCTACCGTTTAGCTTCCAAGAGAAGGATGCCCTGGGAACTTATTCCTTCTCAAGGAGGGGCATTGGGAGCTACTCTTTCGATTGATGCTACTTCGAATCAAAGGGATACCTTGGCCGCTTCGCGAGCCGGACCCTCGTTTAGTTGCAGAACTTTGCGTCCTGGGAGCCTTTATAGTGAGGTTCCTAATGACACCTTTGTCTTCAGTGCTTTGACCTTTGCAAATCGGATGCTAACATCGAGGGTCATGTATCCGAAAGGTAGCTTTAGGGTTGAAGGTTGGTCTCACCACATGCCGAAGTGGGACGACTTGACCGTTTGGGTGTTGTCGAAGTTCAAGGCTGAGCTTAAAGAGATTGGGCTGACGGCCGCTATCCGTGCCACACAGGCTGGCGTGGATCTCAATAAGCATATGTTCCTTGCTCTTTTGAAAATGTTCAATTCCCAGACTAGCACTTTCTTTACTCCAGTGGGAGAGTTGGGATTGGCTCTCCACGAAATGTACGAGGTATCCAGGCTTCCCTGGGGCTCTGAACCGTACGAGGAATATTTTCCGTCAAACGAAGAGATCCTTGTCTTGGAAAAGAAGGACCCGGAGATGATGGCTGTTTTCAAAGAGGTAGCGAGCCATCATTATCTGATGCAACGGAGGGAGAAAGGCAAGTCTCAACCTCATGTGATTGCTTGGAGGGATTACGTCTTCAAGCAGGATTTGGCGGATTCCTCGAAGATCCGGTTTATGACTCCGTAAGGGCAGAAACCCGCGGAGGCGACCTCTAAAATGAGCCGGTTGGACGAGAGGGCCCCTCGTTCAAATGAGAGTGGCGAAAACGCGTATAGCTGCTTCTGGCACTGTGAGCATCGGATTTCATCTAAGGCAGTATTGGCTGCTTATTTGATGATATGGCTCCTGGATTGTGTGTTCGCGGGCGGATCGGGTTCCGTGGAGAGGGTACACCGGAACCTCATTTTGCCAGCAGTGAAATTGGCCTTTGGTAGTCCTTTGGCTCTTCTTCCCGCGATGGTGTGTAACCTGTTGCGGGGCTTGAGGACCATTGCTGAGGACGTGATCCATGAGAGAGGTAGAAATGACAACTTTCCCCGGGTCGAACTACCATTCCATTATCTGATGGGATGGTTGATTCTACATCATCCGAACGTGATGAGTCTAGGCTCGGAGGAGGATTACGTTGAGGGTGATGCCTTTATCCGCCGCTTTTACAAGAGGAAGTGGTTGCACACTGGTGTCCCCGTCTGCAGGAGAGTTTTGTCCTATCTTCAGGAGTGGAAGATTGTCAAGGTCGGTCCCATCTTCAAAGATTTCGAGGCCGACCAAGATTTAGACGACTTTGGTGAAGATGCGATTACTCTGCCGAAATGGGGTTTTCGTTGGTTGTAAAGTATTCGGCCTTCCCACTTGGTCTACCGCAACCAGAATAGGTGTTATCTGGAGCCATATCTGCCAAGCCGATTTGCTCGCCAGTTCGGCTACACCCAACTAATGTTACGGAACCCCAGTAACAGTTTGGGGTTTGCCGAGAGTTTGCTGGACGAAGCCCGGGGCTGGCAATATTACAATGCCGGGTGCACTGGCGTTCATTTTATTATGCCAGTTCGCAACCCTCGGCCACAAATCCTGTATTCAGCCGTTAAACTGTATTGCACCATGATTACTATGTCTCTTGGTTATGATAGGGAGACAAGTTTCATCATTGGAACCCAGCTAGAGGCTACGACAAATATGTTGGTGGCGGCTCGGTCATATCGTCCACCAGAATTGGCGGGATATCGGGCTGCTGCTGTAGCATCAGTGAGAGATCCCCCTGTTGGGAAGAGGCGGGCTGACGCAGAGGCCGGTTCGTCTGTACCAAAAAGGCCGAGGAAAGTGACGACTCCAAAGGCTGCGTCACTAGAATCAGTCCCTGCTGAGGTAAAGAGTCCTCTGTAATCTGGTTCCTCTTGTCATTTTGGTGACCTGTGCTTTTCTTCTTGTAGGGTCGTTGAAGAAGAAAACCCGTGTTTTGAAACCGGGTGTCAGTAAACCGAAGGAGGTGGTAAGCTCCTCTGATGAGGGAATTCCTTTGATGGTAATGTCTCCAATGGAGGAGAATCCTGAAGATATTATTCCTGTGAAGATTTTAGTATCTCCAGACTTTGTCGGAAGAGACACTGAGGTTGCAGCAACTTTCGGGATGGTACAAGCCATCGTAGGGGCCTTGGACGTTGAGGGTCCTGCGGACATGGGGCTTCCCGATGATGAAGTGGGGTGGAGTTCGTCGTCTTCAGAAGACGTTCCGCCAGAGATGCATGAGTCTGTTACGGGGGCAACAGACGTGATTACAACAGAGGAGAGGGTTGATTCCCCTAATTGTCATGATGCGGGGAGGTCGGCTGTAGCGTTGCCGAGCCCTACCCCAGGCTCAGCAATGGAAGCTGAGGTGGCTGCCGGCCGGGAGGTGGCGACAGATTTGGTCCCCGTGGAGGGATTCGATGATGACGGGGAGACTCGTCTGCCGAGCCCGACCCCAGAAGACGCGCCCCGCCAGAAAATGGGAGCTGATCCGGTTAGCTTGCCAGAGGAAGGCTCCGTGCTGGTTATATATCGTGCCTCGGTGGTGGAGGAGGCAGCTCCGGATGCTGATAGTCCCTTTGAGCCGGGAAAGGGCAAGGGCTTGCTGATGCAAGAGCCCTCTGTTGCTTCTTCGACCTGGGGGACGATATCGACGCCTCACCCAACTCCTTCTGCACTCTTGGCATCTGGCGCTGGTAGCAGAATTCAAGTTCCTGGTGCAGGAGAGTCTGCTGAGGTCGATGTTCAAACCTTGCAGATTGAGATCGGCGGGTCTTCTTCAGGTCCGCCATCCAGGGTAACTCCTCCAACTCCTGCGATGACACCACAAGTGTTGGCGGATGCAGATGAGTACATGAAATTCATCGTTGAGGCAGTGTACAAGATGCTGCAGAAGGGTGTGTCGACAGTAATGAACACCAATAGGAGTTTTGCAATGGCAAAATCCATGGCGCTTCCACACATCAACCTGATACGTCTCCACCAGGGCCATGATCATATGGCCGAGATTCTGGAGGCCTCGGTGACTGAGCTGGATCAACTGCTTTTCGAGTTCCAGCGTATCCAGCGGAATGATCTTTCCGCCCTGATAGACGCGGAAAAGAAGAAGCTGATTGCTGAAATTGAGTCCTCTTATCAGGCCACCGTGGGTGTCTGGGAGCGCGAAGTGGCTGAGACTGAAGCTACAGTGGAGCGGTTGTCTCAGTCTACGCAGGAGAAGGTGGAGTTGCGAACTGCGTTGGACGCTAGTATCGCGGAAGTTGATGCCCAGATTCGCCATCTTGAGGATCAGTGGGCCCGACTCCTATTGGATGCTGAGCGTGCCCAGGCTGAATATGTAGCATTCAAGAAGGAGGAAGCAGCTTTCACCCACCGGGCTCTCACTCTGGCTCAGCGGCGGCAGCAGCTGGATGAGAAGCATGAGGATGACACTTCTCCATAGGCCATAGAGGCGATGCGTCAAGAAGCTGAATGTCGGGTCCTGGCGACTGTGGAGACTCGAGCGACAGACTTGAGGTGCCGGATTGAAGAGCTTTCATCCAACCCTGAGGATGTTTAGGGATTGTAGTCTCTTCTTTTTGTGTGTTTGCAACTCTTGCTGGGGAGGGTGTAATCCTTTACTCTTTTTTTTAGAATAAAAAAATACAAAGATTTTTGTGATGTCTTCATTTTTGCTGTCATGAACTTGATAATTTGTGTGGACCTATTATCTTTTGCGCACCTTGGTTTTTAGGTACAGATAATAAGTTTGAGAGAACCAACATGTTTGCTCAGAGGTGATATGGACGTGGCAAATATGGGATTCAAATGATAGAATCTTCCTACTCAGAGGTGTTATGGACGTGGTAGGAATGACTCTGGGGGATACGCGGGACTACTCAGAGGTAATGTGGACGTGGAAGTTCTGCGATCAATGTACGGCAACGCAGGGGTTGTCTGTACGGGATGTTTACTCAGAGGTAATGTGGACGTGGTAAACATGATGGGTAGCGTAGTCTCACAGAGTGTAAGATTCCGCTTTGTAGGGCGTAGGGGGACAACTCAGAGGTGATGTGGACGTGGTTGTCCTTCTACTGGAGGATGCCACGGAACAGCTAGGTTCCGGAAGCGTCTGATTTTGTGGAAGTACATGTTTGAAAGATGTCAAGAGTAGTACTTCTTTAGGAACTTGCCGTTGATGGGCATCATGAACAAGTCTCCATTGTGTTTAGCGAGGCGGTAAGCACCGTTTGAGTATACCGTCTCTATGATGAAGGGTCCTTCCCACTTGGGCTCGAACTTTCCTAGTGTCTTGTGAGTCAACACCATCGGCCTCCTGACTGCCAGAACCAGGTCGCCCACTTGGAAAGTCCTTTGCTTGACCTTCTTGTTGAAAGCCTGTGAAATACGGGCTTGGTATAGTTCGATGCGTTGTTGAGCTAGGAGACGCTTTTCGTCAAGTGCCTCCAGTTCTCGCAGACGACGACGTTGATTGTCCTCTTCTGTGAGTTTGTTTGTGATTGCTACGCGGAGTGAGGGTATCTGGATCTCGAGAGGTAGTACCGCTTCGCTCTCGTAGACCAGGGAGAATGGTGTGTTTCCTGTCGGGGTCCGTACCGTTGTGCGGTAGGCCCAAAGGCATTCGTCGAGCTTTTCGTCCCAGTCGCGTTTGTTGGATGACACGACCTTTTTGAGTAGCCTGACGATAGTCTTGTTGAACGCCTCGGCCAATCCGTTTGCTATCGGATTGTAGGCGGTTGAGGCCACATTTTGAATGCGATTCTTGTCACAGAATCTGCTGAAAACATGGCTGATGAACTGAGGACCGTTATCGTAGATAATCCTCCGGGGTACCCCGAAACAGTAGATGACATGGTGCTTGATGAAGCTGTTCAACCTAGAGCTCTTCACTTCCGCCAGTGGGACTGCTTCTGCCCATTTGGAGAAGTAGTCGATGATTGCTAGGATGAAGCGGTATCCTCTCGATGAAGGAGGGGTGATCGGTCCTACAATGTCCATGCCCCAAGCTTCGAAGGGCCAAGAGACGATTGTAGGATGTAGTGGTTCTGACGGTGTATGGATGAAGTCTGTATAAAGCTGGCACGCATGGCACTTCTTAGCATAGTCAACAGCGTCAGCGGCCATGGTTGGCCAGTAGTAGCCCATGCGTCGCAGTCGATCCTACAACTTAGGGCCAGGTTGATGGGCTCCGCAGGTCCCATCGTGGGCTTCTCGAAGGGCTTCGGCTGCTTCTTCGTTGGACAGACATCGCAGGAGAAGTCCATCGTAGGAGCGTCGGTACAGTATTTTAGTAGCAGTATCGTAGTAGAATCGAAGGGAGCGCCTCCTGACTGAGACAGCTTCTTTTGGGTCTTCTGGCAGAATTCCGTAAATAGCGAAGTCGATGAACGGGAATCTCCAGTCTCGGACATTAACACCAGCACTTGTTGACATGGCATGGGTCACTTGTGAGCACAGGTTGTTTTTAGGACAGACCAAGTCTCGACCAACTACCGTGACGTAGTGCTGAGTCCCGAGGGGTGCTGCTAATGTGGCTGCGAGGCCAGCCAGGGCGTCAGTCTACAGATTTTATAAACGAGGAACATGTTCGATGAAGAACTCGGCGAAGGTTGAAATGATGTTCAACGCAACTTCATGGTAAGGGATCAGGTCTTCATGGCAAATCTCGTATTGCCCTCTGATCTGGTTTACGACGAGTTTTGAGTCGCCATAGGCTTCTAGATGATCCAGCCCCAGCTGTCGTGCCAGCTGGAGTCCCATGATGAGCGCATTGTACTCGGCAACATTGTTGGAGCACGGCTTCGAAAGGGAGTAGGCACGCTGTATGACCAGCTGATCGGGGGAGACCAAGACTACCCCCACTCCTGCGATGATTTAGCCCTTGGGGCCTGTTCTTGAAGCGCCATCGAAAAACATCTGCCAGACGGAGCTTTCTTCGGTGACGATAGATTCTTGGACCTCATCCGGGATGTCTTCATAGAGTCTGGAGGACTCCGGGATGGGGTGTACAGCTAAAAAATCGGCCAGAGCCTGACCCTTGACGGCTTTTTGTCGAACGAACACCATGTTGTATGGTGTTAGCAGGATCGCCCACGTAGCTAGCCGGGAATTTAATGACCCTGGCTTTGTCATGAGAACTCTGAGTGGATTGACTCGGGAGATGACATGAATCGTCTGGCCCGAGACATAATGGCGAGTCTTCTGAATGGAAAACACCAATGCCAAGCACTCCTTTTCAACGGGGTTGTACCGGTGTTCGGCCCCGATGAGTGTTCGACTGAGGTAGTAGATGGCTTGCTCATAGCCTGTATCGCTGTTCTGAGTCAGGAAAGCACCGAGGGAATGATCCATGGCACGGACGTAGAAGAGGAATGGTTTACCGGCGACGGGCGCCACTAGGACTGGCGGACTCGTCAGGTAAGCTTTGATGTCGTCGAAAGCTTTTTGGCATTCCTCTGTCCAGACGTAAGAGACTCCCTTCTTCATAAGCTGAGTGAAGGGTCGACATTTTCTGGAAAGGTTTGCTATGAACCTCCGGATGTATGCCAGACGCCCCTGCAGGCCTCGAAGTTCTCGAAGGTTCTTCGGAGGGCCCATGTCGAGGATGGCTTTGGTCTTCTCGGGATCGACATGAATGCCTTTTGCCGTGATAATGAAGCCCAAGAACTTTCTGCTAGAAACCCCTAAGAAGGATTTAGCGGGGTTCATCTTGAGTTGATGCATCCGCATGAGATCGAAGACTGTCTTCAGGTCTTGTAGGTGATCTCCTTTGAGATGGCTCTTGACTGCGATGTCATCAATATAGCATTCGACTGTCTTGCGAAGATGCTGACGGAAAATGGTGCTCATAGCTCGTTGGTATGTGGCACCAGCGTTCTTCAAGCCGAAGGGCATCACTGTGTAGCAGAAAATGCCGTTTGGAGTCCTGAATGACGTATGTTTTGCGTCATCGGGGAACATCTTGATCTGGTTATAGCCCGAATACCCGTCCATGAAAGACATGCGTTCGAAGCCACATGTGTTGTCGATTATCACGTCGGTGATGGGAAGCGAGAATTCGTCCTTCGGGCAGACGGAGTTGAGATCCCTGAAGTCGATGCAGACTCGAATCTTCCCATTCTTCTTGGTGACAGGGACAACGTTGGCCACCCAATCTGGGTGTTGTTCTTCACGGATGAAGCCGCTGGTCAAGAGTTTGTCCACCTCCTGATCGATGGCGTTCATGATGTCCGGACGAAAACGTCGCTGTTGTTGTTTGATAGGCTTGGCATCGGGTAAGATGTTGAGCCTATGCATCGCGATCTGGGGATCAAGTCCCGGCATATCTTCGTAGCTCCAGGCGAAGACATCGATATACTCTTTAGCCAGCTGGATTAAAGATTCTCGGTCTTCTCCTTTTAGGCTTTTGCTGATGAAGATGGGTTTGGAAGAAGATCCGTCCCCAAGGTCGATCTGCTCAACTTCGTCTTCGGTAGGGGGTTCGCGTAGCTCAAAATGAGACTCTCACTGTTCTCCTAAGCATTGCGCCCAGGGTTCTTCTTCGAAGAATTCCGGTGCTTGATCTTTGCCTTGATCTTCTTGAGGTTGAGCGAATGTCATGTTGGCTGACAACACTCTCTTGAAGACTGAGCCGATACTGGTATCGGAATCCCAAGTTGATGCTTCAGACGAATGAGAATATTCTGCTTCTTCTGCCTACGAACTCTCTGGAGTTGACGACGGCGTGACATAGCCTATCCCCCGTCGAGTCTGATTGTAGTAGTCCTGTGGCTTTCCTTTAGGTGTTGGAAGCCGGAGAGGAAGACGTCGACCATTGCCGTAGTTCAGGCCTTTGTTGCATTTTAGGTCGTAACCCATCTTTTGGATGAGGTACTTTGCCTTGTCCGTGTACCGATAGACTTGTATTCTGCCGGTATCTGGTTCTGGCTCGAGTGGAGGGAGATCTTGATGACGCTCAACTTTGCCGAAAATGATGGATTCTTCGTCTCGACTCTGCGGTGGGACTACAAAACAGACCCTTTGGAACGGGACTACTCGATTTACAAGATGGACAGTCGTTATTTGTGTTTGCAATGACCGTAGAGCGTTATCTAATGTATACATGGCATTCCAATGTGGAAGACTAGAATAATTGAAAGATACTCTATTATTGATGAAATACGAGATATTATCCCGCGGGATTACATTGTCCAGAGAGGGTGCATCTACATCAGCAGAGATATATTCCCCTATCTCTTCATCTGTGAGTACTGGGATTGGATCGGGAGAGTCCACCACAGCTTTGATTTCGGGGTCCAAGAGGGCTATGTGGGCCTTCTCTGGCAGCTTGGAAGATGGTTGCGGTGGCTTGCCCTTAAGACGCATCTTCAGAGGTGCCTCAAATGCGCCTTCGGTGATCGGTGCCTTCCCTTGTAGTTTTGCCATAAGGGGAGTCGATGTCTGAGGCGGCTTTCCCTTGAGACATATCTTCAAGGGAGCTTCAGGAGCAGTTGGTGCTTTCCCGGGTAGCTTGATATTCATGGGAGGCAACTTCTGAGGCGGTTTGCCTTTGAGTCGGATCTTCAAAGGAGCGTCGAAAGTCATCTCCGGCTCCATATCCGGCTCTGCTGCCATTTCTGCTTCATCGTCAGCATCATTGGCTTCCTCCTCGTCAGGTGACTTGTACAAGGAGGAATCAGTGAAGTAGGCTTCAACCCCTTTGAAAGGGTCAATGTCCGCAAACTCCGTTCAGATGACGTCGTTGGTGGACACGTACTTCATACATTGGTGGAGCGTGGATGGCACCACCATGTACTCATGCAGCCATGGATGACCCAACAGAAGGTAGTAGTTGACGTCGGCGTCCATGACATAACAAGTCACCTCAGTTCTGAGGTTACCGATATGGCACTTTAGTCGTATCTTGTCCAGTGGCTCGCTTTTGCTAGCGTTGAAGCCACTGATTGTTGTGTTGGATGGCACCAGTCGGTACATTGGGATCCCCAGTGTTGAGAGCAGCGTCTTCAGGATGATGCTGAGGGAAGACCCCGGATCGATCTGAATCTACTTCACCTTGACAGAACCGATATACCTTGTATAATACAGCGGCCTGTTGTGTCGGTTGTGCTTGAGCAGCATGTCTTGTTGGGTGAAGGTTATAATAGGGATAACCTCATCCGTACAATGACAGTGCGCACATGTAGTTGGGAGATCTTCAGGCTGCTTGACCTGACTGATGAAGGACTCAGCATCCTTCAGGGCTTCGCAGAGAGCTTCGCGAGTGACCTTGGAAAAATGAAGGAGCTCGAACAGAGAAAGGCGGGCAGGAGTACTGGCAAGTTGTGACAGTATGTCGAAGTTGTGGGGCTTGGCTAGCCCCGAAGCATTCTCCTTTCGTAGAGGCCTATCGAAACGAGCCTCTACATGCTTCTGCTTATTAGCTGCTGGAGGCTTGGATGGACCCCCTTCTTCGGTAGCAGGGACGGTGCAAGGAGGCACCACCTCGACGGCAGCTTCGTCGGGTTGGACGTTCTGTTGTGAACGCATTTGTACATGAAGAGCCTCTTCTGCGGAGGAAGAGACCATACGGCAAGACTTGATCTTCCTGTCTTTGGTTTTGGAGGCAGAGCGTACCTCCGGTTGAGTAACCTCGGAGACGAGACCAGTGGGATGAGTCCACTCACGTTGTCACGAGTAGGTGGTAAGTTAACCACCTCCATTGTCGCCTTAGGGATGGGGACGACGCCATCTTGTGTTGTAGTTGGCGGCAAGGTGCCGAACTGGAGCGACACCATGTTGGCCGAAACCGTCTTCTCTTCGTAGTCGGCGGAGATAACATCCGCATTGATCATGCGCTGGATGTAGTTTTTGAGGACGTAGCAGTCCTTGGTTGGATGTCCGACAAACCGATGGTAGTGACAGTACCTCGGATTGTCCACTTTCCCAACCTCGTCCGGACGCTTCTGGTCCGGCAACTTGATCTTGTCACCCTGCTTCAGTATCTCAAAGAGTTGCAGGGTGTCTTCATCATTGAAAGAATAAACCTCCTTTGGTCTTGGTGCAAGTGGAGGCTTCTGAGTAGGTGCTGATGCACCTTTTAAGGCATTGACAGTCAATGCATGTTTCTCTTTCGTCTCTCGTCCGGGGTTGTTGGCTGCAGGCCGTTTCCCCTTGTCTTCAAAGGCAGGGAAACTAACTCCCAGAAGATGAGCATTGGCCGCCTTCTTTTCTGCGGCCTTGGCTTCGATGATCAAGGAACTCCAATCGGGATGAGTAGAGTCGAGCCAGAGTTTGGCTGCAGGCAGCATGTTCATGCTGCAGGAGGAGAGGAGCGCATGTTCTGGCATGCCCGGGGGCAGTCTGAAGCAGGCCTGTCGGAAGCATTCGATGAATACCCGAACTGTTTCCTTCTCCTTCTGGCGTATCTCTATGAGGGACGCTATTGTCATGTCCTTCCCGCCGTCGTAGAAATGGTCGAGGAAAAGGTGCGTCAAATCGTCGAAGGAAGATATGGAATTATCGGGGAGGCTGCAGTACCAGTCGTACGCCACTCCTTTCAGTGCGCCGACAAATATGCTGGTGAGTAGCTATCCTCCTTCGGGAGATGTCCCATTTGAGACTGGAAGTACGTCAGATAGCGACGCGGAGAGTCCTTCCCGTCGTATGGCGTCAGTGTTTCTGGTTTATATTTGGGAGGATAAACCACTTTATTCCATTCGAGGGGATAAGGTTGGGGGATGCCCATCTTTTGGCGCTCCTCTTGTCTCGTCTTGGACTCAAAGCGCTCGCGCAGGTCCCTGATCATCTCGACCACGTCTTCCGTGGAGCTGGGAGTCGGGGAAGGTGGTACCACCTGGAGTTGAGCATTTGAGGGCTCCGACGTCCGAGGGGCTTCGCGACGATCCGTATCCAAGGATACCCGTTGAGGGGGTACACTTGACTCTCCATTGGCCCCTGGGTCAGGACCGGTAGAAGGTGTGCTGGCCAAAGCTGACCATATCTCAAACACTGCTTGAGTTAGTGTTTGCATGGAGGCAGAGAGGGTTTTGAGTCCTCCCTCCAGGGTATCCATGCGCTGGACGAGGTCTGGTGGCGGTGCATCAGACTCGGTATCACCTCCAGCCATGTAGACTGTCATAACACGGCTGGAGTCGGATGGCTCAGTTAAGGCTTCGCTTTTAGCCTCACTCTCCTGTAGAGGAGTTGTTGTTCCCGGAGCTTCGTCTTGGCTACCCCCAGCTCTGTTCCTGAGGACTTCTTCGTCTTCGAGACTCGGATCCGCAGGGGCTAGACTACTCCTAGCTAAGTTTTGGTGGACATCTTCGTCTTCGGAAGAAGTATCCGTAAGGGCCTGACTACCCCCAGTCATGTCTTGAAGGACTTCTTCATCTTCGAGATACCGGTCTACAGGGGCTAGACGACCCCCAGCTATGTCGGGGAGGCTGACTTCGCCCTGAGGATGAAGATCCACCCCAGCTGTGCTTTGGAGGACACCCTCATTTTCGGAAGGAGGATCAACAAGGGCTTGACTACCCCCAGCTTCCTCCAAGAGCTTCTTCCTCCCCCGAGTGCCTTCGAACACTCCGGAGGACGAGACGGCTGTCTTGGTTTTCCTCGGCTGGCTCTTGGACGAGGAATTGCCAGTCGCCTTTCAGACTGACGAGGAGTTGGAGAGTACATTGCATGAAGCAACCTCTAGTTCTGGCTCCTCTTTTGTTGACATATTCTTCCCGAGACGACGTCGGAGGGGTGTCGATGACTGCAGCCGCTGGAACACCGACTGTCTTGGTGGGACTGCTGACTTGCAACAGTAGTTGATGGTGACCACAGCACAAGTGTGCCCTGTGAGGGGTGCATCGTGCTTGTCAGTCGACTCTCCTGATCGATGCTTGTGAGTGATCACGTTACGTAGATCGTTGGAGGAGAGTGCCACCTTCGCACCCCCTTCAGGCGCATGGCAAGGCCAAGCGCCGGGGTGGTCAGGTGAATGTTGTGCCCCCTGATCTAACACCAAGCAGGTGCTCAGATCAGTAGTGGGGGAATAACCTTTAAAGTGACTTGAACGAACCTCAAACGCACAACCAGAGGGGGCACGGGAGTTCAAGACCACTGGATTTGCCTTACTCGACTTGGTTGCGAACGCAACAGATGCGTCCAAGTGAGATAAGGACTTTGAAGGTTGGCTTGTTTTTGGCGAAGAAGCACCTGAGTCAACCTTATACAGCTTACCATCAGCAGCGTGCATGATTGTGAGCGCATGCTTCTGGCTTGCTGCTGGCATAGCACGTTTGGGACGCATGGCCCGTGCTGCCTTGGACTTCTTCGTACTAGCCCGCTGGGGCGCGTAGTACTCAGAATCCAAATTCTCCTCGCCACTACAGCGAGTGAGTTTGTCAAAGATAGAGACCTTCTGTGGTGCATCAGAGGTGATATGCGGGGCATTAGCTGCGCCCCTGCTCCGTCGACGCATCTTCCTCGCCTGAGAGGGAGATGGCTGGGGAATGTGGTCAGCTGCACGTTTCCCCGAGGGATGCGCTACACCGGTGGGCGCATCTCGATTGCTGAGGACATCAGCAGGAAGGGAAGGCTGGATCGGCGCATCCCCTTCGGTGGTGGTGCCAGAGGCGTCGACTTTGCGCACCCAGACTCGACGGGTCTTCTTCGGCTTTGGCAGCCGCTTCGAAGGACTCGCACTGCCTTCAGAAATGAACTCCTCATACGCCTGTTGATTAAGGCGTACGACCATCGTCTTGTGGGAGGAGCCCACCTTCACATCGTCGGATTGCGACACATCTTTCTCGGTGGAGGAGAAAGAGGTCCCCAGCAGAGTCGCCAGTTTGTTTGCCATTAAAATCTTTTGATTGCAAATTTCAATACAAACAGAACAGTGTTACAATATAGGACTTAGACGTAGTCCTAGGAGTACACTTTTGTTTATCTGGGTTCCTTGTGCCGATAGAGCGAGTGGTAATGCGTTGACTTCGTTGACGATCTGACGACGGTTATCGGTTCTCTGAAGGTTTAGATTGCTCTAGGTGCTGGAGCTTGCTGAGAGGAGAAAGACGTTGAGTGTCTGTATCTGCCTCTCTGGTTGTGCGATGTCTCTTTCTGTCTATGTATGTTCGTCTCTGTGTGTGTGTGTGGACGAAGGAAACGATCCCTCTATTTATAGTCTGCAGGCTGGCTGCTTATGCGCGTATATATAGGATGCGCCTGGTCGTGGGGACGCCACGTGGTGATTGCTGATGGAGGCGCATGGACGATGCGTCCTGATTGAGGGGTTGAATTCTTCATACTGCTGTTGTGGGCCGGCACGTAGCAGAGAAGAGGATTTTTCTGTTACTGAGATCTTGGGTGAATCGAGTCAAAGGACACGTGTCATCGGCCCATGGCTCGAAGATCTCGGATTTGGTGGGGAATGATCTGGTAGGATGCGCCTGGGATTGGGCGCATGAGGAGACTATGGCTCGTAACCTTTGGGAGTCGCGAACCATTTGGGGCGTATGGCTTTTGAGGCGCATGCGAAGCTTCAGTAGTGACTTTACTTCTGTCTTTTGGGATTAGAGAGAAGTCTGGAATGCATGGCTTTTGAGGCGCATGTAGAACTTTGGGCGCATGGCCGCGAAGGCGCATGCGAGTGGTTGGGCGGCCTCATGGCTTATAATCGCCGGAGGAAAGTAATGATGATGCTGACGTTGGCGACGCTTTATTTTCTGAAAAAGCTGTCAACTGTTCAGCCCTCGAGAGGCGTGCTGCCAACTCTGTCAGACTTCAGCATTTAATGTTTTTGACAGGTGATGGGTTGTCGAGTGGGCGCATCGATGGGCGTTCTACTAGACGCATGGGGGCGTATGCTTGTGAAGCGCTTGGTGTTGAGGGGCGCGTCTGTGTGATGCGCGGTCTGGCCGACGCATCCGCTCCACTTGACACGTCATTTGGTCCGACTGTTACGTTCTTCGACTTCTTTAAATAGCCATTTTTGACTTGGCTGAATTCGAAGCGTCAGGTTCATCCATTTAAAGCAAATTCATTGCACGGGATTCGGAGAGCCATCCACTTGGCGCATGGGTTTGATTTGCCCGACCTATAAATAGTGGCGTGGAGAGAGTTTGCTTCTCATTCTCTCACGTCCTCCCGAAATGGACTTGTTTACTCGTGTGCATTCTGTTGAGGGTGAAGATGCGACGCATTGTCTTCTTTGATGCACTTGAAGGTGACTGTTACATCCAAAAGTCGAAGTCGAGGGCTTCTGAGGCAGGCAGAAGGTGCCTGTTGCATCCAAAGATCGGGATGCACGAGCCTCGTCTCCGTTATATGGGAAGAGCCGCAGATCGGAATTGCAGTGCTGCGGCTTTGGGGGCTCTTTCTTCCTTCAAAGTGGGTATTGCCCATTCTGGTTGTGTTGAAAGCTGCTCCTTTAGCCGCGATTTCGATTGCGGTCGTCCTTCGCCTTTGGAGGCTCTTTCGAAGCCTCCCCTGGCCACAGGTTGGCTTGCGGTGCTCTTCTCTTCCTCGATTTTGGGGAGCTCTTCCTCCAGCTAGAGGGTTGATTGCCACCCTCGTTCTGCTCAATAAATGCTTCATTTGTCGGAGCATTTAGACGGCGGTGAGCCTGGCTGGAAGGGTGGCACATAACTGAGCTGCTGAAGGGATGCGCCCGGCTGGGAGCGCATGGTGGGATGCGCCTGACTAAGAGCGCATGGTGAGATGCGCCTGTTCGAGAGCACATGATGATGCTGCGCCTGGCTGTAGACTTAGGGTCTTTTCTTTTTGTAGAAGTTCTCCTTTGTACAGCCCTTTTTTAAGACATGTAATAGACTTTTATATGAAATAATCTTCTTTTAATGTCTATATTCTTATTTTGCTGTGTCAAAGTACTTTGTCTGAATTCCTGGCGCATGTAGTGTTTGGCGCATAAGATTTCTGATCGTGAAATTCCATGCTTCTACAATGTGCACAGTGTATTTATCATTATATATTTTTTTTATCATTATATATATATATATATATATATATATATATATATATATATATATATATATATATATATATATATATATATATATATATATATCATGATTGTTAGTTTAGATGCATTGGAATGAGATTTGTCTGTCATGAAAGATGTCGTGTGTTACATACATGGGACCCTACACATATATGGGCATACATATATATATATATATATATATATATATATATATATATATATATATATATATATATATATATATATATATATATATATATATATATATTGCCACCCCCGTTTTTCTTATACGTATTTCCAGTATATGTGTACGGAATCATGTCTAGTATTTTTACTTGTCATGTCTTGCTAGCTAATTCTTGGTTTAGTCTTGTTTAGATTCATCATGGCATGTCATGGTTTAACTTGGTTTATTTTGGGTTGGCTTGGTTTATTCCATGGTTCAACATGTTAACCCCCTACCTACCACCATCCCCATTTATAAACCCCTCTCTCTCTCCTCATTTACTTCTCCTTCTTCATTTATTTCTTCATCTTCTTCCTCTTAACTTCTCCACCTACCAAGAGAGGCTTAGGAAAGTGCAACTTGCTTCATGGAGGAACTCTATTTTTGTTGTTCCATTGTCTTCCTTACGAGATTCTAAGACACTTTACTACTTAGCATTTTCAATTTTCATGGTTTATTTCTTGTAGATCTAAGCTTATTGTATTTTTGGATTTCTTGGGTTTTGATCTATCAAACTTTATTATTTTTATGTTTTGATTGTTCCAAGTTGTAGAGAAGTTCATTCTACCCCATTTTGACCTATGGAAGTCCAAATTTGGACTTACATTGAAGGTTTTATGGAGTTGGAAGCTATGGGTTCCATGGCCATTCTTTTCAGATTTTCAGAGAAGATGGAACTCATCCACCCTGCTGGATAGATGGGCACCCATCTACCCTGCCGCATAGATGGGTACCCATCTACTGCCGCATGAGACCCCATCCACTTGTCGTATGGAACTCATCCACCCAGCCGCATAGATGGGCACCCATCTACCATGCCGCATAGATGGGTACCCATCTATTGCCGCATGAGACCCCATCCACTTGCTGCATGGAACTCATCCACCCTGCCGCTGTCACGCCCCAGAACCAGAATACTGGCAAGTGGGGACGGACAAGGCCAGCTACGAAATCCCAAAGTATACTACTACTCTGAAATTACGTATAAGCTGTCAAGACATGGGGGTCACTTCTACAAGCCAACAGTCGATCCTAGGTTAAACAATCCTAGGTATCTCAATCACAGGCAATTATACAAAGTACAAGAAGTATGATCATCAGACATACAATAGTAAAGCGTCTCAAACCATTTATACATGGATGATCATGAAGCTAGTCATACCAAAATAGAGAACTAGCAAGAGTAATAGTCATACATGATAAGCTCTAGCTATAGTCTAAAATACGCACATCATGTCTGGGACCGTAGGCTAAATATGAAGGACCAAAATACGAGCTAAACACGTGCTCGGAGGCTAAACTATGAACTAAAACCAGCAATCACTAACATCAACAATTAGAGATACAAATGAGTAAGAGCAGGTCAAGACTCGTGCACTACAATGCACTTATCCCGAACATATGAAGACAATAAGTAAGCATCTTGGAGCATAAAGTAATTATCATGTGACATAATGTAAGCTGTGGACATGTTAAGTAAACAGAAGCTTGAGAACATGTAAAAGCAATTGAACATGTGAACATGTGAGATAGCCAGGTCATAAGAGCATGGTGACCCGACATAGGGAGTCATGTATAGCTTGTGAGAGATTTGAACATGTGAGCATGTTAGAACAAAATAGAATGACAATGATAGGATGACTTGGAAACTATTCCGGAAGTCAAGTTACAACCCTTAAACCAAACAAGGACCGGGGTTGTAACCCTTCTCCATAACAGAACTTAGCCACCGATCATTCATTGATAAAAGTAAAGTATAAACCAAAGTGTACGAAAATAAACATACGAACACTGCCTAGACAAAACTAGACTGGACTGGACTGACTCTATCCATCAATAACGGCCAAGCAATGAGTACAGCTTGATACTTTAACTAACTAGGGTTACCACAAGCCTAGTTACTAACAAGATGCAATGAGATGTTCCGACAGTCACAAGCCCTGCAACTATCTAGTTATTCTTTCGCAGTTTGAGAGTAGTATTAGGTGGATACATCGCCCAGGAGACAAATGTATCCCATGGTGACTTGGGGGTGCAACACATGACAGTGTGCTGGAAATGCGCCCTACTCGACGGCAGACTACAGGTCCAATTAAAGCGCCCAGATAACGGGATTGCCTGTGACTGGAAAATCTCTTTATGAATTACTTGATCAATCTAATCATTAACCTAGTCAGATTCAGTATGAATCCCTGACCGTGGGAAGTCAGGAATTCATGTCCTAGACATGATGCAATACAGAACATGTAGCTTGTACAAACACATTCAAGAGAAACCCCCACGGTGTCCAAATTATTCATTACTTGTAAGCCAATAAAGCCGTCGCAACAACATTCATGGTTCATGTCATGTCATATCATGTTACTTGTCTGGAGTGCACCACGACGGGTCACTATCATGTTAAGAGTACTTGTTAGGGTGCACCACGATGGGCCACAATCATGTTAAGCAAAGAAGTGACATGTAACTTGAGTACCCCGCAACGGGTCACTATTCTGTTAAGCAAAGAAGAAAGACATTCATTATGAGTGCACCACAACGGGTCACTATCATGTTAAGCAAAAAAAATACATATATCATGAGTGCCCCACCACAGGTCACTATCATGTTAAGCAATCATAGTCGTAAGAAATCTTGTAGATAGATCTTGACAAAAGGTGCATCATAACATATGAGAAGGAATAAATGAGGTAACTACTTGGCCTAAAACCCCAATTGAACCTGTGCTAGTGTTAAGGATATGAGAGGGGTACAATCATTTTCTAACGGTACAATATTACCAAATCATGTTAAGAAATTCATTTATTAAAGAAATGTCAAGCTATTAAATAGGGTCGTCGTAATTTAGGCCAAGATAGAAAACATGCGATGCAATCATAATCTCCATATCAAGAATGAAAGAAACTTGCATAAAATGGTTGGTAACATATTCTTAAAGGCAAGGAAAAGATATACAACTTTCATGTTTGAAGTTGGGAGAAATTCTGGCCAGAAATCAGCCAAATAGGACATAAAACAACCAAAAACAGCCATAACAGGCACTATAGGGCATTCTGCAGCACTATGCAGCCTTCTGCGGCACTATGCAAGCCATGCGGCACTATTCATTCCATGTGGCTGCAGTACTATTTATTCCTGCGGCTGTGGCACTATTTATGCGGCACTATTCATTCCTGCGGCTGCGGCACTATTCATGCGGCACTATTCATCCATGCGGCTGCTGCACTATTCATTCCTGCGGCTGCGACACTATTCATACGGCACTATTCATCCATGCGGCTGTAGCATTATTCATACGGTACTATTCATTCTTGCGGCTGCGGCACTATTCATACGGTACTATTCATCCATATGGCTTCGGCACTATTCATGCATGCGGCGGCGGTACTATTCATCCATACGGCCGTGGCACTATTTATACGGTACTATTCATCCATGCGGCTGTGGCACTATTCATCCATGCGGCTGCGGCACTATTCATCCATGCGGCTGCGGTACTATTCATTCCTGTGACTGCGGCACTATTCATGCAGCACTATTCATCCATGCGGCTGCGATACTATTCATCCATGCGACTGCGGTACTATTCATTCCTATGGCTGCGGCACTATTCATGCAGTACTATTCATCCATGCGGCTGCGGCACTATTCATCGTCCCTGCCAAATTCAGCACAGATGAACTAGAAAATGCTCAAATCTTGTTTTGCCCATAACTTCCTCAAAACAAATCGAAATCTAACTTTTCAGAGGTCCATTTTGGGTAAAATCGAATTATCTACAACATAAAACAATCAAAACTTGAAAATAATAAAGTTTAGTAGATCAAAACCTAAGAAAACCGAAAAGGCTATAAACATAGATCTACAAATAATTATCCACCAAAATAAAAAATGCCAAGTTCTAAAGATGCTTAGAATCATGTAAGAAAGAGTTTAGAACAAACAAAATAATATTTGTCCAACATTTGGCAAGATGTACTTGCCTTAGGTTGGAGGAAGAAGAAGAGGAAGAAGATGAAGAGAATAAAAATAATAAAGGAGAGAGAGAGAGGAGTTGGATTTTATACAAACCTTCTCATCTCAAACCCACCTAAACCAAACCAAGACCTATACCAAGTTGAACCGAACCAAATTAAACCAAGTCAAGTTTAACCTACACTTTAGAAAAATTAAAATATTCGAAAACCAAGAAATACGAAATACGGATCAAAATACGTACCCGTACATAAATACTAATACAGTGAGACGAGTCTCACAACTCTTCCATCCTTAGAAAAATTTCATCCTCGAAATTTCCTAAAGCCAGTCGAGTAAGATAACTAAAACAAAAGCTCAAGAAAACACAATCATCTCTATAAAATGTAGCATGGCATATAAGTAAATAGAGGCAACTGTAATGTAAATAAATGCGTAAGCAATAACATAACCATAATCAAGAAGGACTGGAGGCATATGAATAAATATGTCTCCGGAGACAGTTGAGTAGGGACCAACGTCCTCGTTGGCCTACGCTGACTCCAAAATGGATAAGGTCAAGTCTCAAAGTAAGTCAGTACTAATGACTTAGTCTAAGACAGGACTCTACCCAGGACGTATCGCCGTAGTCGATACCAATGAAGTTATCACATGCCTCGACTACGAAGACAAAAGAATTGGGGACAAGAATCTCGCCTCCACTCACCGAATAAATCAAGCCGGCTATTGTACTCCATACGTGGATAGAATACAAGGTCGCCTGCAAGAACCCAAGATATATCACCACTACCTAGCCTGCCACAGAAACACAAATCCCAAGAGAAGAACTGATGGAAGACTATGAAGATGGTACCTGAGACTCCCAAGGTATTACCCTCGTGCAGATACTAGAGCTATTCTTGGTACTGTGCATGTAACTGTGCTCTGAGCTGTCTGATCCACTGAGCTCGCGATGGCGGTTGGTATTGTGCCAATGGTTGAACATCTAGTATTGGCCCTAGCTGCTCATCCACTACTAGAGGCGATGACGGGGGTGATGAAAGGATGGCAGAGGTATATCTGGTGTAGATGGTCTTCTTTGAGATGTCGAATATGGGCAAGTGCTAATAGAATGGTCCTCTGCTCCACAACGGAAGCATCCACTACTAGAATGCCCTAACTTTCTACAATAGGTATAGGCTTGTTCTGCCCGATACTGCTGCTGGTTTCTCTGCCTTGGAGCTTGCTGCTGCTGAACCGACGCTGGTGCTTGCTGGTTGGAAGGCCGAAAGGATGATGATCCATCTAGACTCCACCAGGGATAAACCCCCTATCATGTGGTCTGGTGATCCGTACGCTAAACATAGATGGTTAGCCCTCCGACAGGTAAGATGAGTGTGCCCTTTCCTTCCACAGAAGGAATATACGACTGGTAACTCCTGGCTCTGATATGGATGTTGGCCTGCTAGTACTAGTGATGGACGTCGGGGTAAAAAGCCTGGTACATACGGATGGTTCCTCTTACGACCCTTAGTTCTGGATGCGGTCCTTCTAGCTCCATGCCCTTGCTCTCGTACTGCCTCTACAGTAGGTCGGGCTCGATATGCTGACGGGCTGGATGACTGGTACTGTCTGCCTCTAACCTGCACTTCCTCTGGCTGCAAGTCCCCGGCTCGAAGTTCCTCGGGTATTTCTTGCACCCTACGGTCTATCAACATCTGGATACTCTGCTGGAGAGCGAGATCTCGTCGTTGTTGTGACTCCATCATTTTCTTGATAATCCCTATGAGGGCAAGAATATCGGGGTGACCTGGTATTACCTCTGCTCGGACTGCTAATTGTACGGGCTGAGTTGGCTGATCGGGATGGACTGGCACCTCTGCCCTTGAGTCAACTCTCGACTCTTCGTCTGAATGTTGAGACCGATCCTCCATAATGGGCCTAACAGAAGATTGCTGACCTGCCATCGATAGAACCCAAACAAGGTAATCGGGAGGATTAAGAACAGTATCCCTAAAAGTTAAAGGACACAAGGATCAAATCGTGGGAACAGGAGAGATCAACGATCAAGGCAGATATCAGGTCAAAGAATCACAGATAGAGAATAACACGAAGAATATCAATAAAGGATAATTGTGATTGAGATAACTAAACATTAGTAACCCCCACATATCTGATAAATCAGACCTGTATGGGCCATCACTAAAACCTCATGCCCCAGAACCAGAATACTGGCAAGTAGGGACGGACAAGGCCAGCTACGAAATCCCAAAGTACACCAGTACTCTGAAATTACGTACAAGCTGTCAAGACATGGGGGTCACTTCTACAAGCCAACAGTCGATCCTAGGTTAAACAATCCTAGGTATCTCAATCACACGCAATTATACAAAGTACAAGAAGTATGATCATCAGACATACAATAGTAAAGCGTCCCAAACCATTTATACATGGATGATCATGAAGCTAGTCATACCAAAATAGAGAACTAGCAAGAGTAATAGTCATACATGATAAGCTCTAGCTATAGTCTAGAATACACACATCATGTATGGGCCCATAGGCTAAATATCAAGGACCAAAATACGAGCTAAACACGTGCTCGGAGGCTAAACTATGAACTAAAACCAGCAATCACTAACATCAACAATTAGAGATACAAATGAGTAAGAGCAGGTCGAGACTCGTGCACTACCAGTACACTTATCCCGAACATAGGAAGACAATAAGTAAGCATCTTGGAGCATAAAGTAATTATCATGTGACATAATATAAGTTGTGGATATGTTAAGTAAATAGAAGCTTGAGAACATGTAAAAGCAATTGAACATGTGAACTTGTGAGATAGCCGGGTCATAAGAGCATGGTGACCCGACATAGGGAGTCATGTATAGCTTGTGAGAGAACTAAACATGTGAGCATGTTAGAACAAAATAGAATGACAATGATAGGATGACTTGGAAACTATTCCGGAAGTCAAGTTACAACCCTTAAACCAAACAAAGACCAGGGTTGTAACCCTTCTCCAAAATAGAACTTAGCCTCCGATCATTCATTGATAAAAGTAAAGCATAAACCATAGTGTACGAAAATAAACATACGAACACTGCCTAGACAAAACTAGACTTGACTGGACTGACTATATCCATCAATCATGGCCAAGCAATGAGTACGGCTTGATACTTTAACTAACTAGGGTTACCACAAGCCTAGTTACTAATAAGATGCAATAAGATGTTCCGACAGTCATAAGCCCTGTAGCTATCCAGTTATCCTTTCGCAGGTTGAGAGTTGTATTAGGTGGATACACGCCCAGGAGACAATTGTATCCCATGGTGACTTGGGGGTACAACACATGACAGTGTGCTGGAAATGCGCCCTACTCGATGGCAGGCTACAAGTCCAATTAAAGCGCCCAGATAACGTGATTGTCTGTGACTGGAAAATCTCTTTATGAATTACTTGATCAATCTAGTCATTAACCTAGTCAGATTCAGTATGAACACCTGACCGTGGGAAATCAGGAATTTATGTCCTAGACATAATGCAATACAGAACATGTAGCTTGTATAAACACATTCAAGAGAAACACCCACGGTGTCCAAATCATTCATTACTTGTAAGCTAATAAAGCCGTCGCAACAGCATTCATGGTTCATGTCATGTTATATCATGTTACTTGTCTAGAGTGCACCACGACGGGTCACTATCATGTTAAGAGTACTTGTTAGGGTGCACCACGATGGGCCACAATCATGTTAAGCAAAGAAGTGATATGTAACTTGAGTACCCCGCAACGGATCACTATCGTGTTAAGCAAAGAAGAAAGACATCCATTATGAGTACACCACAACGGGTCACTATCATGTTAAGCAAAGAAGAAAGACATATCATGAGTGCCCCACCACGGGTCACTATCATGTTAAGCAATTATAGACGTACGAAATCTTGTAGATAGATATTGACAAAAGGTGCATCATAACATATGAGAAGGAATAAATGAGGTAACTACTTGGCCTAAAACACCAATTGAACCTGTGCTAGTGTTAAGGGTATGAGAGGGGTACAATCATTTTCTAACGGTAGAATATTACCAAATCATGTTAAGAAATTCATTTATTAAAGAAATGTCAAGCTATTAAATAGAGTCGTCGTAATTTAGGCCAAGATAGAAATCATGCGATGCAATCATAAGCTCCATATCAAGAATGAAAGAAACTTGCATAAAATGGTTGGTAACATATTCTTGAAGTCAAGGAAAAGATCTACAACTTTCATGTTTGGAGTTGGAAGAAATTCTGGCCAGAAATCAGCCAAATAGGACATAAAACAGCCAAAAACAGCCATAACAGGCACTATACGGCATTCTGCGGCACTATGCAGCAATCTGCGGCACTATGAGGCACTATGCAAGCCATGCGGCACTATTTATTCCATGCGGCTGTGATACTATTCATTCCTGCGGCTGCGATACTATTCATGCGGCACTATTCATTCATGCGGCTGCAGTACTATTCATGCAGCAATATTCATCTATACGGCTGTGGCACTATTCATTCCTGTGGTTGTGGTACTATTCATGCGGTACTATTCATCCATGCGGCTGCGGTACTATTCTTGCGGCACTATTCATTCATGCGGTTGCGGTACTATTCATGCGGCACTATTTATCCATACGGCTGTGATACTATTCATGCAGCACTATTTATTCATGCGGCTACGGTACTATTCATCCATGCGGCTGCGGTACTATTCATATGGTACTATTCATCCATGCGGCTGCGGTACTATTCATCCATGCGGTTATAGCACTATTCATTCCTACGGCTGCGGCACTATTCATCTATGCGGCTGCGGCACTATTCATTACTGCGGCTGCGGCACTATTCATCGTCCATGCCAAATTCAGCACATATGAACTAGAAAATGCTTAAATCTTGTTTTGGCCATAACTTCCTCAAAACAAGTCGAAATCTAACTTTTCAAAGGTCCATTTTGGGTAAAATCGAATTCTCTACAACATAAAGCAATCAAAACTTGAAAATAATAAAGTTTAGTAGATCAAAACCCAAGAAAACCGAAAAGGCTATAAACTTAGATCTACAAATAATTATCTACCAAAATAAAAAATGTCAAGTTCTAAAGATGCTTAGAATCATGTAAGAAAGAGTTTAGAACAAACAAAATAATATTTTTCCAACATTTGGCAAGATGTACTTGCCTTAGGTTGGAGGAAGAAGATGAAGAGGAAGAAGATGAAAAGAATGAAAATAATAAAGGAGAGAGAGAGAGGAGTTGGATTTTATATAAACCTTCTCATCTCAAACCCACCTAAACCAAACCAAGCCCTATACCAAGTTGAACCGAACCAAATTAAACCAAGTCAAGTTTAACCTACACTTTGAAAAAATTAAAATATTCGAAAACTAAGAAATACGAAATACGGACAAAATATGTACCCGTACATAAATACTAATACAGTGAGACGAGTCTCACAGCCGCATAGATGGGCACCCATCTACCCTGCCGCATAGATGGGTACCCATCTACTGCCGTATGAGATCCTATCTACTTGCCGTATGGAACTCATCCACCTTGTCGCATAGATGGACACCCATCTACCCTGCCACATAGATGGGTACCCATCTACTGCCGCATGAGACCCCATCCACTTGCGGAATGGAACTTATTTACCCTGCCGTATAGATGGGCATCCATCTACTCTCTCGCATAGATGGGTACCCATCTACTGTCGCATGAGGCCCCATCCACTTGTCGTATGGAACTCATCCACCCTGCCGCATAGATGGGCACCCATCTATCCTGCCGCATAGACGGGTATCCATCTACTGCCGTATGAGACCCCATCCACTTGTCGTATGGAACTCATCCACCCTGTCGCATAGATGGGCACCCATCTACCCTGCCGCATAGATGGGTACCCATCTACTGTCGCATGAGACCCCATCCACTTGCCGCATAGAACTCATCGATCCTGCCGTATAAATGGGCACCCATCTACCCTGCCACATAGATGGGTACCCATCTACTGCCGCATGAGACCCCATCCACCCTTGGCCGCATAATACCTATTTTGGCTATTTTTTTGTCCTATTTGGCTGAATTGTGGTCAGAATCTCTCCCAACTTTCAACATAGAAGTTGTAGATCTTTTTCTTGGCTTCAAGAATATGTTACTAGCTATTTTTATGCATGTTTCTCTCAATCTTGATAGTGGCCTGTTAAGGCGCACTCTTAATAAATAAGTTGACATGATTACTCTTAATTAGTGACCCGTCGTGGTGCACTCTTGACAAGCAACCTTGACATAATAATTCTTGATGGTGGTCCGTCGTGACGCACTCTTGGCATGATAAGTAACCTTGGCAGTGGCCCGTCATGGCGCACACTTGACAAGTAATCTTGATAAGTAAGTCTAACATGTAATCTTGAATGCTGTTACGACGGCTAACTTGACATGCTAGTAAACTCTTCTCTTGACACCGTGGGTGATTGTATTAATTGTGCTTGTATAAGCTACCAGTCTTGTCTTGCATCATGTCTACGACTTGTATCCCTGGTTACCACGGTCAGGGATTCATACTGTACCGGACTAGGTTAATGACTAGATTGATCAAGTAGTTCATATAGAGAGATATTTCGGCTA
The DNA here is from genome assembly GCA_029216955.1 of Iris pallida. Lineage (NCBI taxonomy): Eukaryota > Viridiplantae > Streptophyta > Magnoliopsida > Asparagales > Iridaceae > Iris > Iris pallida. The sequence goes on from JANAVB010011999.1 coordinate 15,659,867, forward strand.
CAAGCAATCCTATTATCTGGGCGTCTTCCTGATGGACTTGTAGCCTGTCGACGAGTAGGGCACATTTCCAGCTCACTGTTATGTGGGGCACTACATAAAATGATTACTATGCACACTGTCATGTGTTGCATCCAAGTCACCTAACAAGTCAAGATAACTCTTAACATGAACCTTGCGCCTAGATAACCTGGATGGTCTACAGGACTTGTGGCCGTAGGAATATCTCATTGTATCTTGCTAGTAACTAGGCTTGTGATAATCCTAGCTAGTTAACTATCAAGCCGTACTCTTGCTTGGCCGTGAATGATTGAATGGAGTTCCATCTTATCTAGTTTTGTCTAGACCCAGTATATGGCTATCTCTGGACATGATTGTTTATTCATTACTTTATCGATAATTGGTTAGAGGCTAAGTTCTGTTCAGGTGAAGGGTTACAACCCCGGTCCTTGTTTGGTTTACGGGTTGTAACTTGGTTACCGGAATAGTCCTTTAGTTATCTTATCGTTTATCATCCTATTTTCTCTAACTCATGCCTCTTGCTATTTCATCTATGACTTTATGTGCTAATGTGCTGGTTTTAGTTCTTAAGTGAAGTCTCCTTTGTGGTACTTGCTCTTTCTGGGGTCTGACCCAGCTGGTTTTGTATGGCCAGATTTTGGAGCAGCTCCCGAGGATCTTCCAGTCTTCCTGCCAGATGGTTACCATTAGATGGAATCTGGCAACGAGTGGGTTCTTATTTTGCTCTCCCACTCCCTTGTAAAAATATTCTTTTGAGGCGTTTAGCCACCGAGCAAGTGTTAGCTCGTTTGCAGCTTTACTTACTGTCTGCATACGGGCTGTAACATGATTAACAAATCCTAGGATTGATCATGTATGACTCAAACTCTTGCTAGTCTTTGCATTTTGTATGACTAGCTTCATGATCATCTGAATATGTAATGTATGGGATGCCTTAATTTGTATGTCTGATGATCTACCATCTTGTTATATTTACTTGCTTGCTTGAGATTGAGATACTAGGCTTGTTCTTGACCCTAAGAGACTAATGGCTTGTAGTAAACCCTCATGCATCTAGACAGTCGTGACCGTATGGCGAGGTAAGATTCACTTCAATGTACGTTGTTGGCTGTGTCTGTCCCCCGCTCTCCAGTATTCTGGTTTTGGGGCGTGACACGGTTTAAGTAGTGGCCCATACAGGTCTTAAAAATCAAGATGTGTGAGGATTTTACCGGATAGATGTCTCAATCAGCACTCGCCCTTGATCTCTGCTCGTGACTCCTAATCTTCCTGAAATCTTGATCTAATCACATGTTTATATCCTTGATCTATCATGGTCCTTCCTTATTGTTCCCTATGTCATTTCTTCTGCGGTATTGTTCCTGGTCCTACCGATCGATAAGGCGGAGCACCTCCCGTGGACCAGCAGCAACCTAGAGATCAAGTCCAGCATTCAGGAGTAGCCTCCAGAGTCATGCCTACTGGGGGTCAAGAGCCACCAGTTCAGCCTGTCCAGCCTACAAAGCCTGATGATGGCACCTTGGTGGGTCTCTTCAGGACATTGCTAGCATCTCAAGATCGTCAGGACGACGCCCTGCACCAGGCAGTACAAGATACCATGGTCCATGTTGGTTGTCAAGGGAACAGTACGGCTAGCAGTTTCAAGCGTCTGAACCCTCCCTTTTTCGACGGTAGTGAAGACGCTATTGCAGCTGATGCGTGGCTCCAGGACATCGAGATCACCTTGGATGCAGCCAAGACTCTAGAAGGAGAGAAGGTAGCGGTGGTGCGTCTGCAGTTATTGGACCTAGCCTGCACCTGGTGGGCGATAATAGCAGTTGGGTTAGCGACGCCTGTTCCATGGGGCGGTATTCAGTAACAAGTTTCAGATCAAGTACTTCGATGCTGTAGCTCGGCACGACCTACAGACGAGATTCACCAATCTCAGACAGATGAGCAGGACAGTTGATGGATATACGGCCGAGTTTTTAAGATTGAGTCGGTTTGCTCCCACCTTGGTGGCAACCGAGTTCGATCGAGCGCAGCGGTTCCAGCAGGGACTCTACCTAGAGATCATTCTAGCAGTGGAGCAGTTTGAGCATCGGACCTTTGAGGCCATCTTACGAGCAGCGATGATGCATGAGTATACTTCACAGAGGATCATGTACATAACTGGAGGATGGAAGCGGTCCCATGGTCAGATGACCCAGTCCTCAGCCCCAGTCCCGGTAGCTAGGGCCTTGACTATTGGAGCTCCGACGAGGGCGGCATCAGTTACATCGGTTCAGCATTCAACTCCGACGTACCCTCAACAGCAGAAGCGGAGGCAGTCTTCCACAATGGGCTGTACTCATTGTGGGAAGCCAGGACACATGGTGTCAGAATGTCGCAGAGCACAAGTATTATGTTTGGCTTGTGGGGCATCGGATCACGTGATAGGGTCCTGCCCACAGAGAGCCGGTTCCTCTTCATCGGCCCAGACTAGTCCTTCGGTGAGGGGACTAGCACAAGTGCAGCAGCAGCAGTACCAGCCGTCGAGGCCGTTGCCGCCTTAGGCTCAAGCATTCTAGCAGCAGAGACCGCAGCAGTATGCCCAGGCCCAGGCTCAGAGTCAGAACCGCCAGAGAGGTTTCCAGCAGAGGGGACCAGTACCCAGAGGGTAAGGTCAGGTGATTGATTTGACCGTAGAGGAGGAGTTGGCATCAGGTGAGGTGGTGGCAGGTACCATTCTCGTCAACTCTTTTCCTGCATCAGTATTATTTGATTCGGGTGCATCGCATTCATTTATGTCTGCACGATTTACGACACGGATAGGACTGAATCCCGAGTCATTATCAGTAAGGCTCAATATACTTACTGGTAACGGTCTTGTGGGAGTAGATAGAGTGTTTTCCTCGTATCGAATCGTAGTTAGCAGTAGAGAGTTTCCCGCTAGGTTGATAGAGTTCCCGATGGTTGATTATGATGTGGTCCTAGGGATGGATAGGTTGAGGGACCAGTATGCTAGAATAGATTGCCATATCGGCAAGATTTTTTTAGTATTTCTGGTGAGCCAGAGTTTTCATTTTTTCGAGATGGAGTAGAACCTCCTTCCCTAGCGTTGCGGATGGCAGTAGCAGCAGCAGTTCAGTTTCCCAGAGTTGTAGAAGAATTTCCTGACGTATTTCTCGAAGAACTTCCAGGCATTCCCCCAGAGAGAGAGATAGAGTTCACCATTGATTTGATTTCCGGATCAGCACCAGTGTCAGAGAGAGTCTATAGGATGGCGCCTTCAGAGTTGGAAATCTTGTACAAGATGATTGAAGAACTTAGGACCAAGGGATTCATTCGTGCTAGCGGATCACCTTGGGGAGCCCCGATGATTCTTGTAAAAAAAGGATGGTACATCAAGATTATGTGTTGATTATCGTACCTTGAACTCTGTAACAATCAAGAACAGATATCCTCTACCATGGATAGATGAATTATTTGATCAGCTCAAGGGAGCGACAATATTCTCGAAGATTGACTTGCGGTCAGGGTACTATCAGATTAGAGTCAGAGAGCAGGACATCCCAAAGACATCATTCAGATCGAGGTATGGACATTGGGAGTTCCTTGTTATGCCATTTAGAGTGACCAATGTGCCAGCCGTATTTATAGATCTCATGAATCGTTTCTTCATGCCCTATTTGGACCAGTTCGTGATAGTATTTATAGACAAAATCTTAGTCTATAGCAAGAGTGAGGCGGAGCATGACCAGCATCTCCGTGTAGTTCTTCAGATTCTCAGGGAACACCAACTGTATGCGAAGTTAAGTAAGTACGAGTTTTGGTTGGATCGTATCTCGTACTTGGGTCACATCATCACCATAGGTGGAGTCGAAGTGGACCCCCAGAAGATAGTTGCCATAGAAACATGGCCAGTACCTAGCATTGTCGCAGAAGTTCGAAGTTTTCTTGGATTTGTCGGCTATTATCGGCGGTTTGTATCAGACTTTGCTAGGATTTCAGCACCATTGACGCAGTTGACCCACAAGGATGTGCAGTTTTCTTGGACGGCAGAGTGTCAGAGTTCATTCGAGAAGTTGAATCGAAGATTGATGACGGCTCCCATTCTCACGCTTCCAGATGGGACTGGAGAATTTTCAGTTTATTGTGATACTTCTGGCAGAGGATTAGGATGTATCTTGATGCAGCATGGTAAGGTAGTAGCTTATGCATCACGTCAGCTTCGTGATCATGAGAGGAATTACCCAACCCATGACTTGGAATTAGCAGTAGTAGTGTTTACATTGAAGATGTGGAGGCATTATTTGTATGGAGATCGGGTAGAGATTTTCACCGACCACAAGAGTCTTAAGTATGTATCTACCCAGAAGGACCTCGATATGCGTCAGAGAAGATGGCTAGAGCTACTTGTGGATTATGACATCGACTTGTAGTATCATCCTGGGAAGGCCAACGTTGTTGCAGATGCATTGAACAGGAGAGCCGGAGCTGATTTTCTAACAGGGCAGCCAGAGTTGTTAGCAGATCTTCAGAAGATGGGAATTAATGTTGTTCTTCCTTCGAGTGTGTCATTGATGGCCAGTATGCAAGTTGAGTCCAGTATAGTAGAGAGGATCAAATTAGCTCAGTCTGCGGATCCTAAGCTTCAACGGCTTAGGGCAGAATGTGTAGTAGGGAGAAGACCAGAGTTATGTATTCATGAAGATGGTACACTCCGATATGGGAGACATCTTTGTGTACCCAGTGGAGATATCAGACAGGAGATCATGGCAAAAGCTCATAGTTCTCAGTATTCGATTCACCCCGTTGGTACGAAGATGTATCGAGATATACGTCAGCATTTTTGGTGGAATGGCATGAAGAGGGAGATAGCACGATTTGTCTCTTGTTGTTTGGTTTGTCAGTAAGTTAAAGTCGAACATCAGAATAGAAATGGAAGCATATTACCTATCCCAGAATAGAAATGGAAGCATATTACCATAGATTTTGTAACTGGGTTACCTAGATCCCCAGCTGGAAGAGATGTTATTTGGGTTATAGTTGACAGACTCACAAAGGTAGCTTATTTTATTCCTTTCAGAATCGGTCAGTCGACGGATCAGCTTACAGAGATGTACCTCAGGCAGATAGTCAGATTGTATGGAGTACCAGTCAGTATTGTATCCGACAGAGATTCGAGATTCACCTCGCACTTTTGGCGGAGTCTTCAAGAGAGTTTGGAAACTCGTCTCAAGTTTAGTTCAGCCTACCATCCGTAGACAGATGGTCAGTCAGAACGTACGATCCAGACTCTTGAAGATATGTTGCGGTCATGTACACTCGACTTCGGTGTTGAAGCCTTGTACGGTAGGAAATACAGATCTTCCTTGGCTTAGGATGATATCGGTGAGAGGCAAATGCTTGGACCAGAGATGGTAACGTAGACTATTGAGGTGGTCAGACAAGTCAGAGATCATCTTCGAGTTGCACAAGATCGCCAGCATCATTGGGCCATTTCACATCGGCGCCCTCTTGAATTCTCTTTCGGCGACCACGTATTCCTTAGGATCTCGCCTACCCGTGGCGTCATTCGTTTCGGTGTGCGAAGAAAGCTTAGTCCTAGGTATATAGGGCCGTTTGATATCCTGGAGCGAGTAGGTGATGTGTCCTATCGTCTCGCTCTTCCGCCGTCGCTACGTGAGGTGCATGATGTCTTTCATGTATCCCAATTGAGACGGTACATCCCGGATCTAAGTCATGTCCTTGATCATTCGGAATTGGTTGTTGGTACCAACCTTTCGTATGAGGAGAGACCCGTATCTATATTGGACCGAAGAAGAAGATACTCAAGAACAAGACTATCAAGTTAGTCCATGTTGCTTGGGATCATCACTCTTTAGGTGAGTCAATATAGGAGCGTGAGGATGATATCCGATCGCGATATCCCGACCTGTTTGGCTCGTAAGGTATAATGTCTTCTTATGCCTTATGCCTTCAACTTCCTTACTTGCATGAATGATTGCTTGATTGATTGCATAGTTATAACTTGCCTGTGGCTAGTATAGCTTGCTCGATATCTCTAGCCTCTTGAGTAAATTCCGAGGACGAAATTCTTTTAAGGTGGGTTGAGTTGTCACCTCCGTTTTCCGTACGTATTTTTAGTATACGTGTACGGGATCCTGTCCAGTATTTTTACTTGTCTTGTCTTGCTAGCTAATTCTTGATTTAATTTTGTTTAGATTCATCATGGCATGTCATGGTTTAACTTGGTTTATTTTGGGTTGGCTTGGTTTATTCCATGGTTCACCATGTTAACCCCCTACCTACCACCATCCCCATTTATAAACCCCTCTCTCTCTCTCCTCATTTACTTCTCCTTCTTCATTTATTTTTTCATCTTCTTCCTCTTAACTTCTCCACCTACCAAGAGAGGCTTAGGCAAGTGCAACTTGCTTCAGGAAGGAACTCCATTTTTATTGTTCTATTGTCTTCCTCACGAGATTCTAAGACACTTTAGTACTTAGCATTTTCAATTTCTATGGTTTATTTCTTGTAGATCTAAGCATGTTGCATTTTCGGATTTTTTGGGTTTTTGTTCTATCAATCTTTATTATTTTCAAGTTTTGATTGTTCCATGTTGTAGAAAAGTTCATTCTACCCCATTTTGACCTATGGAAGTCCAAATTTGAACTTACATTGAAGATTTTATGGAGCTTGGAAGCTATGGGTTCTATGGCCATTATTCTCAGATTTTCGGAGAAGATGAAACTCATCCACCCTGCCGCATAGATGGGAACCCATCTACCCAACCGTATAGATGGGTACCCATCTACTGCCGCATGAGACCCCATCCACTTGTCGCATGGAACTCATCCACCTTACCGCATAGATGGGCACCCATCTACCCTGCCGCATAGATGGGTACCCATCTACTGTCGCATGAGACCCCATCCACTTGCGGTATGGAACTCATCCACCCTGCCGTATAGATGGGCACCCATCTACCCTGCCGCATAGATGGGTACCCATCTACTGCCGTATGAGACCCCATCCACTTGCCGCATGGAACTCATCTACCCTGCCGCATAGATGGGCACCCATCTACCCTGCCGCATAGATGGGTACCCATCTACTGGCGCATGAGATCCCATCCACTTGTGTAAGCCCCCTGAATTTCAGGGCTGTTTTAAATTTTTCTAAATGAATTATTATCGATAAATATTTTATTTATTTAATTGTTTTCATCATTTATGTGCCTTTCCGTAACTTTGACTTCTGGAGCGTCAGGGATACCAATCTCTGTAAACTCTCTTCACGAGTTTTGAAGCAGGCAAGATTATCTTCCTGTTGATATATCGTGTCCCACTTGAACTCGTTCCCTTGTGCTCTTTTTGTATCGTGCAAGTTCGGGTCAACTTAGACCGATTAATCGTTGAATAATTATTCCCACTTTTATTTTTGATCTTCGTTTGCACGCCACCGTGACTTTTAATTTAGGAGCACCAGACCAGTCATTTTCTCAGAACCAACTTCTCATGAATGATCTACTCGAGACGCTCTTCACCCATGACCTTCGTGTCCCACTCAGGCACTCCATTTTGTGCTTTATTTTCTTCGCACAACTTCCGGGTCAATTTAGGCCGATTTATTATCTACCGTAAAACCTGATTTATTTTCCAATTTAATTTCGGGACCCGACATCGATCCAACCTAGTCGACCCAAAGTATGGACGTGGCCCACATGAAGCCTACTACCCACATGACGCTTGTGTCCCATTTATTTGAGTCCCCGCGTGTTATTTATTTACCCATGATTATAATTACCTAATTTAATTCGATTATTGCCCCCTGTCCGATTTTGGCCCGATCCGGCTCGACCGAACCCGAACCCAAGCTCCACGTTGCCCTCTCATGACTGCCCAAATACCCTACACAATATTTCTCTTTTTCCTATTTTGGAAATATCTCTTCCTCTCTCTCTACTTTATTAATATCTTAAATATCTTATATATATATATATATATATATATATATATATATATATATATATATATATATATATATATATATATATATATATATATATATATATACACACATATATATATATATATAAACATGTATCTCTCTCTCTCCTATTACTAACACACACACCCCCCCTTCCACTTTACAGCACACACACACCCCCCCAGGACCGACTTCCCCTCTCTCTCTCTCACTAAAATATCAACTCTCTCTCTCACTCTCTATTATTACACACACACACATACATGCATCTCTCTCTCCCTCTTTCATTACACTACACAAACACACCCACACCACTCCACCCTCCTCCAAGCCGACAGCCCCCTCCCCCATGGCTGCCGACCACCACCACTACCGCCGTGTACATCACCACCACCATCATCCTCCCTCTCCTCCTCCTACTCTCCACCACACCACCACCATCATCCTCCTCACACCATCACCACCATGAAACCACCACCTCCACCATAACCCAAGCCACCACCACATGCCACCGCCACCACTGCACAGCCGCCCCCGCCGTGCCCGGCGCTGCACCGCCGCCCCGGCAGGCCGTAGCAGCAGCTGCGCCAGCGGCAGCAGCCACATGCATGCGCATGCACGCGCATGCAAATGCGCGTAGGCGCATGGTGCGCGCCACCGCGGCCAGCCACCGGCCACCGGCGACCCCCCCCACCGGCGCGGGACCCCAGGCGAACTCTCGTGGACCACCGCCGTCCTCCCCGACGCGCCGAATAGGCTATTCGTGTGTTTTCAACGGAATCCCGTCGGCGCGCGCGAGTTTTGAACTCGGAAATGGCACCCCGTCGCAGCGACTTCGCGCGCATTTTTCGGGAGATCCGACCGTTGGATCGGCGATCTCTTTGCTCCGTCGCAATCTCGGTATATCCATCTTCACTCCTGTCAATTTTCGTCCATTAATTATGTCGTTTGATACCTCAAAACTGGCCACCAAGTTGACGTTTTAAATTGAACTGTTTTTGGACAGTTTCGTGACGCCAACTTCGCGGGTTCGTATCTTCGTCGTCGCAGCTCCGTTTTGTGCACCGTCAGTTCCGATGCACAGCTGGTATAACCCTCTTCCTGCCTCCTTTAGATTTTGTTTCATTATAAGCACGTTTGGTCGGTTGAATTCGACGCCAAAGTTGGCCGTCCGAATTCTTTAAATTACACTTGTTAAATTCCATCTTTGAACCCGGGACTCCGGATTCAATTTCTGACACCACCAGTAGACTCGTGGCATCGTTCTAGCATGTTTTCATATAAAATTTGCTTGATTTGGAGAACGTGGGCCCTGTCACGCATTTCGGTGCAAAGCGGGTCCCACTTTTCGAGTCAACGGGTCACTTTGAGATCGGCTCATCGGTATCCACTTCCGGATATACCGTTGAGTTCGTATCGTCATTCTGGACTCGTTGACATATAATTTGCTAAGTTTTGAAGACATTTGCTCCGGCACGCATTTCCGTGCAAACCGGATACCAAGTGTCGTGTCAACGTATCATTTTGAGATCAGCACATCGGAATCCTATTCCGGATATACCGTTGGGTTCGTATCGTCATTCTGGATTCGTGGACATATAATTTGCTAGGTTTTGTAGACTTCTATCTCGACACATTTTTCAGTGCAAAGTGTGTCCAACGGCGGACATCATTTTGACCCGAAATTATCGTTTTGCCCCTATGTCTAAATTGGACTTATGGGTAGGCTATCCTAGCTGATTTGACCGTTCTGGACACGTTGGTGATATTTATTTTATCATCCGACAACATCTATAGATTTTGATTATGTATCATCCTTAATTTATAATTAATTATTTTTCCAGATATTGTTACTTTCTGGTTTTGGATTTTTATATATATTTTAATTGCTGTAAAAATCTGGAAAAAATTGTATTTAAATATTATGTTAATTTAGCTAATTTATTATAATTTTTCTAGCATTTAATAAGTACTTTTGGTATTTTATAAAAATGGGAAAACAGAACTCATTTTTAATATATTTATGTTTGCTAATTTTTAATAATTATTTATGAGGGTTTATAAATTCCAAAAAAATTAGTATAAATTTCTATAATTAACAAGGATCATTTTGGTACTTTATTTTATATAATATTGATCTTTTTGTCTATCTCAAAAATTATTGGACCATAGTGTACAGTTTGATTTATTTATTGAATAATTACGACTTTTAATATTTTGTGTTGTTTTGAGTTATAGACGTATTGGACCTCACCCCGCACTAGTGTAAAGATCCTAGGAAGTTAGTTTGTGTATAGTGGCACTCCACATTAGACTTTTTATGCTAGGTCCCCACTTGACTAGTTTGACTAAAATGTTTGATTAGAGTTGACTTTGACCTAGATTGGCTTAGAAATCATATAGATTGTATTAGTTCTTTCGTTTACTTTCATTTTGGACATGTCATAACTGTATTACTCTATTTTAGGACATTGTGACCCTGGTACAGACATCTGATATTACACTACTCTTTACAGAGTATCAGGCGAGTACATTCTCTGATAGTTCTCTCATTTATTTGTCAATTACTGTATTTCAGTTCTAGTTAGTTCTATGTGATTCTCTGTATCAACACGTATGGATATTTCTGGATTCATGTATGCGACACATACCTTACTTACTGATCTCTATTACTGGAATCACTGGAATCATTCCGGAATCATTTCTGGAATCATCACTTGGCCGGACTCATCTCGATTTTTGTGTCTTGTACTGGATTCACTTGCTGGACGGGGAAATATTGAGTAAGACATGTAGACGTACCCCAAATCTGGAATCTCCAACTAGAATCTACTGGAAGCATAGCCATCTCTTGCCTGATCCGTAAGAGATGTGCCTGATACCTACAGCCGTTTACATGTCGACCTCGATATTTTAAAACACACTGTTAGATCGTAGTTGGACTCACCCTGGATTCATTGATCACTGTTGGACTCATCTTGTATCGGAAATCATCTGGTATCGGATTATATGGACTGGACTCACACTGGGATTACATTAGACTTATATTGTACTGTCTGGACTCATACATGTTATTCTAGTTCAGTTAGCTTTTATTACCGTCATCATTACCATGATTCTTCTCTTGTTTAGTTACCTTTATTTTATCGTATCTTAACTGTTTCTCTATACCATCACCTGAATATAAACTACCATGTTCATCAATAAAACTGTCTATAACTGCTTTAGAGTTCTCTGTCATTTACTTGGGTTTTCTAGATGGGTTGTACTCGTTTCTGTTCTGATTGGACATGTTGAAAATATTACAGATGATAGTCCTGAGGATACATGCCCTACTTACCATGGACCGGCCTTAGCTCCAAAAGAGGCCCCAGCAGGGAACCTTGCTTAGTTATCTTTCATGTGTTTAGTAGACTTAGACTTTGTCTGTTCTTAAATTTGGATACTGGACTTTGTCTCCAGTTAGATACTTTGGGTATGTATTATTAAATCTGTGTTTGTTTACCTTCGCTTATAGATGCTGTGTTGTGATGAACATTTAAATATGATTTTAGAACTGTTAGTAGCTTAGATCTTTTATTGTCTATACTTAGAACAGCTTACTACGCTTTAACCAAGCGTAGGCTGGACATGGCTCGGCCCGGCCCAACAATTTGGGTATCGGGTCGTGACAACTTGCCGCATGAAACTCATCCACCCTGCCACATAGATGGGCACCCATCTACCCTACCGCATAGATGGGTACCCATCTACTGTCGCATGAGACCCCATCCACTTGCCGCATGGAACTCATCCACCCTGCCGCATAGATGGGCACTCATCTACCCTGCCGCATAGATGGGCACCCATCTACCCTGCCGCATAGATGGGTACCCATCTACTGTCGCATGAGACCCCATCCACTTGCCGCATGGAACTCATCCATCCTGCCGCATATATGGGCACCCATCTACCCTGCCTCATAGATAGGTACCCATCTACTGCCGCATGAGACCCCATCCACCCTTGGCCGCATAATGCCTATTTTCTTGTCCTATTTGGCTGAATTGTGGTCAGAATCTCCTCCAACTTCAAACATATAAGTTGTAGATCTTTTTCTTTGCTTCAAGAATATGTTACTAGCTATTTTATGTATGTTTCTCTCAATCTTGATAGTGGCCTGTTAAGGCGCACTCTTAACAAGTAACAAGTAGCATGACACGATAATGGCCTGTTAAGGCGCACTCTTAATAAATAACTTGACATGATAACTCTTAATTAGTGACCCGTCGTGGTGCTCTCTTGACAAGCAACCTTAACATGATAATTCTTGATGGTGGTCCGTCGTGACGCACTCTTGGCATGATAAGTAATCTTGGCAGTGGCCCGTCGTGGCGCACTCTTGACAAGTAATCTTGATAAGTAAGTCTAACATGTAATCTTGAATGCTGTTGCGATGACTAACTTGACATGCTAGTAAACTCTCCTCTTGACACCGTGGGTGATTGTATTGACTGTGCTTGTATAAGCTACCAGTCTTGTCTCGCATCATGTCTAGGACTTGTATCCCTGGTTACCATGGTCAGGGATTCATACTGAATCGAACTAGGTTAATGACTAGATTGATCAAGTAGTTCATATAGAAAGATATTATAACACCCACTTTTCCAAAATAAGGGTAAATTTGAAATTTTGTATTTTAAATCATTAAAGTATTTGATTTTAGTCATGATATGATTTTTGGTGATTTTTAGTTATTTTAAAACTATTTAATTGAGTGAAATGTGAATTGGTGTTTTGCTAGTGTAACATTAGTCATACATGACCTAGAAGACTAATCATGACCAATGAGACCTAATCATGTGTCTAGGATTTCAAATTTCTACTTTTAAGCCTAGGGGTATTTGAGTCATTTTGACACTTTTGTGATTTTGTGAATTATATTAATAAATTATGTGTTAGTTAAATTGTTGAGTCTTGACCTAGAAGTTAGCCTAATCTACCTTGTTAATCATGACCCTAGAGACTAAGTTAGAGGGTTTTATTAAAGTAATTATATTAGTGAAATATCTAGATATTTGTAGATAGATATTTTGGACTAAAGGTTAAAGGATGCTACTTTAATTGTGAGCCCTTAGATTAGCTAGAAATTATTGGAGGAACCTTAGCCCCTCATCCTAAACCCTAACCCTAACCTAATGGCAGCCATCATACCCTTTTCTCCACTATAAAACCCCTCTCAAACTTAGGGCTAGCCTCCCTCCTTAGAAAATTTGGATCCAAGAAGAAAGGGGTGAGTTCTTGCCTAGTAAATTCTCTATTAATTCCATTTTAATTCCTAAAATCCTCAAACCAGTTGCAAACCCTTCTAATATCAGTATTCTTGCTATTATGATGTTTTGGTCCAGCTTGCTAATGATTTGAGGTGTTTGGGACATCAAGCAAAGTGTAGAGAAAGGCCCCTTTCCTATTGAAAGTTCACACTAAGGTAACTTCTCCAAATCTCCATGAAATCCCTATCAACCTTCATGAATAGGAAGCCCTAAGGGTCCCCCTAGGGTTTGGATAGGATTCGAGCTTGGTGTCAGAGGTTTCGTGTCCATTCTGGACACGTATCAGTGCCATTGGCACTGTGTTCGACGAAATGCCTCAAAGGGCATTTCGATCGATTTAATTAGTTCTTTTTGAATAGGAAAGTTAGTTTTGATATGGTCTTTTGATTCCTGTGTTGGTGTCTTAATTTCGTGTCGCTTTTGTGTCGTTTTGGTGGCTTGGACACGCGCGTGCACACGGCCGCGCGCAGCCACAGTTTTCCCCTGCTGCTCGGGGTCGACACAGGACACGACACGGCACGTTGTGCCATGAAACTTCGTGGACACATGGGGGCACCCACTGACACCATGTCCATGAAGTTTCATGTGACCTCGATGTGTGTGCGCGAAGAAATCGCGCGCGCACTGGCCACGCACTGGCTGTGTTCTCGCTAACGGCAAGCTCTTATACGCTTCTCGTGTGCGGACACGGCGACACTAGGACCCAATTCAGGGTGTTGGACACGTGACCCTACACTAGACGAACACCTAGACATAACCACGAGACACGAGATTGCTTGTGTCGTGTCCTTTTGGGCTCGACATCTCCCCACGAGGCTGTGTCGGGGCAGTTTTATACTCTAAATGTTAATCTTATTTTGGACACTTCGTGTCCATTGTATGGACACATGGACACCCTCCACATGTACACAAACATACCTGACACCACTGTACACTACTGTCCATTTCAATTTTGGGTTTTCATTGAGAAATTGGTATTCGAATTTTGGGTTGAGTTGTCATTTTTCCTGATACTCAAGTGATAGTGAGTTCTTGAGTTTTCATGATTAATTCAAGTTAATGTTTGATTTTCTAAACCTATTTGGTTTCCAGATTTGAATGTATGTATGAAATATGTTTACAACTCAATATTTGTGTTTGGATGGGGTTTTGTTAGTTATTTTCCAACTTCCAAAATCTAAGATTTAATGTGGTATCAGTCTTTTGAATTCCAGTTCAAATATGATTTTGACAGATATTTTAACCTGCAAATTGTTGTTTAATTCATGAGTTTTAAGTCCAAATGTGTTCTCCTACATTATATCTATTTGTGTTTCGATTTTGGAATGATTGGAGTTGGGTAGGCTGTGATGAATGAATGTATGGTTAAAAACTGAGATTTCAAATGTTAAAAACTGAGATTGTGGGTGTTAAGTAAATTGGATTTCAATGTTCATAAAAACTGAGATTTTTCATGTTTATAGGATCTGAGTTGGTTCTCTGTTTTCCTGAGATGATATCTCATTCCAACTGTTTTGTGCACTCTAACTAAATTCACAAAACCTGAGCCATATTTACCTTATTAGTAGTGTCAATCTGAGATTACCTTGTTAAGTAAACTTGATATACATATGGCATCACTAGTTATCAAGTGTAACTGAGATTTCCTATTGCTAAAACCTGAGATTCTCATTGTTAAAGGAAAATTTAGTTTGGTTGATTGATAACTAAGAACTGTGTTTAAAAGAAATCTGAAACTGAGTTTTGAAATACAAATGTGAGAATTGAACATGTATATCTCCAGTTTTGTAATGAAAACTGAGAATTGGGATTAGTTCTTAACTACTTAAAAATACGTTGATTTCTTTCCTATCCATTTCACTGATTTTTCCTGTTTTTCTGTTTTCTCACATTCATATACACACACACCCACATACACATGTAACCCCTCAACCCTCTCTCTGTATCTCTTGTATATATGTATATATGTAAATATGTATGTAGGCATATGTGTTAGCTAGAAGTTCTACTTGACCTAATGACCACAATGTTATACACACACACACAACCTATATATATACCATATATGAATGTGTGTGAAATATTTATGTATATGTGTACACATATGTACCTATGTATAAGAGAGTAATGTGTGTGAATACATATATGTCTATGGCTATACTTCTATGAGTAGCTATGTTGTAGGTTTTTCTTTTAGCCTAAGTACACTTAGTGTTAGTTTAATATGATGTATCTATATATATATAGTGTTGTATATGCATAGGTGTGTGAGTACTTGGGATGTGGTGTGCTGTCTAGCATGACTTGTTAGAGCCTAGTATAATCTTATTAGACATAGTTAGCCTAGTTTAGACTAAATTAGACTTGGTGGACCTAGTTTGACTTCTAGGGTTGACCAAAGTTGACCAAGAGTTGACTTTGGCCTAGATTGACTTAGAATCATGTAGAATGCATAGTAGGACTTCATTTTACTATTCTGGACTTGTTGTGACTTGTGTTGCTCTGATTAGGAGCCAGACACCACTCCTCGGGCAGTACTTTTTATACTGGACATTCAGATACAGGCGAGTACATTCTTTGATCGTTTCATACTTGTCACGATTTATATTCTCGCTCTAGATTACTTTTACTTGATGCTGTCACGTTATCATCACGGATTAGTACTATACGGATCTCTTCTTGGGATGTTATCCCCCTTAGCGGGAGCATCGGATACTTTATGACATGTGTTTCATGTACATCATGTATTCCTCGCTTCAGCGTTATTCATGTACACTCATGTTCTCTCATGTTCTTACATGTACGTTCATGTACTCTCATGTTCTTTCATGTACGCTCATGTTTCCTCATGTGTTTCCTGTATAACCAAAACATCATGTACGTAACGTAACGGGACTAGATCCTTGTGTATTAATTGTGGGTAGGGGTGAGTATAAATGGTCATGTGATTTACCCATCATGTTCACTCTATTACTTTTCATGTTTATCATGTACACATCAGCCTCATCGGCTGATGTCCCACATGTTCACTCATGTACATCATGTTCAACCTAAGCCAATTACATGCCATCTCGTACTCTAAATCACTAGTCACTTACAGTTCTTACTTATCATGTATATATTTCCAGTTATCAAATATCTCTCATGTTTCATGTACATCTTTTTACAGCGTTTCATGTATTTTATTCTATTGCCTGCTTTATATTTCCTGCCATGATATGAACTGCATGAGATGTACTGTGCTCGCTCCTGTCCTGACTGGACCTGTTGAAAAAATTACAGAGGATGAGGACGAGGCCCTTTGTACCACCTATTACGGAGCAGGCTTAGACAACACCTGCGACCTGGCTCCTCTGGAGGACCCAGCTACAGTTCAGGATACTACTCCCATAGTCTAGGCTAGTCAGCTAGGCTTTATCTTTCTTTTGAGCATTGTTTTTGGCTTTCAGTTGTTGTTTTGAGATGTATATATTCTTTCATATTCTGTAGTTGAGACTTGTACTCGGAATGTTTCTGAGATGTTATCTTAGACACTAGACTCTTCTGATTATCTGTACTTCACTTTTGAGTTCTATATCATATCGTACTTTCTTTCTTAGCTGTGATTGAGTATACATTTGCTATGTCACCCCCATTCGGGGAGTATAAACTGCCTGGTATTATATATTGTTAGATGTTGTGACCTAGGACAGCGTTCTACCGCCGACACTGCGGCGTAGGCTGGACGTACCCACTTCTCGTGCCCTTACTCTAGGGTGCGGGTCGTGACACGTTTTTAGTGGTGGCCCATGCAGGTCGAGTTTATGTAGTGGTATTCGAACTAGAGTATCACTACAGCCTGCAGTAGGAGTAGGATATTTTGAGATACTCAATCACATTTGGAAAATCTCTTAACTTGATTCTTGTTATCAAATTCTTGCTACTTGAATACTTTCTTTTGAAAATAAACTGTCCTCCCTTGATTTATCGCTTCTTTCTCAGCAATTGATATCCTTGTTTGATCTGTCTTCAGGATGGTGGAGACGCGGTTACAGCGTGCCATTTAGGGAGATACTGTAGAGGGGACTGCTACCTCTCAGCCAGTTCGGCAGGGACGGGAGGCTACAGCTCCTGTCCTCTCTGCCCATATTGGGACTTCAGCAGCAGCTGAGGGTATGCCTCCACGAGATCGGAGGCAGGACCCGGTCTATCCAGAGGATCCTTTCCAGCCACCACCGCCGCTAGGACATGTGGACGCAGCTCAGATGTTTGCCTACTTCCAGCAGTTCATGGACAGACAGCAGATTCGACAGGATAGAGGTATGGAGCTGGCCGTCACGACAGCCGCGGCTCGACCAGTGGTGCAGCAGCCGAAGACACCTGGGATCGAGCAATTCCAGAAGATTACCCCCAGAGACTTCTTGGGGACAGAGGGGATTATATATGCTGACGAGTGGATCGAGCATCTGGAGGAGATCTTCCGCTTGGCCAGGATTCCAGCAGATCTCCAGATAGAGGCTGCAGCTAGCCGGATGCGAGATCTTGCTCGCACCTGGTATCAGTCGGACCCCAGGATGGGGGTACCAGGGCAGACTTGGGAGCAGTTCAGGTGCTTCTTCAAGAAGAAGTTCTTCCCAGATTCTGCAGTCAGAGCCTTAGAGACGCAGTTTGAGAGCTTTGTCCAGGGGAGCCTCTCAGTAGAGGAGTATGCGAGAGAATTTGGCCGTCTCGGCAGGTTTGTTGAGGGATTGAGCGAGACAGCGAAGGCCCAGAGGTTCCGGAAGGGTCTGGTCAGGGAGGTCAAGTCCTTGACCAAGGGCAACAGGGATGCCACCTTCGAGGAGGTTCTGATAGGAGCCTTATTGGCAGAGGATGATCTTGAGCTTAGACTCAAGAGGGGACGAGACCCAGTTGGGGACAGCAGTAGCGGAGGCCAGGCCAAGAGGCCTCACGTTCAGCACCAGCAGCCGAGGCAGTTCCAGCCGCAGCCGTTCCAGCAGAGGCAGCAGCAGCAGCAGAGACAGCAGCAGGCCCCTAGACAGCAGCAGGTTACCTTTTGCCCTTTCTGTTAGAAACCAGGGCACGATTGGGGTGAGTGCAGGATGAGGCTAGGCAAGTGCCTACTCTGTGGATCATCAGATCATCAGTTGAAAGAGTGTCCCAAGTCTGTGGGACGGACAGCTCAGGGAGCAGGAGCCAGGGCTCCAGTAGGCCAGCAGCATGCTAGAGGAGGCCAGCAGGGGCGAGCTTACGCCATGACGTTTGAGGATGCTCGGGCAGTAGGAGTGGCACTTGCAGGTTCTGTTCTTTTCGATTCCATTCCTACCTTGCCTCGTTGTTTCCATCTTGAAATTCAATTCCATCTGTTCCTATCTTCCCAAATTATTGATAATTTAGAATCTGTATGTTTTGTTGTTGATTTAACCTTTTACCGAATCATATGGGCTAGGTCGCCTAAATTATGAAATCTAGAGTCTCCTATAGTTATATTAGTTGGTACGGCGAGGGCATAGTCTGTGCTGCAGACTCCATGGGTGCCGTAGCCTTACTTACTAATATGGCGAGGAAATTCTTATTTTCATGATTCTGGGTAGACGCATATGATTATCTAATTATACTAGAATAATTTCAAAAACCTACTATTTCCATCTTTCATTTCAGTCTTTCAATATATATATATATATATAAATAGATTGGTAAAATGTTTTGATACTATTCTGAGACTTTGAATTGATTAAGGGTATTTAACCTAGGAGGAGTACGACCATTTTAATTTCGAGGACGAAATTCTTTTAAGGGGGGTAGACTTGTAACACCAACTTTTCCAAAATAAGGGTAAATTTGAAATTTTGTATTTTAAATCATTAAAGTATTTGATTTTAGTCATGATATGATTTTTGGTGATTTTTAGTTATTTTAAAACTATTTAATTGAGTGAAATGTGAATTGGTGTTTTGCTAGTGTAACATTAGTCATACATGACCTAGAAGACTAATCATGACCAATGAGACCTAATCATGTGTCTAGGATTTCAAATTTCTACTTTTAAGCCTAGGGGTATTTTAGTCATTTTGACACTTTTGTGATTTTGTGAATTATATTAATAAATTATGTGTTAGTTAAATTGTTGAGTCTTGACCTAGAAGTTAGCCTAATCTACCTTGTTAATCATGACCCTAGAGACTAAGTTAGAGGGTTTCATTAAAGTAATTATATTAGTGAAATATCTAGATATTTGTAGATAGATATTTTGGACTAAAGGTTAAAGGATGCTACTTTAATTGTGAGCCCTTAGATTAGCTAGAAATTGTTGGAGGAACCTTAGCCCCTCATCCTAAACCCTAACCCTAACCTAATGGCAGCCATCATACCCTTTTCTCCACTATAAAACCCCTCTCAAACTTAGGGCTAGCCTCCCTCCTTAGAAAATTTGGATCCAAGAAGAAAGGGGTGAGTTCTTGCCTAGTAAATTCTCTATTAATTCCATTTTAATTCCTAAAATCCTCAAACCAGTTGCAAACCCTTCTAATATCAGTATTCTTGCTGTTATGATGTTTTGGTCCAGCTTGCTAATGATTTGAGGTGTTTGGGACATCAAGCAAAGTGTAGAGAAAGGCCCCTTTCCTATTGAAAGTTCACACTAAGGTAACTTCTCCAAATCTCCATGAAATTCCTGTCAACCTTCATGAATAGGAAGCCCTAAGGGTCCCCCTAGGGTTTGGATAGGATTCGAGCTTGGTGTCAGAGGTTTCGTGTCCATTCTGGACACGTATCAGTGCCATTGTGTTCGACGAAATGCCTCAAAGGGCATTTCGATCGATTTAATTAGTTCTTTTTGAATAGGAAAGTTAGTTTTGATATGGTCTTTTGATTCCTGTGTTGGTGTCTTAATTTCGTGTCGCTTTTGTGTCGTTTTGGTGGCTTGGACACGCGCGTGCACACGGCCGCGCGCAGCCACAGTTTTCCCCTGCTGCTCGGGGTCGACACAGGACACGACACGGCACGTTGTGCCATGAAACTTCGTGGACACATGGGGGCACCCACTGACACCATGTCCATGAAGTTTCATGCGACCTCGATGTGTGTGCGCGAAGAAATCGCACGCGCACTGGCCACGCACTGGCTGTGTTCTCGCTAACGGCAAGCTCTGATACGCTTCTCGTGTGCGGACACGGCGACACTAGGACCCAATTCAGGGTGTTGGACACGTGACCCTACACTAGACGAACACCTAGACATAACCACGAGACACGAGATTGCTTGTGTCGTGTCCTTTTGGGCTCGACATCTCCCCACGAGGCTGTGTCGGGGCAGTTTTATACTCTAAATGTTATTCTTATTTTGGACACTTCGTGTCCGTTGTATGGACACATGGACACCCTCCACATGTACACAAACATACCTGACACCACTGTACACTACTGTCCATTTCAATTTTGGGTTTTCATTGAGAAATTGGTATTCGAATTTTGGGTTGAGTTGTCATTTTTCCTGATACTCAAGTGATAGTGAGTTCTTGAGTTTTCATGATTAATTCAAGTTAATGTTTGATTTTCTAAACCTATTTGGCTTCCAGATTTGAATGTATGTATGAAATATGTTTACAACTCAATATTTGTGTTTGGATGGGGTTTTGTTAGTTATTTTCCAACTTCCAAAATCTAAGATTTAATGTGGTATCAGTCTTTTGAATTCCAGTTCAAATATGATTTTGACAGATATTTTAACCTGCAAATTGTTGTTTAATTCATGATTTTTAAGTCCAAATGTGTTCTCCTACATTATATCTATTTGTGTTTCGATTTTGGAATGATTGGAGTTGGGTAGGCTGTGATGAATGAATGTATGGTTAAAAACTGAGATTTCAAATGTTAAAAACTGAGATTGTGGGTGTTAAGTAAATTGGATTTCAATGTTCATAAAAACTGAGATTTTTCATGTTTATAGGGTCTGAGTTGGTTCTCTGTTTTCCTGAGATGATATCTCATTCCAACTGTTTTGTGCACTCTAACTAAATTCACAAAACCTGAGCCATATTTACCTTATTAGTAGTGTCAATCTGAGATTACCTTGTTAAGTAAACTTGATATACATATGGCATCACTAGTTATCAAGTGTAACTGAGATTTCCTATTGCTAAAACCTGAGATTCTCATTGTTAAAGGAAAATTTAGTTTGGTTGATTGATAACTAAGAACTGTGTTTAAAAGAAATCTGAAACTGAGTTTTGAAATACAAATGTGAGAATTGAACATGTATATCTCCAGTTTTGTAATGAAAACTGAGAATTGGGATTAGTTCTTAACTACTTAAAAATACATTGATTTCTTTCCTATCCATTTCACTGATTTTTCCTGTTTTTCTGTTTTCTCACATTCATATACACACACACCCACATACACATGTAACCCCTCAACCCTCTCTCTATATCTCTTGTATATATGTATATATGTAAATATGTATGTAGGCATATGTGTTAGCTAGAAGTTCTACTTGACCTAATGACCACAATGTTATACACACACACACAACCTATATATATACCATATATGAATGTGTGTGAAATATTTATGTATATGTGTACACATATGTACCTATGTGTAAGAGAGTAATGTGTGTGAATACATATATGTCTATGGCTATACTTCTATGAGTAGCTATGTTGTAGGTTTTTCTTTTAGCCTAAGTACACTTAGTGTTAGTTTAATATGATGTATCTATATATGTATAGTGTTGTATATGCATAGGTGTGTGAGTACTTGGGATGTGGTGTGCTGTCTAGCATGACTTGTTAGAGCCCAGTATAATCTTATTAGACATAGTTAGCCTAGTTTAGACTAAATTAGACTTGGTGGACCTAGTTTGACTTCTAGGGTTGACCAAAGTTGACCAAGAGTTGACTTTGGCCTAGATTGACTTAGAATCATGTAGAATGCATAGTAGGACTTCATTTTACTATTCTGGACTTGTTGTGACTTGTGTTGCTCTGATTAGGAGCCAGACACCACTCCTCGGGCAGTACTTTTCATACTGGACATTCAGATACAGGCGAGTACATTCTCTGATCGTTTCATACTTGTCACGATTTATATTCTCGCTCTAGATTACTTTTACTTGATGCTGTCACGTTATCATCACGGATTAGTACTATACGGATCTCTTCTTGGGATGTTATCCCCCTTAGCGGGAGCATCGGATACTTTATGACATGTGTTTCATGTACATCATGTATTCCTCGCTTCAGCGTTATTCATGTACACTCATGTTCTCTCATGTTCTTACATGTACGTTCATGTACTCTCATGTTCTTTCATGTACGCTCATGTTTCCTCATGTGTTTCCTGTATAACCAAAACATCATGTACGTAACGTAACGGGACTAGATACTTGTGTATTAATTGTGGGTAGGGGTGAGTATAAATGGTCATGTGATTTACCCATCATGTTCACTCTATTACTTTTCATGTTTATCATGTACACATCAGCCTCATCGGCTGATGTCCCACATGTTCACTCATGTACATCATGTTCAACCTAAGCCAATTACATGCCATCTCGTACTCTAAATCACTAGTCACTTACAGTTCTTACTTATCATGTATATATTTCCAGTTATCAAATATCTCTCCTGTTTCATGTACATCTTTTTACAGCGTTTCATGTATTTTATTCTATTGCCTGCTTTATATTTCCTGCCATGATATGAACTGCATGAGATGTACTGTGCTCGCTCCTGTCCTGACTGGACCTGTTGAAAATATTACAGAGGATCAGGACGAGGCCCTTTGTACCACCTATTACGGAGCAGGCTTAGACGACACCTGCGACCTGGCTCCTCTGGAGGACCCAGCTACAGTTCAGGATACTACTCCCATAGTCTAGGCTAGTCAGCTAGGCTTTATCTTTCTTTTCAGCATTGTTTTTGGCTTTCAGTTGTTGTTTTGAGATGTATATATTCTTTCATATTCTGTAGTTAAGACTTGTACTCGGAATGTTTCTGAGATGTTATCTTAGACACTAGACTCTTCTGATTATCTGTACTTCACTTTTGAGTTCTATATCATATCGTACTTTCTTTCTTAGCTGTGATTGAGTATACATTTGCTATGTCACCCCCATTCGGGGAGTATAAACTGCCTGGTATTATATATTGTTAGATGTTGTGACCTAGGACAGCGTTCTACCGCCGACACTGCGGCGTAGGCTGGACGTACTCACTTCTCGTGCCCTTACTCTAGGGTGCGGGTCGTGACAGATATTTTGGCTACAACCAATCCCATTATCTGGGCGTCTACCTGATGGACTTGTAGCCTACCGACGAGTAGGGCACATTTCTAGCTCACTGTTATGTGGGGCACTACATGAAATGATTACTATGCACACTGTCATGTGTTGTATCTAAGTCACCAAACAAGTCAAGATAACTCTTAACATGAACCTTGCGCCTAGATAACCTGGATGGTCTGCAGGACTTGTGGCCGTAGGAATATCTCATTGCATCTTGCTAGTAACTAGGCTTGTGATAACCCTAGCTAGTTAACTATCAAGCCGTACTCTTGCTTGGCCGTGAATGATTGAATGGAGTTCCATCTTGTCTAGTCTTGTCTAGACCCAGTACATGGCTACCTCTGGACATGATTGTTTATGCTTTACTTTATCGATAATTGGTTAGAGGCTAAGTTCTGTTCAGGTGAAGGGTTACAGCCCCGGTCCTTGTTTGGTTTACGGGTTGTAACTTGGTTACCGGAATAGTCCTTTAGTTATCTTATCGTTTATCATCCTGTTTTCTCTAACTTATGTCTCCTGCTATTTCATCTATGACTTTATGTGCTAATGTGCTGGTTTTAGTTCTTAAGTGAAGCCTCATCTGTGGCACTTGCTCTTTCTGGGGTCTGACCTAGCTGGTTTTGTATGGCCAGATTTCGGAATAGCTCCCAAGGATCTCCCAGTCTTCCTGCCAGATGGTGACCACAAGACAGAATCCTGGCAACGAGTGGGTTCTTATTTTGCTCTTCCACTCCCTTGTAAAAATATTCTTTTGAGGCGTTTAGCCACCGAGCAAGTGTTAGCTCATTTGCAGCTTTACTTACTGTCTGCCTACGGGCTGTAACATGATTGACAAATCCTAGGGTTGATCATGTATGACTCAAACTCGTACTAGTCTTCGCATTTTGTATGACTAGCTTCATGATTATCTGAATATGTAATGTATAGGACGCCTTACTTTGTATGTCTGATGATCTACCAACTTGTTATATTTACTTGCTTGCTTGAGATTGAGACACTAGGCTTGTTCTTGACTCTAATACACTAATGGCTTGTAGTAAACCCTCATGCATCTAGACAGCCGTGACCGTATGGCGAGGTGATATTCACTTCAATGTACGTAGCTGGCTGTGTCAGTCCCCCGCTCTCCAGTATTCTGGTTCTGGGGCCTGACATATATATATATATATATATATATATATATATATATATATATATATATATATATGTTAAATAGGATAAATATATATGTATTATTTGTGTGGGTAAGCTTTGTAGGCTATTTGAGGACGAGTGTGTGTTGGGGATACTGTTATGACTTTGTGCATGTTTGATCCTGACAGTAACAAGTGGGGGGATTCTATTTTTGTGTATGTTCATGTGTGTCTATGGTGAAGGGTTTGATATGTGATCAACAATTAATTAGAGAGCATAGGGGTTTCCTGGTGGATGTGGTCTATGCAGAAAGATGTGTGTTAGAGGGTCAGTAGACAGTAGCAATAAGGGAAACAAAATCTAGTGTGTATATCAGTCTATAGGACTGTGTGTTTGTGTTAGTTGGGTGTGAGGGTGTGCTTTGAGTGACAGTGAGGTATTAGGGAAGTGGTTGTTTTAGAGTGCCTGTGTAGGTTGTATGTTACCTGTGAGCATTAGAGTGTGGGTTCAGGTGTGAGAGCCTGTGTAGTGGTGTGCACAGGTCAGGAAAATATTAGTGTAGTGAGTGTGAGTGCACTACCGTTGTGAGTGCCAGTGCACGAGTGTCAGAGTGTGTGTGTTTTAACCTGTGGACTGATACTATGTATCAGTAATGTTTGTACAAGGGGTAACAGTCCTTACCTGTGTAGGGCTCCTTGTACAGGGTGTAGGTAGTGAGCTAACCTCTCTGTGTGTGTATCCAGGACTGTATGAAGTGAAATCTACTAGTGTGTGTTTCTGTTGTGCCTATGTAGTAGAAGTAGTATAGTTAGCAGTACATTAGAAGGGTTAAGGGGGTTCCAATTTTCTATAGTATTGAAGATGATGTGCATTCCTGTAGTACAGGAATGAGGAGAGGCAGGGTTTGCCTATGTGCAGTAGGTATAGCACACAAGTGTACGCAATAGACAGAGGTGCAAGAAATTTTGTATGTGTCTGTGTATATAACCAGTATGTGCATAGGTTGGATAGCAGGCGGCTAATAGTAGGTCAATATGTATACACACAGATAGAGGGTGTCATTGACATAAACTTACTTGTGTTGTGTTTGAGTGTGCGTGTAGTATCTAAACAGTGAGTGTCAAGTGAAGCAAGGTAGGTAAACTACGTGAGTGTTCTCACATGTGTATGTGAGCCTAATAGTGCTACCTGTGTAGCATGACAGGTTTGAGTATGAGTGCATTATGCACACATATAAGAAGAGGGGAGTGACAGAGCTAGGTGCAAGAATTTGAGGGAGTATAAACTTGGGTTTCAGTGGTAGGCAGGTCCCGGTAAGATAGGGGTTTTGGCAGTTGTGTACAGACAGTGAGTGGAGTGTATCAGTAGACATGGGTGTGCGTAAGAGGGAGTCAAGGCATATTTGTAGGTAGGTACAGATATGTTGTGTGAGTTAGAAAGTCTCCAGACTGAAGTAAGTAGAGTGGTGTGCAGGAACATGGATTGATATACAGGGGAGTGAAATTTAGTATCAGTCAGTGGCAGGGCAAATGTACGGGCCCTGTGTACCTGTAGATATGGGTGTCTGTGGGAAGCAATGTGTGATTAGGCCAGTTTGCAGGGTGCAGTGTGCAAGAGGTATTTCTGTGTGTAGCAGAGGTGAACAAATAGAGGGGGAGATTCATGTACAAGTGTACAGGAATTAGGGTCTGTACACAGATTAATGTGTGTGTATGTGGGGGAGGGGGTATATGAGAGCCTATGGTGTACCAGACCTAGATACATGTATCAGTGTCAAATGAGATGGTATCCGCTGTATAGTTGTCAGGATGGAGGGGCGAGTAGGTCTGAACCTTAGGAGATATGGGGTCCAGTTTGTGTATCAGTATACACATGTGTGTGATAGGGGCATTACTTCACATAAGTATATAGTAACGGTAATAGATTGCGGTATTTAGGTACTAAAGTATAGGGTGTGTGTCATCAAGACAGGAAAAAAAATTCAAATGTACCTAGGTGTAAATACCATAGATATATATGGTCATAGGTAGCTGTATGGGTTGGTATGAGAACAAGTAGGTAGGATAGATGTCCGTCATAGGGTGGATACTAATTAGCAAGGCAACGTGTAGTATAATAGGGACTTAGAGAAACCCATAGAGGCTAGGAGTAAAAGTAAGATTTTCAGTTAAATCTTAATTATTGGTTATCTTTTAATTGAAGTAATATAGGTTTACTGGACATCAACTCGGACACCTATTCGACCTAGTTTCCAGCTTGGAATACAGGCAAGTGCATGTACTGATTTTATTTTATTTCCTAATATTGCCTCTATATCTTGATTTAGATATTCCTATCGTGTTTGTGATACTCTCGTTACACGTGATTAGTATTCTATGGATTTATTTTATTGTTACTCGTGATTCGTGTCTTATCATAATTTTTGTGGTTCGGGCATCTTACTTACATGAAATTAAATCCATAAATGCTAAGTGTCCGACGGGGAAATACCTCAGTAGACGTGTGAACACCCTATCTTTTTTTCGTGTCTAATCATGTGGATAGCAATCATATATCTCACGTGTGATTTGTCATATCGTGTGGATAGCAATCGCACATTATCGTGTACGATTTGTCGTATTACCTGAGCCATTCATATGTTGAACTGGTATTTCAAATAACACCTAGAAGTTAAGGACTTGACATTGTTCACTCTAATTGTATCTTTTTACATGTTTCTCATATTTTACTGTTTTGCCTAAATTGCTACTTAGGTTTACATGTTCACCTATTTACTCTATTTTCACATATCCTAACACTTGTTATATGGGCTTTATCATGTTATGAACTGTTATTCAATGTTTTGTACTTGCTCCAATTCTGACTAGGATAACCATATTTTTAGGTAACGAGTTAGAGGTTTGTTGCCCCATATTATGAGCTGACAGAGGACCTAGCACCTGAGATTGAGTTAGCTTCTTTGGAGGGCCAGGCCATTTTAGAGGACACGATGCAGGCAGAGGATGCTTAGCCTAATTTGGTTTTATTTCATATTATTGGGTCCGGATTTGTCTCCGGCATTCATATTTGGGCTATATTATACTATATTTGGCGACTTGGTGTTTCTCTAGTTTTGCTGGCTTGTGATTTGACTATGGATTATGTTTCATGATATATTCTAAAACTCCTTATCTAGTTTTAATGTGATTGAGTTTAGATTCCGTATTATTCCTATCTCTGATTTATCTTATCATTGTGAGATGACCGTTATAGCGTGGATGGGATTTTATATGTTGTTAGACAGCTTTCTACAGCCGATGTTGCGGTATAGGCTAGACGTACCCATGACTTATGTCCGATTTTTGGGTGCAGATCATGACACATTTTTATGGTGGCCCATGCAGGTCAGGCTTCACAAATAATACGATATCGTGGTAGTACAACGACTTAGTTATACTACTGCGAGGCTGCGATAGGATATTGGAAATAGGATATTAGGATGAGAGGATACTCAATTGCAATTATGATTCCTTGAGACATTCCTGGGACGACCCCTCAGAATCTTACTATAAACCCTATCTCTAAATCAGTTTCCACTTATCTCCGTCTACTCTTCCTTGTTCGTTGTTGAAATTCACTTTTAGTAATCGTTATTGAATTTCATTCTTGGAGTTTGTTGTTGACTTTGATTTTATATCAGATAAATTTTATGGACTATGTTAAGGTATATTTTGATGACATATTTTATGAGGACAATATGAAAGGTAAATGTCTGCTTTGGTTATGGAGTCTAGAGTCTATCGTAGCCATACTAGCTGGTGTAGAAAAAAAATAGAGTCTGACTTTGGATATACTTATATTAGTTATGGAATTTAGAGTTTCTCGCAGCTATACTGGTTGGCACAGTGAGAATCCTAGATAACATGATTATAAAGGTATACACCTCAGTTATTGACTCTATCGTTTATCGTAGCTATGTTTACCGGCATGGCAAAGATTATGGGTAAGATAATTTCGGATAGATATATATGATTATCAGATTGTATCTTAAATTGGTTCTTAATATATCATCTCTATCATTCCATTTCTGTTATAATAGAATTTATTTCAATCCCCTTATTAGCTCCGGATATAGATATCCTTAGTTCCTCTAGTCTAGTTCCTTATAGGACTTCATTCTGTTATTTTGAAGTTCCTTGGATAGTGTAGCAGCTTGGTACCTTGCAGATAGATTTGTGACCTTGAGTATCAGTGCTAGTTGTTAGGAGTATAGATTATGGGTTTGTGAGTGGTCCTTGGTTGGGCATGTGAGCTATAGGCAGCAATCTAGAGATGACTCATAGGACAGTACCTAGGTAAAAATAGTTCTATGGTAGCCGTTAGTATAATTAGCAAAGGTATCAAGGGTAGAAGGGAGAGAAGAGTACCAGTGACGATTCCAGGAACTGGTATCAGTGTTGTTATGCATGTTTTATGTATGTGTGTATATATATGTAGGAATAGGTATCAGGTGAGTATGGAGTGTTTCAGAAAATCTGGGTTGGTAGGATAATAAATGGGTAGCAGTCGTGGTGCATCATAATAGGCAGTATGGTATGTTTAGGTGCCTGAGATCTGGAGGGTATGGTCTGTGAACATTGACAAGAGGGTGTGTTCGTGCTTTAGGAAGAGATTGTAGGGTGTCCAGCAAAGGAAAATGAGTCCAGGACATAGTAGAACTGTTGTAATGTACATGGGATGAGTGAATTGCATGATGCATGGAAACGTTTGGTAGGAAAGGGGAATCAAAATATACATTTTACAATAACAATAGGGGTAATATGTTACAAGTAAATTTGCAGGTCGGAGTGAATATGCGTATAAAGAGAGTATAACACCTAGTATTTAAGGCTATTAATGTGATAGAAAAGTAATAGGTGGAGGAAGGAAGAATATTGTCTAGAATTGAGTGCACAAGTGCACAGTGGGTGATGGGTGAATTATAAAATGGTGAAGTAAAGTACAGTATGGTAATTTTATGAGAATCATGTAGTAAGAGTCTGAGTCTTAGAGGTAGTAGTAGAGTGTCACTAAGGTAGGCTAGTACCTAGTTGGTATTTTGGGTTATTTAGTATATGTGTCAAGTATAGTTTTTAGTTGGAATCTGGCACCGGGAGTGCCTAGAGAGTGCGAGTATTCAGGTGTATCAATATTTAGATGAATAACATATGCTAATATAACATGTTAGACTAGTATCAGTGAGTGTTATTAAGGATAACATTATTAGGACAAAGCTTGGGTGAGGCATATAAGAGGGTACTAGAGAGAAGTAGCAGTACAAGTGCTAAGGACCTAGAGATCGGAGGAACTTATATGGGATGAGTTTCAGAGAGTTTGGAGGTTTTTACTAGTATATTGGAGTACTAGGATGATTATAAACATGTGAGTTACAGGATGGATAAAGTGGCACTCGTATGATAGCAGTGACAAGTGTATAGTGCCTTGGAGGATAGGGGTGCTATACATGGTTATATTGTCAAGGTACGGATAAGTATCCTAGAAGTGATTGTTAAGTGCCAATATATTCGTTAGTATTAGGACACCAAGATAGAAGGAGTAATTGTCCAGATGTAGAACATATATAGTATCAGAAGCATTCCAGATAAGGGTAGCCTATTGGTTAGTACAATAACGATATAAGAGATCCTTGAGTACCTTACTAGGGGAGTATCCCGTCAGTAACATGTACATGAGTGAGTGCCATATGCTAGATAGTGCCAGAAATATCTGGTAGGTATTCTACAGGTAGCAACTTGGAAGTCTTAGTATAGCAAACTTAGTGAACGTGCCAGTAAGTTAAGTATGCCCATGGTCTAGAACCATAATATGTCATTAGTTTAGAGATGGTAACTCTTGGAATTAAGTATTCAAGTTAGATAGATGTGAGTGAATAGTTGGAGTGAGTAACAGAGATAGGCAAGGAGTCTAGCTAGGCCACCTGAGGAACAACAAATTGTCCTGCACCAGCAAAGAGAGACGCCCCGGCGAGGTAGAGCTTTTAGCGATGAGGGTCGAGAAGGCTGATGCCATAGGTGATGGATATGTATGATCTTTCTCTCCCTTTTCCATCTATTGTTTTTGTGCTTCTTTATTACCTTATATTTGCCTTGTGCTACAGCTGGTTAGTATAGTATGTAGAAACCTTGATTGAGATTGCAATATCATGACAAGTGATAACATTATCGTGCATGTTATGTTAATAGAATTATGCATTGTATGATTTAGGTAGGACTTTTTTGGACCATGATTGTTGGGGGGCTTGACCTAGAGAAGAGTACAACCAACTTAAATTTTTGAAGACAAATTTTTTCTAAGGGGGGTAGGTTGTAACTACTACATTTTCGGTTAGGATTATTTTCGACCAAATTAAATTTTGTCGTTAGTGTGCCATTAGCATGACAATCAATTTAAGTTCATAAATTAGGAATTTCCTATTTAGTTGAACCCTAGTAATGGCTAGTTTAGTTGCAAGCATTAATTAGAGCCAAACACTTATTTTCCTTAAAAACCCTTAACTAACTATTTGTCATGAAGAGATTAGGGCCTAATTAAACCCTATTTAAACCCATATAAAGCATATACTTGGTTTGCCATATCAAACCTAGGGTTTCCTTCGTTATTTTCATTCCACACTTCTCCTAAAGTTTCTTCCCATTTTTCTTTTGGATGTGCTAAGGACTTGGGGAGCTCCCGGAAGCTTGGTGGAGGTTCTAGCAAGGTTTTGGAGACTACTTCTTCCTCCTCCTCTAAATTCGTGGATCCTTATGAAACCACAATTCTCCATAGGTATAACACTCTATTCTCTCTTTTTCATGGTCAAATTTTAAGTATTCATTTAGGAGACCACTCTAATGGCTAGATCCAACCTTCTAGACGGTGAAATAGGTGTTAGAGGACTCATTCCTAATAGATCTATGGTTTAGAATAGTTTCATTTGGGTAGCTACGGGATCGTGACCACCAAGTGTTGGATACAAGTCCTCAAAGGAATTTTGCATCATGTTTTAGTGTAGGCTTTGGTCCATGTGTCCTAACTATGGTATCGAAGGTTGTTTCATAACATGGTAGGCTACACTTAGCCAAATGGATAAATCTCTACATATAGTGTGCCCTCAATGAGCTCAATGCCATAACATTAGATATTGTCACATTGATGTAGGGGTTTGGTAATATTGAGTGTACCTATATGTCGTGGAGCCTTTCGTATCATGGTTATGTCATGTGTATCATATGCATAGTATATTTATCATTATATATATATATATATATATATATATATATATATATATATATATATATATATATATAAAGTTAGATAGGAGAGAGAAGCTCTTAATCTCAGGCGATTATGGTGGAGGCGCTGCGGTTCCCAGGCAGGCTCTGCTGGCCATCCCCTTGCAAGTGGACGTCTCCGGTGAACAGGTAAATCCTTCCGCACTCGCGGCCCCGACGACTGGCCGCTTTCTAGTCACCGCTGGTGCTTGGATCAGTCTTTCGGTACTGTCATGGCCGGCTTCCCTTCCGGGGAGGAGGGCTTGGCGGTGGAGACTTTGTCGACGGCTCGCCCATGGTCGCCCAGCCAACCTCCTCTTGGTTCGGCTGAACCGGTGGTCGCAGCTCTCCAGATTTGGCCTCTAGCGCCCGCTGCCCCTCGGGCTAGCTTCACCCCGACGGAGCTAGCCTGGCTATCTGTAGCGTCCTCCTCTGGTGCGCCTACCGGCGATCTCCCTCTGTGGAATCTAGCGGCCGAAGTACCCACCTTGGGTCTCCTGCACCCCGCCTCCCTCTCTCCTATTCGAATTTCAAATTCGATTTCGAATTCGATTTTGTCGTCCATCCATCTTTCCGCTTTGGATGGCACGGCTCCTCTTGTACTTTCCAATCCTGCACACCCTGATGGCTTGTGCGACTTAGTAGATCACCCGACTGGTGTGCACATTCTGGTAGCCACTTCTGGCCCTCTCCCAATGCCATCCTTCTTATTGAGGTGCACCAGCCTCGTTGCTCAAGAGGTTAGTGCTGTGGCGATCACAAACCGGTCTGTCCCTGTGCCACCCGGTGGCCCTCATTCACCCCCAGCACCATTTGTTGGCCCCCCTCTTTTCAAGGCGTCACTCAGTGGTCACCCTGCGCCATCTATTGGCCTGGCTAATCACCCTGCGACACCTGCAGAAACTTATTCTGTGGCACCATCTAGTGGCCATGTCTCCATCCCTGAGAAATCTACAGAGCCTCTTCCCAAAGCGTATCTCGCCCCCATCGATAACCCACAATCACCCTGCCCCGTTGTCACTACCACTTTTCCAGGACAAGGGTATTTTTGTCATTTCATAATTGGTGTATATTTTTTTCTTTTAATAAGATGGTTGTATTTATTATTAGGTTAGCTTATTCATTAGTCATGGTAAACCCCATTCAATGTGACTTGACCAATTAGTTGATTCATTAGACTCTAATCATGAGTAGATTAACAACAAGCCTTAATTAGAGCCATACCACTTAGCCTACTTAATTGGACCATTGGCCAATGTTGTGAGGAGAGGTTTATTGGTAGTAGGCTACATCAGTGAGGAGTGACTCTAATGCTAGTACCATGGGTTAGTTAGAGTGATGTTTGGGCAGCAGTGCTCTGGTGTTAGTTTGCATTGGGGCTTGATCACTTGGCCAATTACCTGCACTATCGAGCAGTGCAAGGGCATGTTAGTTCCAGGTGGGAGCATTGGCCATTAGCCTATGTGTTCGAGTGTCAGGGAGCACGGCATATGAGTTAGCAGTGAGGGTGTACCAGAAAGAGTTATGGAAGAGGCAGGACATGAGTGTATCAGAGGGTATCAGACATTAGGTGAGCAGGGCATGGGGTTTCCATCTTCCTAAAACTGTATCAGTTGGACAGAAGAACTTGATTAGAAGAGGTGAATAGAGAGTGTGGTGTTAGTATCTTAGGGTCAAGGATCCTAGCGTGTATTGTATCAGATTTTGATACATGAGTTTATGAGTGGCCATGGTGTTATGAGTATCAACATTGAGATTTGAGTGTGTGGGTTATATAAGTATAGGGAGATAGGTTTGAGGCCTGTTCATATGGGTAACAGGGGATGAAGGCCATGGGCCTATGTGTTCGAATAGATATAGTGAGGAGCAGGTTAGGGGCCATCATTTGGTATCAGACATTGTAAGTGTATCAAATGTATAACATGAGAGGTAGAGGAGAGCAGGTCCTATTGGACCTACAATTAGGGGCAGCCATTGTGCCATAGGCTCTAGCCATATGTTTTGTATCAGTATACCTATAGGAATATGGCACCAGTTGTAATAGATCTAGAGTACAGATATTTTAGGGGGGTCTTGGTACCAATTTTTAGGTATATATGTATATTTTTCCTGTATCAGAGAATAGGGAGGTAAATGTAGGGAAATAGGAATTTGGCCAATGAGCAGTTAGTAAGGTGAGTTAGGATTATGAGAGTTGGTATCAGATTTTGAGTGTCCTAAGTTAGTAACAATCTTTAGAGTGTCAATATGGATTATAGGGTGTGTGTGTGTTATGTATTTGTTTTGTTATCTAATCATTTTACAGGTAAACATATAGTTGTATATGGGTTACATATATAGTGTAGAGGAGTGCATCAGTTGTTAGGAGAGTTACGGTTGTAGGGGAGGTATCAGTTAGTGAGTATTTAAGGTAAATAGTGTTTGAGAGTATCAATTAGTGAATGTTATTGAGTGAGTGAGCCAATGGTGAACTAGTAAGGTCACTCCAGTGAAGAGGAGTGCTCCTGCCATAGTAGCAGGGCATATTTCACTTGGCCATAGGCTATTAGGCTTATGTGTGGGTAGTTGGTAGCAGTGGGTTTTGATGTGTGTGATTAATGGGAGGATGTAGTGTTCAGGAACCAGTCAACAGATTATAGACAAGGGCAGTAGATTGGTGCGACCATATAGTAGAGGGTAAGTCTAAGAACAAGGAATATTTAACCACGTGTGTCATATGTATACCAAGGGGTATGTATACATACATATGTATGTGTTGTTATTAGTGTGGCAGTAGGCTTTGAGGAGAGGCAATTATAGGCAATAGCAGGGCAACAGCAGTATAATAGCAGCTAGGTGTATCATGTTTGTAAGTGCTTAGGGTGAGAGAGAGAGACGGAGTGCACTGCTATGCACACAAGTGCCCAGGCACTTGAGTTCTTGCACAAGCAGGAATACTGGAGCAGTGAAGCAATGGTCAAGGAGGTTGGGACTCACCTCTGCTATACAGGAGGAACATATACTAGAGAGTTTTTTTTGGATCTGAACTCTTTAATAGAGTATTAGTTGCTAGACTTATTTGACTAGTTTTTAAAAGCTTTTTGATAGTATATGGCATCTGACCAATATGTGACTTAGCCACTGATATAGTAGCAGTAGGACATTCCTGTGAGAATGGCTTTGTGTTTTGTGTGGATGCTTGTATAAATATATATGTAGAGATATAGTTGTATCTATAATAAATGTAGGAGTGATCTCCATAAAAAAATAGAGGGACTAATATATGCTTTCAAGCAGTCAGTTCGGTGAGAAGTAAAGGAGTATCTTGTGTGTCAGTGTAGTGAAAGTATTGGGTGAGATGAGTGCAACCAGTGTGGGTTATTAGAGTGATGTGTGTGCCTAAGTGAGTGTCTTGGTGTTGTTTGTGTGTGAGAGAGGTAAAAGGGGGTAGCTAATAGGTAAGTAGGACTACCTATATTTCTATGGCTTAGATAGGGGGTTGTCTAAGTCTAGGTGCATATAAGAGTAGGTATTTAATGTAATAGGGTATATGGGATTTGGGAAGAACTGTTAGGATGAGTATAAATTTTGACTAAGGTAACCATAGATAGTAGATATCTAGTTTAGATAATTGAGTTATATATATTTATTATTTGGCAGTAGGCTATATTGGTATCCTAATGTAACTAGTAAAGCCTATATAGGTAAGATATAGATCCAATAGCTTAGGCATTGAACTCATACAACTTAGAATGGCTAGATTGACCTAGTTTGACCAGAGTGACCTAGTGTGACCTAGAAATCATTTTTCATTTAGAAATCACTAATCATCACACTGAAAACACTATTTAACCTGTATATCTCATATCTAGGTTTTTGTGACTCCATTTTAGCCTAGACTCACCTTCATTGCTAAGGGCGAAGGCGAGTACATTCCCTGATAGTTTTCGTTGCTTTGATATTTACTATATCTGTTCGGTTGTAGTGTTTTACTTGATTCTTGACACGAGGATACACGGACTAGTATACGTTGGATCCCGTCATGAGATATTATTTCCGGTTTACTTGGTATAGGTACATTGTTCGATCTTGTTTCCTGTACTTGTATAGACACCGATTTGGGAGTGGACTGGCCCCCTGCTTTTTGAGTCCTGTGTCATGACGAGTCATGGCTGGATCTATTATACTACTCGAGGATGGAGAATTATTAGAGGTTATGTGATCAATACCCCTCCTGTAACTACTTGTGCATAGCTTCACCCTCGCCACACGTAGGGTGTAGCCTGACCTGATACTACTTGTGCATAACTTTCTATTATGGCTGGCCTGATCCTCTATACTACTTATGCATAGCCGGTCAAATGGAACAGCCTGATCTGGACCCAAGCCGATCACATAACGCTCTAATATCTCAAGGCACCGTTTATATTTACATTGTACATCAGATTTTCTTGTACTGTTTTACATTTCAGTATTTCACACTATGATGTGATTTCAGTCTACTTTGTACTGTTTTACTTGCAGTCTTGATGTTCTATCTTGTATTCCATTATAACTGTTTCTTATAGTATTTATCAATTCATTGGAACTGCTGTTGGCTTTTGTAATTCGCTCCAATCCTGATTGGATAACCATATTTTTCAGAGGACTTAGATGCAGATTGCTGACCTTCTATGGGTTCGGGATAGATGGAGACTATGATCAGGACTTGCCTATGGAGTCGGTGCTCGTAGAGGATGCACCGCCTGTAGTGACTTAGTTTAACTAGGCTTTGACTTGATTGTATTTCAGTTTGATACTTTGGGCCTGTAGAACTTATTTCGGATTGTATTATGTCTTTAAATTCAGAACTTGTGTTTGTGACTTTGCATCTACTTCAGTCTATCTATTTCATCTTTATCTTTATCTCATTCGT
Source organism: Iris pallida (assembly GCA_029216955.1). Classification (NCBI taxonomy): domain Eukaryota; kingdom Viridiplantae; phylum Streptophyta; class Magnoliopsida; order Asparagales; family Iridaceae; genus Iris; species Iris pallida. The sequence goes on from JANAVB010011999.1 coordinate 15,696,736, forward strand.
GCTTATCTTCCTTAGATTCATGTGATTGAGTTGTGATTATATTCCTCCGTGCGGAGATGACAGGTTATATTTATTGTGTCTTAGATGTTATATGTTCTAGATGACCTATACAGTGTTCTATCGCCGACACTACGGCATAGGCTGGACGTACCCACGTCCTTATTCCCCTAAACAGGGTGCCGGGTCGTGACAACCACATAGAGGCAGGTCTTCAGCCAGACCTCACCGAGGTGGCTCCTGTTACTTCGGGGTCCAGAGATCTTCTCAGTATGGGGACCACCTGTAAAACCCCTAAATTTTCTACTATTTTTTTTATTTAATTTGGTACTGATTTAAAATTTTGTATTGTACATCGCGTAGTCGTATTATACGTCGCGCACGAAATTTTATTTTTCGAATTTGCTCGACGAGTGCGATTATGTGCGAGCATACATATTTTTGAAAAAAATATTTTTTTTTTCTATTTTTATAGTTTCAAAATAATATACATAATAATTATTTTGTTATCGTTCCAAAATTTCCAAGTTTGTTATTTTATTTATAAAGCCTTTTATTTCTCACAATTATTAATAAATAAATAATATTTTTATTGTATACTCGAGAAGCATAATTTTGAGAACATTAGTTGTGCATACATATATATATTTGTAATTATTTATTAGTTTATTTTAAATAATAATATAATTTTCGAAATTATTATTATTAGTATTTCTAGAAAATATATTTGAATTTATTATGGCCATTTTAAATCTCGATTTGATTTTATGGATTTAATTTAAATAGTTAAAAGATAAAATTTATACTTAAATTGAGTTTAGAGTATCTAGTTTTAAATTGAAAATATTTGGATTTGATTATTGATTTAAATCAAATTGGGTTTAAATATCCTAATTCTTATCTTAATGGGAATTCCCACATCCTATAAATAGGCAGGTACTCCTCCATTATTTCTCCACAAGCCATAATTATTCCACAAATATTTCTCCAACCAACGTGCGTGCATCGTGTCCGTGTTCCACCATCCATCATCTTATTCCATTGTTTACAATTACATCAATTCTCGTGTCAGACACATCCCCGATACGACTTCGACTCCACCCGTCATGTAGGACACAAACCCTAGTCCTAAACCTAACCCTAACCTAGCCGGAATCCCGTTGTCCTCCACCCCGCTCACCTCACTGCTAGCAACTCCGCTCCCTGCGACCCGACACCTACGACCGCCCACCACCAGAAACTGACATCGCCACCTATAACCCAGCCTGGTCAATTTAGCCGATGTCGCCTTCCCGAACCCCGTCACCAACACAACCCGTCCACCGCACCCAACCACCAGGACCGCCACCACGGCAGGATCTCCGCCAGTTCGTCACCACCACCACCATCACCAGCATCACCCCGCCACCGGACCGACCATCTCCTCCAGAGCCATCAACGGATCAACACCAGCACCAAAACCCACCAAATTTAAACCAAAAATAACCAAACCCTAACCTGACTTCGACACCTCGTCGCCGGCGTCAAGCCCAGACCTTCTCCGGACCGTCCACTGCCGTGACTCCCGCGGGCGTCTGTCCCCTCCGTGCGGTGCCGCCGCCCCGGATGCCGCCGTCAGCTGGGTGGCCAGGGGATCAGCCGCCGGCCTTCAAGTCCGGCGATCATCACCGACTCCGCGTCGGCTGACCGGAGCATCTTCTCCACCTTGGTCTTCCCTCCGCCGCGTGCGTCTCCCTGCACCAGTGGAACCCTCGCTGCGAACCCGTCGGTCACCCAAGTCCACCGCCGACCTCCGTGCAGTATGCCCTAGCCTCCGCCCCTGAGAGCCCTTCCGATCCACCAGCTCCGCCCGACCGACCAGCTCCTCCGCGCGCCGCCGATCGCCCGACGCCGACCATCTCGCGTCGACGACAGCCCATCCGTCTTCTTTTGTCCGCTTCCTCCCCCTCTCTCTCTCTTCGGCTTCTCTCTCGATTCTTCTTCTGATTTTTTTTCCTTTTTCTCTCCACACTATGGTCCTCTTTAGGAGTGAGCCACCATTTTGTTTTTTTTTGTATTTTTTTGCTTTGTGTTTTCATTAATTCAATACTATTATTATTATTATTATTATTATTATTATTATTATTATTATTATTATTATTATTATTATTATTAGTGCTATTATTATTATTGTTACTATTATTCTTATTATTATTATTATTATTATTTCACAGTATGAGTATAAGTTTTGTTGTTTTCTTTTATTTATTATTATTATTATCATTATTATTTTTATTATAAATGTTTAGTTATGAATATTAGGGTTGTGGTTATTAGTTTAATTGTATTTATTTTTAATATTTTTATTTTTATTAAGTAATCATTTTTAGAATATGTATTATTATTTTAAAAAGGATAGAGCTATATATGTACTTTCAAATTTAGAGTTCGACCTAAAATATTTTCCTAGACTTGTTATATATTTATTTGAAAATATTTTTAATAGATTTCTACGAAAAATCTTACCTTTACAACTTAGAGTTTAGCCCAAAATGATTTCGATTTTCTAATGTACTATTCCTAAAAGTTTATTTTACTAACAAAATCTAGTTTCCAAACATTATAGTTATTTTTCTAAAATCATATAAAATTACTTATCCAATTTCCTTCGACCATCCTTCTGTCTGTGACTAATCCCATATATCCTATTCCCTCGCCAAACCTGTACAACCTATGTCAACCCTAACAAATTCGACTGTTCTGGACCCAATGGAACTGTCCGTGCCACCATCAGAGGTCCCCTTGCATAGTTGTTGCACCGAAGTCGTAGTTCATGCCACCTTGATCATCGCAGCGCACCAGGCGTCCTACCAGGCAAGACACCTTGCCATTTGTTGTTTATTTATTTTAGCTCATATTTTATGCATTGTTCATTATTTTCTTTATGCAAAATAAACTGTGATACATGGCATAACCTGTTAGAACTTACTGTTCATTTATATTTCCTGCTATGTATTAGTTTTCTTACAAATTAAACCTAGATTTAAGGGACCACCTTGTGTGTTGCATTCATTGGCCTTGACACGTTGTACCACGAAGTTGTGTGTCGCATGTAGAACACGGAAGTGCGTGATTGGCTGGCCACCGGTACGTACAAGCCGTACGATAGGAATAACCGCTAATAGAATTGTATGCTAGTTTGACTTAGCGGTTATAGAGGTCTATTGTTGTGGATACAACATAGTAGGCATTGGGCGGGGAGGACAATTCCTTAGCATATGGGCTTCGATGCACTTTCCCTTGTGACCCGGATTCTCCGCTGGAGATACGGAGTTGTTGACCCATGATTACTGACGGCCACTGACGTTCTGCAGAACGTTATGCTCTTATTAATTGGGCCTCTAGTGCCCTAAGGGGGGACTATGCCGATCCTATTTAGCCAGGGCCCATGCGTAGGAAGGATTGTTCTTAACTACATTTCACTTAGAACGGTTAGGTACCTTTATCCGTTAGGTATGAGTACTTTTGGTTTGGGTACTTGTATATGACCGTGGCTTGGAACAATAACTTGTCGCAGATTAGTTTGTCACATCTTGTCCTTGTTTGGTTGTAGGTGTGACTTACTACTTCGATGAGAAGGTATTGAACCTTGTTGGGGTCCGGATACCATATTGGATTCATAACATGGAAAGATACGTCACCGTAAATTAGTTTACCATCTCCTGTCCTTGTTTGGTTGGGGGATGGTACGCTCGTTCAATAGGTGCGTATTGGACTATGTTATAATTCGATTGACTTATTTATTTGAGCAATATTTATTCAGTTTATATGGCATGATATTATGTGTCTTGTTACATCCCTCTGAGGACCTGGTTATCTCGCCAGGTGTGTGCTCTTGTCTTTCACAGGTGCTCTAGCTTTAGTCGTGATCATCGCTACTTCTTCGAGGATGATTGCATTTGGATCGTCTTCGCTTCGCTCGCCAAAATTATTTCTTTTCTCATGTATTTTTCCTTTACTTGTTGGTAGTGGATTTGTCTCCGCCCAACTACATATACCAAAGACAATTCTTTATCATTATATGATATTTTTTATTCATTTATTTTGTGTGGATGAGATTAGTTATGGTTCTACTGCATTTTACAGCTTATGTATTCATACGAGGCTTCCATATATTGGAGTATACTTCGTATAAGTACAGCTGACATGTCTACGTTTCTAGTCCTACGTATTTTGGGACTGGGGCGTTACATGTTTTTGTGGTGGCCCATGCAGGTCAAGATAAATTGTTTGGTTACTTTACCGTACCAAGCAAGCCTGCGTATAGGATTAGAGTCTAGAATCTCATCCACATACTTGACCACTTTCTTCAATCTGTCGTTTGACTCATCGATTGCATCTTGCTTGATTCCTTCTATCATTATCCTTATCTTCCCTTCGTGCTTGCTAAAGATTGACCCTATTAGTTAGCTGTCCCAAACACCATTAGTTTAATTCTTTTAAGTTGGATAGAATGCCTTGTGACCTAGCAATCCCTTGGTACTTGTAAAGTTTAGAGGGCCCTAACCCATCTAGTCAACCAAGGACTTGGACAAGCAGACTATAGGACGACTGTATAGAGGCCAACACAGGATATGACTTAGAATCATTCTGCTTTCTTTCAATCTTAATCCCTCGTGCCTATGTTTTTACCATCTTGACTAATGATGCTAATGTAGCCTAGCTTTTTGCAAGCTTATTCTTTTATCAAGCTTGTTTCACGACATATGTTATTTGGGCATGTCCACTAACATATGGTCTAATCAGAACCGGTGCGTGATGGTCTGATCAACCAAGTGCACTTTGGTTCGCTTTTGTCTATTATTCTACGTGGATGGAACATAATTAAACTTGGCCTTTAGAATCCCATCCACGACTGCCTTGACAATTCCTTTGAAACTTTTTTTTTCTTTTGGTCGTCTTTGAATCACATATTCGTACTCGATAATATCATCTTTGAACCCCTTATTACTTTCGCCTTCGCCTATTTTAGAAGGACGAAGGCATTATACTAGAACTTCCTCTAGCCTTCCTATCGATTTGACCATACCGTATTATTTTTTTCTATGATCTAGACCGCAATTTCTTACGGCATGATTTTGTTATTGATTGTTCCCCATCGATACCCCTTGTGTCTTTTCACCCCCCTATAACTCTTAATTTCGAGGACGAAATTCTTTTAAGTTGGGTAGGATATAAAACCCCTAAATTTTTTACTAATTTTTTTATTTAATTTGGTACTGATTTAGAATTTTGTATTGTACGTCGTGTAGTCGTATTATACGTCGCGCACGAAATTTTATTTTTCGAATTTGCTCGACGAGTGCGATTATGTGCGAGCGTACATATTTTTGAAAAAAAAATATTTTTTTCTATTTTTATAGTTTCAAAATAATATACATAATAATTATTTTGTTATCGTTCCAAAATTTCCAAGTTTGTTATTTTATTTATAAAGCCTTTTATTTCTCACAATTATTAATAAATAAATAATATTTTTATTGTATACTCGAGAAGCATAATTTTGAGAACATTATTTGTGCATACATATATATTTGTAATTATTTATTAGTTTATTTTAAATAATAATATAATTTTTGAAAGTATTATTATTAGTATTTTTAGAAAATATATTTGAATTTATTATGGCCATTTTAAATCTCGATTTGATTTTATGGATTTAATTTAAATAGTTAAAAGATAAAATTTATACTTAAATTGAGTTTAGAGTATCTAGTTTTAAATTAAAAATATTTGGATTTGATTATTGATTTAAATCAAATTAGGTTTAAATATCGTAATCCTTATCTTAATGGGAATTCCCATATCCTATAAATAGGCAGGTACTCCTCCATTATTTCTCCACAAGCTATAATTATTCCACAAATATTTCTCTAACCAACGTGCGTGCATCGTGTCCGTGTTCCACCATCCATCATCTTATTCCATTGTTTACAATTACATCAATTCCTCGTGTCGGACACATCCCCGACACGACTTCGACTCCACCCGTCATGTAGGACACAAACCCTAGTCCTAAACCTAACCCTAACCTAGCCAGAATCCCGTTGTCCTCCACCCCGCTCACCCCACTGCTAGCAACTCGCTCCCTGTGACCCGACACCGACGACCGCCCACCACCAAAAATCGACATCGCCACCTATAACCCAGCCTGGTCAATTTAGCCGACATCGCCTTCCCGAACCCCGTCACCAACATAACCCGTCCACCGCACCCAACCACCAGGACCGCCACCACGGCAGGATCTCCGCCAGTTCGTCACCACCACCACCATCACCAGCATCACCCCGCCACTGGACCGACCATCTCCTCCAGAGCCATCAACGGATCAACACCAGCACCAAAACCCACCAAATTTAAACCAAAAACAACTAAACCCTAACCTGACTTCGACACCTCGTCGCCGGCGTCAAGCCCAGACCTTCTTCGGACCGTCCACGGCCGTGACTCCCGCGGGCGTCTGTCCCCTCCGTGCGGTGCCGCCGTCAGCTGGGTGGCCAGGGGATCAGCCGCCGGCCTCCAAGTCCGACGATCATCACCGACTCCGCGCCGGCTGACCGGAGCATCTTTCCAACCTTGGCCTTCCCTCCGCCGCGTGCGTCTTCCCGCGCCAGTGGAACCCTCGCCGCGAACCCGCCGGTCACCCGAGTCCACCGCCGACCTCCGCGCAGTATGCCCTAGCCTCCGCCCCTGAAAGCCCTTCCGATCCACCAGCTCCGCCCGACCGACCAGCTCCTCCGTGCGCCGCCGATCGCCCGACGCCGACCATCTCGCGTCGACAACAGCCCCTCCGTCTTCCTCCGTCCGCTTCCTCCCCCTCTCTCTCTCTCTTCGGCTTCCCTCTTGATTCTTCTTCTGATTTTTTTCCTTTCTCTCTCCACACTATGGTCCTCTTTAGGAGTGAGCCACCGTTTTGTTTTTTTTTTGTATTTTTTTCCTTTGTGTTTTCATTAATTCAATACTATTATTATTATTATTATTATTATTATTATTAGTACTATTATTATTATTGTTACTATTATTCTTATTATTATTATTATTATGATTTCACAGTATGAGTATAAGTTTCGTTTTTTTCTTTTATTTATTATTATTATTATCATTATTATTTTTATTATAAATGTTTAGTTATGAATATTAGGGTTGTGGTTATTAGTTTAATTGTATTTATTTTTATTATTTTTATTTTTATTAAGTTATCATTTTTAGAATATGTATTATTATTTTAAAAAAGATAGAGCTATATATGTACTTTCAAATTTGGAGTTCGACCTAAAATATTTTCCTAGACTTGTTATATATTTATTTGAAAATATTTTTAATAGATTTCTACGAAAAATCTTACCTTTACAACTTAGAGTTTAGCCCAAAATGATTTCGATTTTCCAATGTATTATTCCTAAAAGTTTATTTTACTAACAAAATCTAGTTTCCAAATATTATAGTTATTTTTCTAAAATCATATAAAATTACTTATCCAATTTCCTTCGACCACCCTTCTGTCTGTGACTAATCCCATATATTCTATTCCCTCGCCAAACCTGTACAACCTATGTCAACCCTAACAAATTCGACTGTTCTGGACCCAATGGAACTGTCCGTGCCACCATCAGAGGTCCCCTTGCATAGTTGTTGCTCCGAAGTCGCAGTTCATGCCACCTTGATCATCGCAGCGCACCAGGCGTCCTACTAGGCAAGACACCTTGCCATTTGCTATTTATTTATTTTAGCTCATATTTCATGTATTGTTCATTATTTTCTTTATGCAAAATAAACGGTGATATATGGCATAACCTGTTAGAACTTACTGTTCATTTATATTTCCTGCTATGTATTATTTTTCTTACACATTAAACCTAGATTTAAGGGACCACCTTGTGTGTTGCATTCATTGGCCTTGACACGTTGTACCACGAAGTTGTGTGTCGCATGTAGAACACGAAGTGCGTGATTGGCTGGCCACCGGTACGTACAAGCCGTGCGATAGGAATAACCGCTAATAGAATTGCATGCTAGTTTGACTTAGCGGTTATAGAGGTCTATTGTTGTGGATACAACATAGTAGGCATTGGGCGGGGAGGACAATTCCTTAGCGTATGGGCTTCGATGCACTTTCTCTTGTGACCCGGATTCTCCGCTGGAGATACGGGGTTGTTGACCCATGATTACTGACGGGCACTGACGTTCTGCGGAACGTCATGCTCTTATTGGTTGGGCCTCTAGTGCCCCAAGGGGGGACTATGCCGATCCTATTTAGCCAGGGCCCATGCGTAGGAAGGATTGTTCTTGACTACATTTCACTTAGAACAGTTAGGTACCTTTATCCGTTAGGTACGAGTACTTTTGATTTGGGTACTTGTATCTGACCGTGGCTTGGAACAATAACTTGTCGCGGATTAGTTTGTCACATCTTGTCCTTGTTTGGTTGTAAGTGTGACTTACTACTTCGATGAGAAGGTATTGAACCTTGTTGGGGTCCGGATACCATATTGGATTCATAGCATGGAAAGATACGTCACCGTAAATTAGTTTACCATCTCCTGTCCTTGTTTGGTTGGGGGGATGGTACGCTCGTTCAATAGGTGCATATTGGACCATGTTATAATTCGATTGACTTATTTATTTGAGCAATATTTATTCAGTTTATATGGCATGATATTATATGTCTTGTTACGTCCCTCTGAGGACCTGGTTATCTTGCCAGGTGTGTGCTCTTGTCTTTCGCAGGTGCTCTAGCTTTAGCCGTGATCATCGCTACTTCTTCGAGGATGATTGCATTTGGATCGTCTTCGCTTCGCTCGCCAAAATCATTTCTTTTCTCATGTATTTTTCCTTTACTTGTTGGTAGTGGATTTGTCTCCGCCCAACTACATGTACCAAAGACAATTCTTTATCATTATATGATATCTCTTATTCATTTATTTTGTGTGGATGAGATTAGTTATGGTTCTACTGCATTTTACAGCTTATGTATTCATACGAGGCTTCCATATATTGGAGTATACTTCGTATGAGTACAGCTGGCATGTCTACGTTCCTAGTCCTACGTATTTTGGGACTGGGGCGTTACACCACCTCTCTAATTAGGGTCGAGATCAGCACCCATCGAGTGGAAGATGGCTCTGTAATGCATCCCGCATCGTTGAACGATATCGGCTGCTCCGGGGAGGACAAGGAGGGCAAGGCGACCTCTTCTCCTGCTATTGAACATTCGACATCGGACAAGGAGGCCAAGACCAAACTATTGGCTTTTTTGTGAAAGTCGTTGATAATTTCCCTGAAGGCGAAGACGTGAAAGAGTTTAGCCCCTTAGCCTATCATGAATTTGATCCTAAATCCCATATGGCTTTTAGGGAGAGAATAAAGAGAATAGATGCTGATCTGGCTGCCCTTCCTAACCTTATCAAGTTTTTGTCAACTACGTTCAGGCAACGCGACAGGCGAACACCCCCGACGTTCTCTTCGTTCTTACAGTAAGCGGTAATTGTGTTGGTGTCTAGTCTTTTGTCTAGCCTATTACCCTAGGCATATGCCCCCTAGGGATTAACCCCCGACTTGTAGGAGCAAGGGCTACCTCCCTACTCCAGCTTCTCTGTTTACAGTTTTCAATATATATATATATATATATATATATATATATATATATATATATATATATATATATATATATATATATATATATATATATATATATCATGATTGTTAGTTTAAATGCATTGGTTTGAGATTTGTGTGTCATGGGATATGTCATGTGTTACATACATAGGGCCAAACACATATAGGGGCATTTGTATTGGAAAATAACTGTCATCAAGTTGAAATTTAGCCACACACATAGGCTAAATTTCAACTTGATACCCTCAACTATCCATGTTTTGTAACTTGATACCCTAAACTTTTAAAATAGTTAACTTAATACCATCAACTATTGAATATTTCCAACTTCATACCCTAAAATCCAAAAAATTCCAAAAATACCCCTGCCCTCCCCCCTCCCTCCCTCTCCGGCGTCCCCCCCCTCCCTCTCCGGCGTCCCCCCCCTCTCTCCCCCGGCGGGGCGGCGCGCAGCAGCAGCGGCGGCCGGAGCAGCAGCGGTGGCGCGTGCAGCAGCAGCGGGGCGGCAGGGCGGCGCACAGCAGCAGCGGCGGCCAGAGCAGCAGCGGCGGACGCGCAGCAGTAGCGGCAGCGGGGCGGCGCACAGCAGCGGCGGCCGGAGAGGGAGGGGGGGGGGGGGTTTGGGAAATAGAGAGAGGGGGGGAGGGCATTTTGGGAAATATATTTTTCAGGGTATCAAGTTGGCTATTTTGAAAGTTTAGGGTATCAAGTTGCAAAACATTGATAGTTGAGGGTATCAAGTTGAAATTTAGCCACATATATATGTTAATTAGGATAAATATATATGTATTACTTGTGTGGGTAAGCTTTGTAGGCTATTTGAGGAGTGTGTGTTGAGGATACTGTTATGATTTTGTGTATGTTGGACCATGGCCAGTAACAAATGAGGGGGTTCTATTTTTGTGTATATTCATGTTTGTTTATGGTGAAGGGTTTGATCTGTGATCAGCAAGTAATTAGATAGCATAGGGTTTCCTGGTTGGTGTTGTAATATGTATGGAGATGTGTGTTAGAGGGTCTGTAGACAGTAGCAGTAAGGGAAACCAATTCTAGTGTGTGTATTAGTCTATAGGACTGTGTGTTTGTGTCAGTTGGGTGTGAGAGTGTGTTTTGAGTAACAGTGAGGTATTAGGGGAGTGGTTGTTTTAGAGTGCCTATCTAGGTTGTGTGTTACCTGTGAGGCATTAGAGTATAGGTTCAAGAGTGAGGAGCTTGTACAGTGCTGTGCACAGGTCAGGGAAATATTAGTATAGTGAGTGTGAGTGCATTACTCGTATGAGTGCCAGTGCACGAGTGTCAGAGGTTGTGTGTTTTACCCTATGGACTGATACCTTGTATTATTAATGTTTGTGAATGGGGTAGCAGGTTGTTACATGTAGGGCTCTATATGCAAGGTGTAAGCAGTGAGCTAACCCCTCCCTGTGTGTATCAGGGACTATGGGAAGTGTAATCTACTAGTGTGTGTTCCTGTTGTGCTTGTGTAGTAGAAGTATGCCTGTGTAGTTAGCAGTACATTAGATGGGTGAAGGGGGTTCCAATTTTGTCTATAGGTATTGGAGATGAAGTGCATTCCTGCAGTGCTGGAATGAGAAGAGGCAGGGTTTGCCTATGTGCAGTAGGTAGAGCACACAAGTGCGTGCAATAGGCAGAGGTATAGGAAGTTTTGTGCGTGTCTGTGCATGTAACCAGTGTGTGTACAGGATGGGCAGGTAGCAGCTAATAGTAGGTCAGTGTGTGTACACACAGGCAGAGGGTGTCATTGACATGAACTTACCTGTATTGTGTTTGAGAGTGTGTAGTGTCTAAACAGTGAGTGTCAAGTGAAACAAGGTAGATAAACTATGTGAGTGTGCTTGTGTATGTGAGCCTACTAGAGTGCTACCTGTGTAGCATGATAGGTTTGAGTGTGAGTGTATTGTGCCCATATCTGTAAAGAGGGAACTGTATAGAGGTGCGGGAATTTAAAGGATTGTACACTTGGGTATCAGAGATAGGCAGGTCCCTGTGAGATAGAGATTTTGGCAGGTGTGTATAGTCAGTGAGTGGTGTGTATCAGTAGAAATGGGTGTGTGTGTGAGGGAGTCAAGGCATATCTGTAGGTAGGTGCAGATATGTTATGAGAGTTAGAAAGTCTCCAGACTTAAGCAATTAGAGTGGTGTACAGGAACAAGGATTGGTATACACGGAAGTGAAAATTTAGTGTCAGTCAGTGGCAAGGCAATTGTACAGCCCTGTCTTCCTGTAGATGGGGGTGTCTATGGGAAGCAGTGTGTGATTAGGCCAGTATGCAAGAGGGATTTTTGTGTGTAGCAGAGGTGAACTAATAGAGTGGGAGATTCTTGTACAATTGTGCAGGAATTGGGGTTTGTACACAGATTAGTGTGTATGTGTGTGTTGGGGGGGTATAGGAGAGCCTATGGTATACCAGACCTAGACACATGTATCAGTGTCACAAGAGATGGTATCCTGTGTATAGGTGTGAGGATGGAGGGGTGTGTAGGTCTGAACCTTAGGAGACATGGGGTCCAGTTTGTGTATCAGTATAAACATGTGTGTGATATGGGCATTACTTCACATCTATATATAGTAAGGGTTCTAGATTTGGGTATTTGGGTACTAAGGTATAGGGTGTGTGTTATCAAGACAGGGAAAAGAAATTCAAATGTACCTAGGTGTAAATACCCATAGATATATGGTCATAGGTACCTGTATGGGTTGGTATGAGAACAAGTAGGCTGGATAGATCATGTCAGCCATAGGGTGGATACAAATTAGTAAGGCAACATGTAGGATAATAAGGACTTAGAGAAACCCATAGAGCCTAGGAGTAAAAAATTAGATTTTCAGTTAAATCTAAATTATTGATTATCTTTTAATTAAACTAATATTGGTTTACTGGACATAGACTCGGATACCTATTCGACCTAGTTTCCAGCTTGGAGTACAGGCAAGTGCATGCACTGATTTTATTTCATTTCCTGATATTGTCTCTATATCTTGATTTAGATATTTCTATCGTGTTTGTGACACTCTCGTTACACATGATTAGAATTTTATGAATTTATTTCATTATTACTCGTGATTCGTATCTTACCGTGATTTTTGTGATTCATGCATCTTACTTACGTGAAATTAAATCCATAAATGCTAAGTGTCGGCGGAGAAATATCTAAGTAGGTGTGAATACCCTATCTGTTCTTCGTGTCTAATCGTATGGATAGCAATCACACATCTCACGTGTGATTTGTCGCATCGTGTGGATAGCAATCGTACATTATAGTGTGCGATTTGCCGTATTACCTGGGCCATTCACATGTCGAACTGGTATTTCAAATAACACCTAGAAGTTAAGGACTTGACATTGTTCACTCTGATTACATCTTTTTACTTGTTTCTCATATTTCACTATTTTGCCTGAACTGCTACTTAGGTTTACCTGTTCACCTGTTTACTTTATTTTCACATATCTTAACTCTTGTTATATGGGCTTTATCATGTTATGAACTGTTATTCAATATTTTATACTTGCTCCAATCCTGACTGGGATAACTATATTTTTAGGCCGTTTCAGAGGCCGCGATGCAGGCAGAGGATGTTTATCCTAGTTTGGTTTTATTTCATATTATTTGGTCTGGATTTGTCTTCGGTATTCATACTTGGGCTATGTTATACTATATTTGGTGACTTGGTGTTTCTCTATATTTGTTGGCTTGTGATTTGACTCTGGATTATGTTTTATGATATATTCTCGAACTCCTTATCAAGTTTTAATGTGATGGAGTTTAGATTCCATATTATTCCTATATCTGATTTATCTTATCATTGTGAGATGATCATTATAGCGTGGATGTGATTTTATCTGTTGTTAGACAGCTTTCTATCGCCAATGCTGCGGCGTAGGCTGGACATGCCCAAAACTCATGCCCGATTTTCGGGCACATGTCGTGACAATTAGACAAGCCCCATGACAAATATACTGAGCATGAAAAGACATAGGCTAGTCTAGATGCACGAGCCATCAATGCACTATAGTTTGCAATTGACAAAATCGAGTTCAATCGTGTATCTACTTGTACCACATCTAATAAAATTTGGAGACTTCTTAAGGTAACTTATGAAGGGACTTCCAAAGTGAAGGAATCCAAAATTAGTATATTGGCACAAGAATACGAGTCATTCAAGATGAAACCCGGTGAGTTAATTACACAGATGTTCACCCATTTCCTTGATATTACTATTCCTCTACAATCTCTTGGAAATGATTACAACAGTTATGAGAAGATTATAAAGGTACTATGGGCTCTAACCAATAATTGGAACCCAAAGGCCACCGCGATAATAGAAGAAAATAACCTCACCACGATGACATTTGAGATGCTTATGGGCAAGCTCATAACCCATGAGCTGGACTTACAAGAAGTTGAAGAGGCAACTCCCAAAGAAAAATCAGTCGCCTTCAAAGCTCAAGCCAGAAGAGTCTCATACAATGATACTGACGAAAAAGATTCGAATGGTGATGTACAGGCCTTACTTATTAAGAACTTCAGAAAAGTCTTAAAGTTTGAGTGATCAAATAGAAAGAAGAAGGACATCCATGAAAGCAACAAAGAAGAATATTTTTTTTGCTTTGGGTGTAAGAAGTCAGGGCATATGAAGAAGGACTGTCCATTAACGAAGAAAACCAGTCCATACGACCGATCAAGATCAAGCAGAAAAGCTACAACTGGTCGAAAGTACGCAAATAATAGCATTTGGCACGAAAGTGAGGCCAATGACTCAGAAGAGGAGGACAGACCCAGTAGTAGTACAAATGTCTGTCTAATGGCATACGATAAGGTATCAGAAAACCCTCTCTATGATGATTTTATATTCGATCAGTTAGAAAATACCTTTAGTGAATTGCTTGAATAACACAAAAATATGTTAGACAAGTATAAACAGTCTCGCAAGGAGATTAAGACATACACAACCGAAGTAGCTAGATTGTCTAATCTTCTTGAAGATATTAAAGAGACATCTACTACCGAAAACATAGAGGAGATAAAAAAAATAAATTAGATTGGACTATCATGAGGCTATCCTTACTATAGAACAAAAAGAACGAGACTATGTCAAAGTGCAAGAGCTATATGACCTAGAGAAGAAGAGACACCTAGTCACTGAGCAAAGACTCACGGATATGACTGCTAAATTCGAAGAGTCTTGTGCTATTTCTAAAAAATTAGAGATCAAATTAGCCAAATAGGTCACCCCTATTACACAACCTAAGGTTAGTCCTAACACCAAGCATATACCAAAAAGGACCAAACCAAAAAGCAATACGTTCCTCACAAATATGCTTTTACATACAGGTTTCCAGGAAAGATACACAAAAAGCATGTTAACACAGAAACAAAGAGGACTATTTCTAAAATCAAATACAAATACTTTGGTGAACACGGGCATATATCACAGTACTGTAGAGCTAGAAAGCTAGTTCACACAAATATACTTGCTTGGATTCCCAAAACTAATCATGCTGGACCCTTGAAGAAATGAGTACCAAAGGTTACATCTACTTGTATTGTAGGTGGACCCTCAACCCTCTCATGCTAAAAGCAAGTGGATCATCGATAGCGGATGTCTGCGGCACATGACTGATGATGCATCCTTATTTGCTATGCTATCAATAAATCCTTTGGCAATAATCTTCGAGGTAATATTATAGGAATTGGTACTATTGGTATGTCTTCCTCCCCAGAAATAAAAGACATTTATCTAGCCACATAATTGAAACATAACCTGTTGAGCATTAGTCATCTGGCAGATAATAGTTATCATATCAATTTTTTGAAAGGAAAATATTCTATATATGAAATGTCTATTGGGAATCCCATATATGAAGGGATTAGAAAAGACAATATTTATGTTTTTTTTTCTAAAACGTAATAACAATGCAGGAAAGTGCCTAGTAGTAAATCAAGATGAAAGATAGCTATGGCACATGAGACTAGGACATGCAAACATGGACACTATCTCACGACTATCGACTAAAAAGCTGGTAAAAGAACTTCCAAAAAAAATTCAAGAGAGATATGGTATGTTCATACTGTGAAAAGAATAATGCAACTAGGTCATCTTTTAAATCCATCAACACTGTAAGTTGTAGAAGCATGAAAAATACAAGACCATGTATCTCACATGAAGAAGACAAAAGAAGCTATGCGCCCACATAACCAAAAGGGGGCTATGCACCCACAGAACCAAAGGGAGTCTATGCGCCCACATGGTCGAAGAGGGGCTCTGCACCCACATGATCGATGAGGAGCTATGCGCCCACATGATCGAAGAGGGTCTATGTGGCCACATTGTTTTCATACAGACCAAACATGCACCCAAGTGTGGGCGCATAAACTTACTCCCACACTATGAGCCCAAGGCAGCAGATCCCTACGACTCAGTCAAACTCCACGATCAATCGTGCACCGAAGCATGCGGCCACGTCAGTCTCCACGAACAATTATGCACCGAAGCATGCGGCCACGTCAACTCCACGTCAACCCTACGATCTACTCACGATCATCCAGTGTCCATGCATCTACACCCTATGCGCCCAAAGGGGTGTTATGCGTCCACAGTAAAATCAGTGTATTTTCCACCTGTGGGCGCATAACAGTCGTTTCAGTGCCAGACGACTATAAATAGAGGGCGTCCCCCTCTACAAAGACAGACAGAACGGGGAGCGTTTCAAGAGCCAAATTGCTGCCCTTCTTGCTAGTGAGCCGAGAGTTAGCAATTTTCTTAGGTTTCCTTCCACTTTTGTAATCGGAGAGTCAACTGAGTAAAGGAGCAACTGCCGCTCGATCTCCATCGTCCCTTTCTCCAGAATTCTTTTTGTACTAAAGGATCCTCAGTGCAGGATCTCTCAGGCGTACTCGATTTGTGGTGCCTTATGCCAATAAGAAAAGACAGCATTTTTCTTCTTTTTTGTGTTTGTCCACAAAAATGGTGACTCTACTGGGGACTACCTTTTTCTCTGACGAGAAGGTGGTGATGCAATCCGATACTGATAAAGTGGGAACCAATCAGAAGATGTTTATCGTGAAGTTCGATCAGCAGGCGTTCGAAGAGTTGCTCTTGAGGGACGGCTCTACTCCCTCAAAATCAGTGAAGCCAAACAAGTCTCGCAAGACTTGACTTCTGAAGGCTCATGGTACATATCCTGCCAGTGTCATAGAAGATATGCAACCAAAGAACTCTGTCACGTGGATGCATAGGCATTCCATATGGGCGCATGGAGCTCCTCTATGGGCGCATAGCTCTGCCATAGAGGCTCTTGACACGAAAAAGGTGCATACTGTTCTGGGCTCTACTAGCCCAGCGATTCCCTCTTGTGCAACCAATAATAGAGTATTCAACACTCGAAACTTGGCAAAAGAAAACACTACGATGCCAAGAATCGAAGTGTTCGATGCTCTGGACAAACTCAGCAAGGCTCACAAATGAAGAAGGTGAAACTGGGAGAAAACATCGCTATTTTCCAAGGCATGTGCCCAGAGTCATGCGCCCAAGGCAGTATGTGGGCGCATGACTCTAGCCAAAGGACTTCTGTCTTTGATAGGCTATGCGCCCAGGGCCATGCGCCTAGGGTTATGTGCCCAGGCTCTGATGACCCATTCTATGCACCCACATCCATGAGGGCCAGGCATGCTGCCAGGACTTCAGAGAAGCAAGCGTCCAAGGGCATGCTCCAGGGTCTATGCGCCTACAGCAAAAAGATAGACCCCACCGCATATAGCACGGGGCTATCTTCAAGGTCATTACGGAACTTAGGTGTGGGGGTTGCCCCTGCACGTTAACTAAGTCTGGATGCGCCAACACCCCTTACAATCCCATATGCAAAGCTCGACGATGCATGTGATATAGGTTTTAAGGCAAAACTCCTTTCCGCTAATTTACGCAACATGATAAATCATAAGCGTAAAGCGAAGAAGGATACTGCAATTCATGGTGTACATCCGTGCATCAGTATTGTCATCAACTGTTGCTGCTCCAAAGTAACGAAAGTGCCTTAGAGGCAGTCCTTGTTTTGACGACTACATCGCTCTGATGATGAAAAGCCGCTATGTGTTTCATCCAAGATGGCTTCATGGGGTCCTCCTTACAGGAGCCCCAATCAAATAAGGTGGACCACTAACCCAATTTTTCTCTCAGTTCTGCGAACAAAAGAAGAAGAAGTCTGCCAATAGATAGCCAGCGAGCTGTTACATCTGAAGGAGTCTATATGGGTACTCGGTCAAGGACGAGATTCCGTATAGATGACGAGGACTCCCAAGCTGGGGGTGATGATCCTTCAGCTGGGGGTAGTATTCCCTCAGAATCTGAAGCAGAAGACCTTCACACTGGGGGTAGCCTTCCAGATGACGATGATCTCTTCGAGTCTGACGGTGACTATCTACCTCCCCTGCCTGAAGACGAGGGTCTTTTCAACTCAGAGACAGACAGTATCAGCACCAGTTGTACTGTCTCCTCAATTCATCCTTGCATGTTATCTACGTACATGGCGGATGGAGAGAGACCTGAAGAAGCTAGTGATCAGACCAACAAGCGGCTAGAGAGTCTTAAAACAACATTTGCCAAGATCACTGATATGCTTACCAGTATCATGGCAGTCCAAACTGCTGTGGCTGTTCCTCCATCTCAACCGAATGTCTCAACACACGTTCGTCCAGCTCATAGCAACAACCCTCCTTCACTACAAAAGGAGTATCATTCCGTTGTGCCTCCTCCAAATCTTGTAAATGCTGGGGGTGGTCCATCGCCAACGACGCCTGTCAACCGTACAATAGCCATTTTCAACATCTGCTCAATCAGCAGGATGCAATTGATTCACTTGTTGCCTGTCTCGATACCATCTCAGACAAAGACGAGCTTCAGAAAATGTGGATATCTCAACCTTATCCTCCTGAATGCGAGAATGCTACTTGCCCTCCTAACTACAAGCCACTGACGCTAAATTCATTTGACGGGATGACTTCTCCTCGCCAACACTTGACATACTTCAACACGCAGACTCTACATTTACCAAGGGACGACCTGTTCTTGTCAAAGTTATTTATTAGAACCTTGTAGGGAGTAGCTTTTGAATGGTTCTGTAGTCTGCCTGACGGCTGTATTAATTCCTTTAAAGATTTGGAGAGGTTATTCCTCAATAGGTTTTATGAGAGTGGCATGCATGTTAGTATGTCTACCCTCATCGAGACCAGGCAAAGGAGGACTAAGTCTGTAATTGCTTTCATCGAACGCTTCAGACGACTAGCATTGAAGATGCCCTTCTGTATACCAGACTCAGAACTTATGGATACTTGTCAACATAACTTTCTTCCTATAGTGAAGTTCTGTCTGGGTATACATAAGTATGATACATGGCTTGCTTTCATCGGGGTTGCTGATGTCACGCCCTTCCCCCGCAAGAGCGATCGTCCTCGCTAAGGCGTGATGCCGCACGGGCCTAGGTTGCGTCCGTGTAAGGCTAAGTCCATAAACGGCCGATTTGAGCTAGGCCACAAAGTCGCACAGAGTGTTCCCATTTACAGTGGAAAGTAAATGAACACAAATTGAAGCGAATTCAAACACTTTATTGACATTCAAGAAGTTTACAAGCGGCGCTAGGCCGAGATTACAAATCGCTCAAGCTCTCTCTCTCTCTCTCTCTCTCTGAAACATAAAAGGCATGCCAAGTGGCTTATAAGATGGAATAATTCATGGCGATGTTCCGATACATTATGTCATGTATATGGTGCTTCAGCTCCGTGCAACGCCCCAAGGCTCCAGAGTTAGCTCCGCGCCTTAGCACGTTCGAGGGAAGCTCCGTACCCGCTGACGTCTTCTGCTTCCTGTAAGCAATCTGTGGGGTTATCAGTACATTGTTATGTACTGGTGGGGAGGCTAGCTCCCCTACAATGCTATCATTACCAAACATGTTCGATTTACTTCTGTGCACCGTCTATCATTCATTGTCTTTCTAATCTTTCCTTAGGGTCAGTTTCATGGCATATTTCATAACCTATCTCGTGTTGTCGAATTCAAGTATTTGCATAGAAATACATGCACGACTTACCCATACTTACCGTCCGGCCTTCCCTGTCCAAAGTAAACCAAGTTAGTCAACAATTCATATAAACTTTCAATGTCGAGTGCGTGTCCCTGCCTCAGGTCCTAGCGCGACATAGGCGTGTTTTCTAACTCAATTTCATGAAGTACTCTTTATCCTTTGGTGTGTTACATTTCAAGCCTGTTCAGAAGGCACTTCATTTAGTTAACTTAGACTACTTTGTTTTAATGCAAGGACTTGCACGTGGATTGCCACCAGCAAAGTCTACTTAATCTATATGCACCGGTCGCTGGCACCACAAGCCATTTTGGACCCTTCCTGCCATGGTAATTCGTAACTATTCAGAGCGTGCGGCTGGTACATGTTGATAGTGTCTTGAAATACTCCTGCACTTACGTCTCCTGGGTGGCCAAGCCCACACCCAGGCAGCCCGTAAGCCCCCTTGATTTCCGTCCGGGCCGGCTACGATCCTCCCTTTAATCGTGCCGCGAAATCCCTTATATCTTCCACCTCCCGTATACGAGAGGATTGTCCACGACCATTTCGTATTAGTTGTCATTTTAACTTAACGGTTGTCTCCGAGCCGTAGGCTAACCCTTATCCATAATGCGTTATCGACCAGGTTGGATTCCGTACAGCGCAGGTAGCGATCCCCGTTGCACGTGCCCGTCATACCTGTCGCTAATCATTCCTTTCTTTCTTATCTTTTATTCATTCTTTCTTTCACTTGTCCGTTCGATCATTGATTCATTCACACATTCACTCATTCGTTCGTTCATTCTTTCATTCATACATTATGCAACTCTCCGTGCGGGAGTCGCCTTGGCGACCCATCGGTCCCGAAGTCTTTCAATGTTGCTATACTCTACTCGAAACGACTATATCGATAGTCTTCCGTTTCATTTTTGTAAACCATTCATTGTTTCATTGCTGAACGCATAAGGGAATTGAACGTAAGCTTGTGCCTTAGCACGAGCGTGGAGCGCGGTACGAGAGTTCTCACATTTTCCATGTTCTTTTCTATGTTCTATACAAGCATACAGGATGGGATTATTCCCTTAGCTAGGTGCATTGGGTCATTTATTAGCATGCGCGATGTTATCGCCTAGCGATTCTAGCAATAGTGTCCGTATTGTTGTGTGTCTAGGCTAAGCAAAGACGGGTTCATCGGAGCCACCCACCTTAGCGATGTTCGCATCGGCCGAGTGATACTCCGAGCGCGCCTTTGAAAGTCTAAGTCTGGATTCATCTTGATGGGACAATGTAACCCTTGCATCGATTCTTCATCAGGTCGATGCCAACTCTTCGGGTCGATGGCTCGTTTGAGTCGTTGCACTTACCGTTTGAATCGACGTTCCGCTAGGGCGGAGCGGGTCATTACAGCTGATGCTGCTGAAAATGACATCCCTAATCTGGAATTGCTGGGGTTAAGGACACCCAAATCTGAAGACAAAAGCAAGCACCCCCAAACTATTCCTATCCGTGGGGGTAAAGGGAAGGAAGTCTTGAAGGTCGACACTTCCAAGGGAGCTTCCAATTCTCAGGGTGCTCCTGACAAACCTAAGGAGATTTTCTCCTTTGACAAAGATGATGTTATTACCATTTTTCACACATTAATGAAGGATAATAAACTGACATTGCCTCCACCACGACGTCCCACGAAGGTGAACCAACTCAACGATCCCAAGTACTGTCTTTATTATCAGTACGTGCACTACTCTACCAAGGATTGTATCGTCCTGAAGAAGAAGATACAACAGCTTATCGACAGCCAAGTGATCAACCTTGAAGCTTAAGACAAGGTCGTATCTTCTAACATAATCTCTCTTCAATTTGGTGACTTTCCTTCCACAGAAGTCCCAGATGGCGTAGTCCCAATCCCCAAGGCAATAATGGAAGTCGTCAACCTGCCACCAGCTTGTAACTCAACCTTGGTGCCACTCACGACAGAACATTGTAACGCCCCAATCCCAAAATACGTAGGACTAGGAACGTAGATATGCCAGCTGTATACATACGAAGTACACTCCAATATATGGAAATCTCGTATGAATACATAAGCTGTAAAATGCAGTAGAACCATAACTAATCTCATCTACACAAATAAATGAATAAAAGATATCATATAATCAACTAAGAATTTTCATTGGTATATGTAGTTGGGCGGAGACAAATCCACTACCAACAATGAAAAGAAATACATGATATAGAAAAGAATGATTTTGGCGAGCGAAGCGAAGACGATCCAAGTGCAATCATCCTTGAATAAATGGAGATGGTCACGGCTAGAGCTAAAGCACCTGCGAAAGATAAGAGCACACACCTGGCGAGATAACCAGGTCCTCAGAGGGACGTAACAAGACACATAATATCATGCCATATAAACTGAATAAATATTGCTCAAATAAATAAGTCAATTGAATTATAACATAGTCCAATATACACCTATTGAACGAGCGTACCATCCCCCCAACCTAACAAGGACAGGAGATGGTAAACTAATTCACGGTGACGTATCTTTCTATGCTATGAATCCGATATGGTATCCGGACCCCAACAAGGTTCAATTCCTTCTCATCGAAGTAGTAAGTCACACCTACAACCAAACAAGGACAAGATGTGATGAACTAATCCGCGACAAGTTATTGTTCCAAGCCACGGTCAGATACAAGTACCCAAACCAAAAGTACTCGTACCTAACGGATAAAGGTACCTAACCATTCTAAGTAAAATATAGTTAAGAACAATCCTTCCTACGCATGGGCCCTGGCTAAATAGGATCGGCATGGTCCCCCCTTGGGGCACCAGAGGCCCCATCAGTAAGAGCATAACGTTCTGTAGAACGTCTGTGGCCGTCAGTAATCATGGGTAAGCTGACCTGCGTCTCCGGCGGAGCTCACGGGTTACAAAAGGGAAAGTGCATCGAAGCCCATACGCTAAAGAATTGTCCTTCCCGTCCAATGCCTACTTTGTTGTATCCACAACAGTAAACCTCTATAACCGCTAAGTCAAACTAAGCATGCAACCTCTATCAGCGGTTATTCCTATCGCACGGCTTGTACGTACTGGTGGCCAGCCAATCATGCACGTCTGTGTTCTATATGCGACACACAACTTCGTGGTACAATGTGTCAAGGCCAATGAATGCAACACACAAGGTGGTCCCTTAAATCTAGGTTTAATGTGTAAGAAAAATAATACATAGCAGGAATTATAAATGAACAATAAGTTCTAACAGGTTATGCCATGTATCACAGTTTATTTTACATAAATAAATTAAATAATGCATGAAATATGAGCTAAAATAAATAAACAGCAAATGGCAAGGTGTCTTGCCTGGTAGTACGCCTGGTGTGCTGCGATGATCAAGGTGGCACAAACTGCCTATGCAAGGTGACCTCGGATGGTGGCACGGACAGTTTCATTGGGTCTAGAAGGGTCAAATTGACTAGGAACGATATGAGGAAGTTTAAGATTTGCAAGAAGATATGAGTACGACTAGCCAGGGACAATATTCAATAATGGAAGAAATTGAGTACAAATAAATATTTGTAATAATTCTAAATATATATATATGAAAACTTTACTTAATCAAAATATTTAATAACTACATTTATAAAGTACTTTGTTATAAAGAAACTATTTTTGAAATTTAGTTATAATTAAAAACTAGGTTTTAGTTTATCCAAAATAGTATAAATAAAAATCTTGGAAAACAAGTTAGGCAAAAATAATAATTATATCAAATATAAGTTTTAAACTTCTAAGGCCATAACTGCTACAAAATAATATAACAATATTTTAGGACTTATAACCCAATTAAGAAAAATAAGGTAGGAGTAGCCTAATAAAATATTTTGTGACCAAATTAATTTAGAAATATTACTATATATTTATTTAACAAAACATAATAATAATAATAATAATAATAATAATAATAATAATAATAATTCGATTACATAATACATAATACAGTAACTAACACCATCCAGAACACAAATAAGAAAATAATAAAAAAAAAACCCAAATAAAATAACTAAAAAAAATGATAATAAAATAACATAAAAGAAAAGAAGCTGTTCTCTCAACAGCACTAAACCGAAAAGAAGAAGAGGTAGAAAGAGAATTGGAGAGAGGGAGTGAGAGAGTAGGCGGTGAGGGCCAGAGAGTGGGGGTTCTCGGTGGCGCAGGCGGCGCGCTCGCCGACGCGGGGCGGCAGGGATGCTGGCGCTCGGGCAGTGGACTCGGCGAGGGAAGCGGGAAGGAGGTCGGAGTGAAGTCGCCGGCGGGGAAAGGGTTTCGGTGGGCGCTGCGCCGGTGGATGAAGGGAGCGGTGGAGGTGCACGTGCGGCGGCCCGGACAAGGACGGAGGAAGACCGGAAAAAGGGGGCCAGGTGGGGGTTTTCAGGCTGTGCGACGCTCCGGCGTGAGGGGTTTTCCGGTGTGGGGAGCGGCGGACCAAGCTGGATGGAGGCGCGTCGGCAAGGACGGGTTTGGGGAGCGTTCAGACGGCTAGGGCACGGCGGATCCGGCCGGCGGCTAGGGCTGCGCGCGCCTTGGAGGCTGCGGAGGGTCACAGATCTGGGCTGTGAGGTCAGGACGGAGGAGCTGTGCATGTGCATCGGCGTAGGAGGCGCCGGGACGCGGTGGACGTCGGCGTCGCCGGAAAGGTCAGGTGAGAGTGTCGATTTCCTTGTTGTTACTTTTGGGCGATGGTGTATTTTGGTCGGGATGGAAAGGAGGGGGTGATTTTCTGTGGAGTGGCAGTGAGGGTGTGCTGCGGTGATGCCGGGATGGCGACGGTGAGGCTAGAGGGTTGCCGTCGGTGGTGGTCGGGTAGTGTACTAGTGGCGGTGTGGCGGTGTCGAGTGGCAGCGGCTGTGGTGGTTTGCTTGGTCAGGGATCGGGTTGGGGTGATGATGAAGTCGGTGGTTGTGTTGTTGGCATTGGCCGGGGTGGCCGGGACAAGGTGAAGACGGCGGTGGTGGTCGTTGGTGGCAGGAGACGGGTACAGCGAAGAAGAGGGCAGCGAACACGACGGAATAGTTAGGAATTGGTGTGGGTCGAGGGGTGTCCGACACGGAATCAATGTATTTGTATAAACATGGAATAAGATATTGGATGGAGGAAAACATATACACGATGCACTGCACGTGCGTGGAAAAATATTTGTTGATTATTGGTGAATGATAAAAATTATGGAGGAGTACCTGCCTATTTATAGGATGTGGGAATTCCCAATAAGATAAGGATTAGTTTAAACCCAAAATAGATAATTTGTAATTTAATTTAAAATCAATCCAATCCAAATCCAAATACAAATCCAATTTAAATCTAATTAAATTTTTAGTTTAAATCAAATGGGATAAATCAAATTTCAATTATTTAACTATTTAAATAAATCCATAAATTCAAATCAAGATTTAAATCGCCACAATAATTTCAAAATATATTTTCCAAAAATACTATAATAATAATTTCAAAAATACATTATTATTTATTTAAAAATAAGCTAATAATTAATCATGAGGTATGTATGCATAATTATTTATACAAAATTTTGCTTTTCTAGTATACAATGAAATATAATTTATTATTAATAGATGATAGAAAAAAAGGCTTAAAATAACAAACTTAGAAATTTTGTGTAATGGCAAAAATAATTATTATATATATCACTTCGAAAATAGAAAACGTTTTTCTAAAAATATGTACGCTCGCACATTTTTGCACTCGTCGAGCAATAAAGAAAAATAAAATCTTGCGCGTGACGTACAATACGTTATTGAGACGTACAAATACTAAAAATTTAATCGGTACCAAATTTATATAAAAAAATCAGTAGAAATTTAGGGGTTTTACAAACATGGTGAGATCATGTGGGTCCATCCAGACCTTGTGCAAGAAATAACGCAGGGGGTAGTGTCTTCCAAAGTAAAGAGGGGCAAGAAATACAAATCATTCCATATGGTGTCTTCTCTCATTTACGAAGTTCTATCTGGCGAGACGCTATCTGGGAAGGCCTACCTACAGACTTATGACCCCGCACAAGAAGATGCAGTACCTTCTAAAGCTCCTGCTGCCCCCATAAGTTCAGAAGCTGGTCCATCTAAGTCCTCAACTACCGACAAAGCTAACCAGAAGGAGACGCGATTTGAAAAGTCTCTGAAGGCACCAACTCCCGAAGGCATGGACCAGCCTTACAACTTTGACATACTGGTACAGCTGGCCAATACACCTGCCAGGTTGTCTTTGTTCGATCTATTGTGACTCTCCAAAGAGACGCAGAAAGCCTTAAGTGAGGCATTACTATATGCCGACTCTTATCTCGCTGAAGTCAAAGCCCCCGCTAAAGATCCCGTCTCCTGTCCTCACTGTAACAACACTATGGAAGTGGTTCCCAACATCATCTTTTTACAAGAGGACATGCTACTAAAAAATAATCGTCATGATAGACCTCTGTACTATACAGGGTATATCGGGGCGATTAAGGTGGATCGGATGCATATCGATCTAGGTTCTTCCCTCAGCATCATTCCTAGAAGTCTACTCCAAATTCTAGGGATCCTTCTGCACAAGCTATCTGCAACCAATACAACTATCATGGCTTTCAATGCTGGGAGAAGCCACCCGCTGGGCAAGATCCGTTTCAAGTACTAGATTGGTGATCTCCGAACGGAGGTTTCTTGCTATATAATCGACGCCAATGTGTCCTACAACGTCTTGTTAGAACGTCCATGGATACACGAGAACATGATCGTTACTTCTACCCTTCACTAGTGCTTCAAGTACATCAACAACGATGGCATCGTAAAGACGGAGTTTGCCGATATCGATCCTTTTAAGGATATTGAATCCTACTATGGAGATTCGGTACTTTACCAATCTCAGCCCTCCAAGGATGATGGAAACGAAGCTGACGATAAAGCTGAAGTGAGCTTATCTGCTAGTGATGGTCCCCTAATTATCCGAGTCAAAGGACATACTACTCCAAAAAGTACTCTAAAGCCTCTCACAATCTGGGTCAAAAAGAAAAATCCTGATAAGGTCAAACCATTGACCATCACTGTCCGCAAAACAACTCAGGTGGAACCTGCTGAAGTCCGTCCTTCCAATCCTGAAGAGTTACCCTATGTGGCTAACATGGCCAAGTCTGTGGCTCCTGTTCCAGACAATGATCCCCTCAATGAGTATATCAACACTCAAAATAATTTACCTTCAGTGGATGATGTTATCCCTGAAGAAGAACTTGCATATTTTCTTAGTAAAGATTTATCTTTGAATTACTCCGATGTTTACCAATCTGTAAACCAGTATATAGATACGATATACACCCTAGAGCATAGCATAGGACCACATCTCTGTATGCCGGTCACGATGCCTCGTCTGCAAGAAAAAGTCTGGCCAGGAGACATCCACTACTTCATCGTTACAGCTAGAAAGAAGGGTAAAGAATTAATTATCTTCAGTCAAATAATTGGTGAAAGAAAGTTCGTTCTGGACTCATACTTCTCCCAATCACAACACTGAAGCTGAATATGATTCTGGAAAAATACAACTTTACCGATATAGTTGGCAGGCCAAGAATATCATCCAGAACATAGGATATGATATAAAAAGCGACCAGGGGCTAAAGTACGGTCAGGGGGCGACGATTGCCAATACGTCACTTTGCTCCTCCCGACAAACCCGAGAACTATTATAAAAAAAATGGTGTTGGTTTGGGTTACGTTACTCCTCCGATAACTCCTGAAGGATCAGACGTCGAAGCGGATCGTTGTTCTCATTCTTCTGATTCCTGCCTCTGGGATTCAGACTCCAGCATTGGAGACATGTTCAAAGCAACTTTGTCTGTCAACATGGTGTCAGTTGACTAAATTGCAGACGATGTCCAATCGATCGAGCTTGAACAATGGGCTCAAAAGATGGATACTAGGTGGGAGTTATATTTCGAATAACGTGAACCACCTACTGAAGACGAAGTCGTCCAAGTTAACTTAGGAGATGAATCATCTCTTAAACCAATCTTCATCAGCAAAAGTCTGTCTGGCGAAGAATGACAATCTCTTATACAGCTTAAAAGAGAATACATTAACTTCTTTGCGTGGAGCTATGAAGACATACCAGACTTGGACCCTGAAGTTGCTATGCACTGCCTAAAAATCTCGTCCAAAGCTAAGCCAGTGAAGCAGCAGCAACGACGGTTCTAACCGGATATCATGGAGGCCATCGAGAGTGAATTCAAGAAGCTTATTTCAAGCAAGTTCATTCACATAGAACAACACCCTGACTGGGTTTCTAACATTGTGCCAGTAATGAAAAAGAATGGTAAAGTTTGGGTCTATACCGATTACCGCAATTTAAACTCTGCATGCCCGAAAGATGAGTTCCCTCTACCGATCACCGACGTAATGATCGACAATACTTGCAGCTTCGAGCGAATGTCGTTCACGGATGGTTCTCATGCTACAACCAGATCAAGATGTTCCCCGACGATGAGAAACAGACATCTTTTCGAACACCGTTGGGGGTATATTGCTATACGATGATACCCTTCGGATTGAAAAATGCAGGGCGACATACCCACGAGCTATGAACACAATTTTTCGTGATTATTTAGGCAAAACAGTAGAATTCTACGTAGATGATATTGCAGTTAAAAGTCGTCTCAAGGGCAACAACATCCAAGATTTGAGAACGGTGTTCGAACTAATGCGTGCACACCAACTCAAGATGAATCCAACCAAGTCTTTTCTGGGAGTCTCCAGCGGCAAGTTCCTTGGTTTTGTTATCACTTCAAAGGGTATACTTCTTGACCCATAGAAAGTGAAAGCTATCCTCGATATGCGTCCCCCAAGAAATCTCAAAGAGCTATGCGGACTTCAAGGAAGGATAGCCTACATCAGACGATTCATTTCAAATCTTTCTGGAAGGTATCAACCGTTTACTTATCTCATGAAGAAAGGAGTGTCTTTTGTCTGGACTGAACAATGTCAACGCGCATTTGACGATATCAAGAAGTATCTCACAAGCCCAGAGTGTTGGTGGCTCCAATAATGGGAAAGTACTTCTTATTTTATGTCCGCACTATGGATCATTCCCTTGGTGCCCTATTAGCTCAGAAGAATGAAGGCGGCCATGAACAGGCAATCTACTACCTCAGTCGCACGATGGTGGGTGTCGAGCACAGATACATACCTGTAGAAAAGGAATGTCTCGTATTGGTATTTGTTATCCAGAAGACACGCCACTATATGTCTGGGTAGACTATCCACATCATATCTAAAGTTAATCCTCTCAAATACTCATGACTAAACCGGATTCTCTTAATTCCTGTTTAACTATATGGACAATGTTGTTAACAACATATGATCTGCTATTCGTCCCTCAGAAGGCAGTAAAAGGCCAAGCGTTAGCTGATTTCCTAGCAGCTCATCCGGTGCCAGAATCTTCCAAACTCTACGATGAAATCCCGGATGAAGTAGTGGAGTCTAACACTACAACTGAGAAAATCTCCATTTGGCGAATGTTCTTTGATGGTGTATCAAGAACAGGACCTAAAGGAAATATCGTGGCCGGAGTAGGCATCGTGCTTGTGTCACCCGACTATCTGGTTATACACCGTACATATTCTCTTGTGGAATCATGTACTAACAACGTGGCTGAATATAATGCTCTACTGATCGGCCTTCAACTGGGAAAACAACTGGGAGTTGACTATCTGGAAGCTTACCGCGATTCTAAGCTAATAGTTAGTCAGGTCCGAGGGGATTATGAAGTTCGTCACAAAGATCTCATCCTGTATCACAAAGCGACAATCGAATTGGCTTCTACTTTCGTTAGATTCTTCATCGAGCACATGCCTCGATTACAGAATATAGAAGCAGATGCTTTAGCCGATCTTGCTGCTTCCTTGACCGTCCCTACTAATACTCAGCATTCGATAACAGTGTCTGGTCGAGAACTATTCTGTGTGAAAGATGCCTTGCATATTCATCACAGTTATGCAACAGAAACAAACATCGACGTTAAAGACTGGAGATTTCCTTTCATAGACTATGCATCTACAAAATCCTTCCTGAGGACCCAAAGGAAGCAATGTCTGTCTAAAGGCGATCCCTCAGATTTTACTATGATACAACTACCAAAATGTTGTACCAACGCTCTTACGACGGGCTACTGTTATGATGTTTATCAGACATAGAAGCCAGACATGCAATCTATGAGGCTCGCGATAGAATTTGTGGTGCACATCAACCAGGCCCCAAATTATAAGATCACCTCAGATGAATGGGTTATTATTGGCACATGATGATAGCAGATGTTGTTGAATATGCAAAGAAGTGTAGGGCTTGTCAGTTCTACGCCGACTTCATTCATCAACCTTCAGAGTTTCTACACCCGACGGCGGCATCTTGGCCTTTTGAAGCCTGGGGCATGGACATCATTGGCCCAATCAGCCCACCATCCTCCAGAAGACATCGGTTTATCATAGCTATAATTGTTTACTTCTCCAAATGGGCGGAAGGTATACCGCTCACTGAAGTAAAGACGTCGAATGTGATCATTTTCATCAAATATCACGTTATCTATCGCTTCGGCTTACTTCGCAGGATCATCCATGATAATGGTCCATAATTTGCGAGCCATGCATTCTATCGGTTCTGCGATAATAATCGAATTCAGAATGTAGCCTCTACTGCTTACAATCCAGTGGCTAATGGGTTAGCAGAAGCCTTCAATAAGACAATCATTAAACTTCTCAAGAAGTTCGTGACTTCAAACAAGCGCGATTGGAATGAGAAGCTCGACGAATGTCTCTGGGTCTATCGTACAACGGTCCGGACTGCAACAGGCAGTACGCCATTCTCTCTGGTTTATGGGAGTGAAGCAGTTCTTCCCCTCGAAATCTGGATTCCCTCTCTTCGAGTAGCCTTAGCTTGTGAGTTGACTATCGAAGAAAGTTACCGTCTACGACTACAAGAGCTGGAAGCGCTAGACGAAAAATGCTTATTAGCTCAACAGCGTATTGAGCTATACCAAGCACGCCTTTCCAAAGCCTTTAATAAAAAGGTGAAGGAAGGAATCTTTCAAGTTGGTCATCTGGTCTTAGCAGTGAGAAGACCAATGGTCATGACGCACAAGACAAAAGGAAAATTCCAGCCTAAATGGGAAGGTCCTTTCGTTATAGAATCAGTATATTCTAACGGTACGTATCGACTAACCAAGCCTGATGGTGACTTGCTCATGATGTCGATCAACGACAAGTTCTTGAAGAAATATTTTGTGTAACCTTCACGAACAGCGTTCACATATACCCTGTTTCAGTCATGTAAATGTACAGTACAATGTTTATGTGATTCGGAAAAAAAAATCATCTAACTATTATCCGTATTCCAAGAATCTGGAATACGCCATGGATAATAGGTCCTTTAAAAAGATTCTCTAGTAGAATTATCTCCATTTTGGACTCTGCCCAAACTTGGTCCGACGAAAACAAGTCACGTCCATATTACCTCTGAACCATTTTTCGATAATTATTCCCCCAATGGGATGATTAAGAAACATTTTACCACGTCCATATAACCTCTGAAAAAAGCATTCATCAAGGATAATCACATCCATATTACCTCTGAATTATCCACTCCTACCTAATGTTATATATCCTTTCACGTCCACATTACCTCTGGTCAGATATAGAACATTCGCTGCTATTACGTCCATATTACCTCTATTAGCAGCTTCTTTCAACTTATTATCTATATTCAAGAACCTTGAATATAAAAAAGATAATAAGTCCACATCATATTCTCCAACGGAATACCCACCAGAAATATCCTTACTACGTCCATATTACCTCTAGTTCTGATATTTCACAAGCTTTATTCATGAGTTTTGAAAGCCAAAAGATTCTTTATTAAAAAATATCTATCAAAAGACGGAGAAAAGAAAAAGATATAAGAGTCTTGACGGCTAAAACAGACAGTTACAAACAAAAGACTTAAGGGATACACAATCGATTGATGCTATCCCTCAGAGCCTTGATTTTAGCTTGAGATTTGACGGTGGCGCGACGACGTGCTTCTTTCTGCCGAGCAGCTTCATCCTCGAAATGAATCAGTTTTATATGCTCCTCTTCCAACTTTATCAGCTGAGCCTTTAATTGGTCTGAAGTTGTGGCAGTCGTAGCAGCCTGAACCACGTAGTCTTCCTGTTCAGATGCAACTGTTCGTAAGTCAGCCTCAAGCTGAGCAATCTCTTCGTGAAGCTGCACAATCTGGTTGTACTTCTCAGCGATCTGGATGGCCAACTTTTTTGTTGAGGCAATACGAGCCCTACCGGCAGCATCAAATTATTCATACTGATCAGCCAGCTCACTGATCTCTTTAGCCAGTGCCTCCTTTCTTGCCTGGAAAGTAGCTTTCTCCTCCTCAATAGTCGCTATCAGAGCCACATCCTCCTCAAGAAACGATGATGTTGGGCTTCGCTGACTGACCTCTCGGAGTTTGGCCACTTGATTTTCCAGGTCAGCCATGACCTTCCTTAAAGCATTAGCTCGCTCTTCACAGCCAGCAATGCTTTCAAGGGTTCACCTGGCATTCAGCGACAGCCTTCACAGGCCCGAAGATGGCATTTCGGTTCAAATCTCCAGGAAGAGAATGTTCAGCATTAATGGAGCTTTGGGGGGTTGGTTGGTCCTCTTGGCTGCGGACCTGGTGTGCATGGCCGGGGACTGCGGCCCTTTTTTTTCTGATTTCCTGGTTGTGGTGGTAGCCTCTCCCGCCTTTGATATGGATGTGCCGAGGATGGAATCCTCGGGGGGTTGGGGAGGGTGTCTTCGGAGGGTTCGACCAATTCTCCTGCGGAGTCCAGATCGGATTCCTCAGGGGATGAAAAGGGTGTCGTCGGTGGTGCCAATCTGGTCTCCTTCCGACTAGAGTAGGAATCTTGCAACAAGGACCTGAAGTCCTCTAAGGGCCTGTTCTGGCCCTAGAATAGCAAGGGCGTCTTCGACGATGACTCCGTGGGAGGCGAGGTGGTCTATGGCTTTTCGAAGTTCTTGGAGGTCTCCTCTGCGGCCTCCGGGAGGGGGGTCGCTGGAGTCCTAAGAGTCCGTCCCGGGGGCCACGACAGAGTTTGCAGGAAGGGCTATGTCTGGGGAGGGGTCAGTCGCATCTGAAATGAGGGCGTTAAACTGGTTGGAAAGAGGTAGATTTGGTGGGTGGTAGGGGACCACTGTGACGCCCCAGAACCAGAATACTGGAGAGCGGGGGCGTACATAGCCAGCTACGTATATTGAAATGAAATCCACCTCGCTATACGGTCACGGCTGTCTAGATATGAGGGTTACTACAAACCAACGGTCTCTTAAGGTCAAGCCTATTGTCTCAATCTCAAACAAATAATATAATTACAAGATGTTAGACCACCAAATATACAATAAAAGGCGTCCCAAATATTACATATTCAGCTGATCATGAAGCTAGTCATACAAAATGCGAGGACTAGCAAGAGCTAAGTCATATATGATCAACCCTAGGATTTGTTAATCATGTTACAGCCCGTAAGCAGACAGTAAGTAAATGTGCATCGAGCTAACAGGTGCTCGGCGGCTAAACGCCTCAAAAGAATAATTTTACAATAGAGTGAGCGAAACAAAATAGAAAACCCACTCGTAGCCCGGATTCCTTCTAGTCGCCACCAACGGGCTGGAGGTTCTGTAGATCCTCGGGTGCTGCTCCGAAATCTGGCCACACAAAACTAGTTGGGTCAAACCCCAGAAAGAGCAAGTGCCACAAGGAGGCCACGAAATAAGAACAAAAGCCAGCATATCAGAACATAAGAAAATGAAAGAAAAGTACAAGTAATAAAGAGTACAGCAGGACAATGAACGACTAGGGACGTGGAACCGTTCCGGGAGCCAGGTTACAACCCTTAAACCAAACAAGGACCGGGGTTGTACCCTTCGCTTGAATAGCACTCTGTCTCTACCCATTTATTGTTAAAGATAAGTAAAACAATCATGCTCAGAAGTACCAGGTACGGGGACTAGACAAGACTTAGGCCATGCTGGACACCATCTATTCACAAGCGGCCAAGCAATTACTGCGGCTTACTACTTTAACTAACAAGGATTATCACAAGCCTAATTACTAACAAGATGCAATGAGAATTCCCCAGTCCCAAGCCCTGCAGACTATCTAGTTATCCTTCCGCGGGTTGAGAGTATGGTTGGGTACATCGCCCAGGAGACGATATACCCTTAGGTGACTTAGAGGTGCAACACATGACAGTGTGCTGGAAATGTGCTCTACTCGTCGGCAAGCTACAAGTCCATTAAAGCGCCCAGATAACGAGATTGCTTGTGAATGGAAATTCTCCATGTTCTAGTTTGATCTAATCATTTGCCTAATCCATATTTAGTGCAAATCCCTGGCCATGGTACCCAGGGAGTCACGTCCTAGGCATGATGCTAGACAAGACAAGTAGATTGCACAAGCAACACGAAAGAACACCCATGGTGTCAGGGGCAAGTCAAGTTATGTTAAGTTAAGCTAGCTGTCGCAACAGCATTAAGTTATCAGGTTACCAAGTCAAGTAAAGTCAGGAGTGCGCCACGATGGGCCACTATCAAGTTATCAAGTAAATCAAGTTATAAGTTGCGGGTTACAAGTTTTATCTCAGGTTATGGCCAGGATCAAGAAAGCTAGCCACAAGTCAATTCCTAGAAAATTCATGTCAAGACGTGTCGGGTCAAGCCCAGTCGTGCTGTGGGCAAGAAATCTCAGAAAAACACAATTCAACAAGGGAAGGCAAGACCAAGGGAAATCCAAGGGACACCATGGCACAAGGTGTGCTAGGTCAAGAGGCAGTCCAAAGGGCGCCGGGCAAGGGCTCGGGCTAGGGGGCGCGGTGGCGCTGCCACTAGGGTGCGCAGGAGGCACAGCCGCTAGGGCGCGCGGAGTCAAGCGCAGGAGGCAAGCGCGCAGGGGGCAAGCGCGCAGGGGGGGCAAGCGCGCAGGGGGCAATGCGCGCAGGCGGGCAGGCACCAGGCGCACAGGGGCGTGCGCGTAAGCGGGCGGCGGCCAAGCACGCAAGGGCGCGCGCGCAAGCGGGCGGCGGCCAGACGCGCAAGCGGGCGGCGTGATCAGCTGGGCGCGCTCAGGCGCAGGCCAGCAAGCGCCCAGCACAGCGCGCGCGGGCGAGGGCAGCGCGGTCAGCGACCAGCGCTAAAGAGCGCGGCACGGGAAGGGCAGCACGGCGCTAAACAGCGCGGCTGGAGGGGTTTTCTTCTCCATTTGTTGAGAAGGAGCTCCAATGGGTTCCAAAACTTCAAAATACCACAACTTGGCCATCACAACTCCAAATCCGGATTTGTAAAGTTTTATCTTGGGTGAAATTTGATTCTCACCAATATAGGAACATCAAAACCCACAAAAATCCAACATAAATAGATCAAAACCATATAAATCCAAAAATAGGGGAAACTTAGATCTATGGAAATCCATGGACCAAAACCAAAAACGACAAGTTCTAATGTTGTTTCTAGAGAGCTAATCTATCTAATGGACAAATCAAAATGGATTCTTGTTTTATGGCAAGGTGCACTTGCCTATGGGTGGGGTGTTGTGTGGAAGAAGGAAGAAGAAGAAGTTAGAAATTAATGGGGGAAGTAATAAGGAGAGAGAGTGGTTGGTGGGGATTTAATGAGGGTGGTTGTGGTGGAATGAGGGTGGAGTATAGCTAAGGTGTTCCCTTGGGCTTAAAATCAAACCAAACCAAACCAAACCAACTAAAACCGAGCCGAGCCGAAACCCAAAATACGAGAAAACCCAAAATTCCATAAGTCAAGAAAAATAAAAATACATGGCAAAATCCAACTACGAGCATGAATACGAAATACGGGAAACGGGGGTGACAACTCTACCCTCCTTAAAAGAATTCCGTCCTCAAAATTTAATCAAGGAGCTAGAGATTGCCACGGCAAGCTACACTAAGCAAACAATCAAACAATCATACATGCAAGCAAGGGAGGGAAAGCATAAGGCATAAGGAAGATATTATACCTTACGAGTCAAACAAGTCGGGATATCGGGATCGGATGTCATCCTCACGCTCCCACGTTGACTCACCTAGAGAGTGATGACACCAAGCAACACGGACTAAGTTAATAGTCTTGTTCTTGAGTATCTTCTCCCTTCGGTCCAATATAGACACGGGCCTCTCCTCATACGAAAGGTTGGTACCAACAACCAATTCCGAATGGTCCAGGATATGGCTTGGGTCCGGGATGTACCGCCGTAATTGGGACACATGGAATATATCATGCACCTCACTTAGCGACGGCAGAAGAGCAAGACGATAGGATACATCACCTACTCGCTCCAGGATATCGAACGGCCCTATATACCTAGGACTAAGCTTTCCCCGCACGCCAAAGCGAATGACGCCGCGGTTAGGCGAGATCCTAAGGATACATGGTCGCCGATAGTAAACTCTAAGGGACGCCTGTGAGCATCGGCCCAATGTCGCTGGCGATCTTGGGCGACTCGAAGATGATCCCTGACTTTTCTGACTACTCCAACTGTCTGGGCAATCATTTCTGGACCGAGCATCTGCCTATCTCCAACATCATCCCAAGCTAACGGAGATCTGCACTTCCTACCATACAGTGCCTCGAACGGAGCCATCTGAATGCTGGCCTGGAAATTGTTGTTGTACGAGAACTCCACTAGGTGCAGGTGATCCTCCCATGAACCACCAAAGTCAAGTGTACAAGATCTCAACATATCTTCAAGAGTCTGGATTGTGTGTTCCGACTGGCCATCTGTCTGCGGGTGATAAGCTGAGCTAAACTGAAGGTGAGTTCCCAAACTCTTTTGCAAGCTGCGCCAAAAGTGTGACATAAACCTTGAATCTCAGTCCGAGGTGATACTGACAGGCACACCGTGAAGCCTGACAATCTGCCAGAGGTACATCTCTGCCAACTGGGCCGTAGACTGACCAACTCTGAATGGGAGAAAATGAGCGACCTTCGTGAGCCTGTCAACTATAACCCAAATAGCATCTCTACCAGCTGGGGATCTAGGCAATCCAGTCACAAAATCCATGGTCACATGCTGCCACTTCCATTCTGGAATCGGCAAGGGCTAAAGAAGTCCAGCGGGCCTATGATGTTCAGCTTTAACCTGCTGGCAAACCAAACATCGAGAGACAAACCAGGCTATCTCCCTCTTCATGCCATTCCACCAGAAATGCTGACGAATATCACGGTACATTTTCGTGCCACCGGGATGAATAGAATACTGTGAACTGTGAGCTTCTGCCATGACCTCCTGTCTGATATCTCCACTGGGTACACAAAGACGAGTGCCGTGTCGAAGTGTACCATCTTCATGGATACATAACTCTGGCCTTCTTCCTGCCTCACACTCTGCTCTGAGTCGCTGAAGCTTGGAATCTGATGACTGCGCTCTCCGGATCCTCTCAACTATGCTGGATTGAACCTGTAGACTGGCCATCAACGCCACATTGGTAGGAAGAACCACTTCAATTCCTATCTTCTGAAGATCTGCCAATAATTCTGGTTGTGCCGTTAGGAAATAAACTCCGGCTCTCCTGCTCAACGCATCTGCTACAACGTTGGCCTTCCCTGGGTGATACTGAAAATCCACATCGTAGTCTACCAATAGTTTGAGCCATCTTCTCTGCCGCATATTAAGGTCCTTCTGGGTGAAAAAATACTTCAGGCTCTTGTGATCAGTAAATATCTCCACTCTATCTCCGTCCAAGTAGTCCCGCCAAAGCTTAAGTGCAAACACTACTGCTGCCAGTTCCAAGTCGTGGGTCGGGTAATTCTTCTCGTCATCACGAAGATGACGTGATGCATAAGATATTACCTTCCCATGCTGCATCAAGACACACCCCAATCCTCTGCCTGAAGCGTCGCAATAAACTGTGAATCCTCCGGTCCCATCTGGAAGTGTGAGAATGGGAGTCGTTATCAAACCTTGCTTCAACTTCTCAAATGATTCCTGGCACTCTGCTGTCCAAGCAAACTGCACATCCTTGCGGGTCAACTGGGTCATCAGCGCTAAAATCCTCGCAAAATCTGAAACGAATCGTCGGTAGTAGCCGGCTAATCCAAGGAAGCTGCGAACCTCTGCCACTGAGCTAGGTACTGGCCACGTCTCGATAGCCACAATCTTCTGGGGATCCACTTCCACTCCTCCTCGGGTAATGATGTGACCCAAATACGAAATACGATCGAGCCAGAACTCGTATTTACTAAACTTGGCATACAACTGATGCTCTCTAAGCATCTGAAGGACGATTCTGAGATGCTGCTCGTGCTCTGCCTCGCTCTTACTATAGACCAGGATATCATCTAGGAACACGATCACAAACTGATCCAAGTAAGGCATGAAAATACGATTCATGAGGTCCATGAATACGGCCGGCACATTGGTTGCTCCGAATGGCATAACAAGAAACTCCCAATACCCATATCTCGATCTAAACGCTGTCTTCGGGATGTCCTGCTCTCTGACTCTAATCTAGTGGTATCCTGACCGCAAGTCTATCTTCGAGAACATTGAAGCCCCTTTGAGTTGATCAAACAAGTCATCTATCCTCGGGAGAGGGTATCTGTTCTTGATTGTCACTGAGTTCAAGGTACGATAATCTACACATAACCTGAACGTACCATCCTTCTTCTTCACAAGAAGCATCGGGGCTCCCCAAGGCGATCCACTTGCACGAATGAATCCCTTGGTCCTCAATTCTTCAACCATCTTGTACAAAATCTCCAACTCTGAAGGCGCCATCCTGTAGACTCTCTCTGATACTGGTGCTATCCCGGGGATCAAGTCTATAGTGAACTCAATCTTCCGCTCTGGCGGCATCCCTAGAAGTTCTTCTGGGAAGACATCTGGAAATTCTTCAACTATCCGGGGTAACTGCACTGCTGCTACTGCCATCCGCAATACTGGGGAAGATGGTTCCACTGCGTCTCTAGAAAATGAAAACTCTGGCTTGCCTGGAATACTAAAGACAACCCTGCCAACATGGCAGTCTATCCTAGCATACTAGTTCCTCAACCAATCCATGCCTAAGACTACATCATAGTCTGTCATAGAAAATTCTGTAAATCTAGTGGAGAACTCTCTACCGCTAACTACGATCCGACACGAGGAAAACACTCGATCTACTCCCACAAGACCATTACCAGTAAGTATATTGAGCCTCACTGATAATGACTCGGGCTCCAATCCTATCCGTGTCGCGAATCGTGCAGACATGAATGAATGCGATGCACCAGAATCAAATAATACCAAAGCTGGAGAGGAGTTGACGAGAATAGTACCTGCCACTACCTCACCTGGTGCAACTTCTTCTTCCATAGTCATCATCATGGCCTGACCCTGTCCTCTAGCTACGGGTCCCCTCTGCTGGAAACCTCTCTGAATGTTCTGCACTTGGGCTTGGGTGTATTGCTGCTGGTTCTGCTGATGAAATGCCTGGGCCTGGGGCAATAAGGGCCTCGGGTACTGCTGCTGCTGCATAGGTGCTGGTCCCCTAACCGATGGACTGGTTAGGTTAGAAGAGGATGAACTACCCCTATTCGGGCAGGCTCCTATTTTGTGATCTGCCGCTCCATAAGCCAGGAACAATCCCTGCGCCCTGCGACAATCTGCCACAACGTGCCCTGGCTTCCCGCAATGAGAACATCCCATCGCAGAAGTCTACTTCTGCTTCTGCTGCTGCGGGTACGTCGAGGTTGAATGCTGAACCGACGTTACTGAGGCCGCCCGCCTCGGAGTTCCAATGGTGAAACCCCTTGCTGCCGGGACTGGAGCTGATGATTGGTGCATCTGACTGTGGGATTGCTTCCTACCTCCGGTCCTATCCACGATCCTCTGGGAGGTGTACTCATGCCTCCTAGCTGCTCTCAAAACTGCATCAAACGTCTGGTGCTCGAACTGCTCAACCGCCAACAAGATCTCCAAATACAGTCCCTACTGGAGCCGCTGGGCCCTATCAAACTCGGTCGCCACCAAGGTGGGGGCAAACCTACTGAGTCTAGAAAACTCAGATGCATAAACGTTGACCGTTCTGCCTCCTTACTTCAAGTTGCTAAATCTCGTCTGTAGGTCGTACCGAGCTACAGCATCAAAATACTTCGTCTGGAATCTTTTTCTAAACAACGCCCAAGTGACTGGCACCGCTAATCCCACGGCCTGCGCCGCCCACCAACTGCGAGCCAAGTCCAGCAACTATAGGCGTACCACCGCCACCTTCTCATTCTCAGGTGTCCTAGCTGCTTCCAGAATCACCTTGGTATCTTGAAGCCAAGCGTCCGCGGCAATCGCATCTTCGCTGCCATCAAAGAATTGAGGGTTCAAGCACTTGAAGCTGTTGGCCGTGATGTTCCCTGGATGACCGCCTCTGGTCAAAGCATCTGCCACTACCTGGTGCAAGGCGTCTCCTCTACGATCCTGGAAAGCTATCAAGGTCCTGATGAGACCTACCAAGGTGCCATCGTCAGGCTCGGCGGGCTGGACGGGCCGGATTGGTGGTTCTCCTCCGGTAGGTACAACTCTGGAGGCTACTCCAGAATGCTGGACTTGATCTCCAAGTTGCGGCTGGTCCACGGGAAGTGCTCCACCTTGCTGATCGGTGGGGTCAGGTACAATGCCGCTGAAGAAGACGATACAGAAAAATAATATGGAAGGACCAGGACAGATCAACGATACAAGCACATGATCAGGGCAAGAATCCAGAGATTCAGAGGATATGAACGAAGATCAAGGACCAGTACTGATTGAGACATCTATTTGGTAAACCCTCACATTCTTGAATGCCAAGACCTGCATGGGCCACCACTTAAACCATGTGACGCCCCAGAACCAGAATACTGGAGAGCGGGGGCGTACATAGCCAGCTACGTATATTGAAACAAAATCCACCTCGCTATACGGTCACGGCTGTCTAGATATGAGGGTTACTACAAACCAACGGTCTCTTAAGGTCAGGCCTATTGTCTCAATTTTAAACAAATAATATAATTACAAGATGTTAGACCACCAAATATACAATAAAAGGCGTCCCAAATATTACATATTCAGCTGATCATGAAGCTAGTCGTACAAAATGCGAGGACTAGCAAGAGCTAAGTCATACATGATCAATCCTAGGATTTGTTAATCATGTTACAGCCCGTAGACAGACAGTAAGTAAATGTGCATCGAGCTAACAGGTGCTCGTCCGCTAAACGCCTCAAAAGAATAATTTTACAATAGAGTGAGCGAAACAAAATAGAAAACCCACTCGTAGCCCGGATTCCTTCTAGTCGCCACCATCGGGCTGGAGGTTCGGTAGATCCTCGGGTGCTGCTCCGAAATTTGGCCACACAAAACCAGCTGGGTCAAACCCCAGAAAGAGCAAGTGCCACAAGGAGGCCACGAAATAAGAACAAAAGTCAGCATATCAGAACATAAAAAAATGGAAGAAAAGTACAAGTAATAAAGAGTACAGCAGGACAATGAACGACTAGGAACGTGGAACCGTTCCGGGAGCCAGGTTACAACCCTTAAACCAAACAAGGACCGGGGTTGTTGTAACACCCAGTTTTCCAGTTTGAAGGTAATTTTGAAATTTTGTAATTATAATTATTATTTATTTATATTTAATTCATATTATGATTCTTGGTGATTTTTAATCTTTTTAAACTATTTAAAATCATGACTTGCGATTAGGGTATTTTATTTATCATTTCTAGTTTGAGGGTATTTTTTTCATTTTAGGGTTATTTAAATTTATTAGAATTTATTTGAATTTATGGGAATTTTTAGAAATTATTTTGGAATTGTTTGAATAAGGGTTGACTAGGTTGACTTTGACTAGCTTTGACTTTGTGACCTAACCCTAGTTAAGTTGGACTTGACTAGATATGAGATCCTAGGTTAAGTTAAGTTAACCATACTCTAGTTAGGGAAACCAATTAGGAATATTGAGATTTGAATAGAAGGATTTCGACCACAAGTCATGACTTGTGATTTCTAAGTCATTGATTTATGACTAAGCCCAAAGCCCATTAGTCAAGTGCCCAAACCCTAACCCTAACATTTTTGTCCAGCCAACCTAGGGATTCTCCTACTATATAATCTCTCCCAAAAGCTAGGGCTAGCCTCTTCTTTAGGAATTTATTTTAAGAGAAGAAAGAGGTGAGTCTCCATGTTCAAAAATCCCTAGAAAATCCATTTCTCCTCTTTTTTAATCCAAACAAATTGCAATAGGTTCTAATTATTGTTTTCTTGCTGTTGGAATTGGTTGTTCTCAGTTTTCTATCAATTTGGAGGAGTTTGGCCATCAAGAGGAGCACCTCTTTGTGGAGCTTTTTGAGGCTTTGGGTACTCTTAGGTAACTCTCTATCCACACCATAGAATCCTGAGATTTTTGCATCATTAGGGAGCCCTAGACCAAACCTAACAGTAGGAATAGGAAACCCTAAGTTTTCGTGTCCTTTCGTGTCCAAACAGGACACGTATCAGTGCACTGTTCTATGTGTTTGTGGAAATGCCACTGTAGAATCGATTGTGTTATTTTCAAAATATTTTTGAATGGAAAATTGCGTTTTGATGTCGCTTACACGATTTTGATCTACTAAGTTGGATTCGTGCACGTGTCGTGTCGTTTTGGACACGCGTGCACACGCTTGGCACACGCGCGCGCGCGGCCTGGCGGATCCCCTGCTACTCGGGGGTTCCACAGGACACGACACTTGATCTTTGGACACGAAATTTTGTGGGGACTTAGGGGCACCTTCTGTCATCACGCTCACAAATTTTCGTTGGATTTTATGGTCGGGTTGGGGAGTAATCGACTGTGCACGGGGAACGCACTGTACTGTGCACAGTGTGTGTCTAGCCACTGATACAGCTTCGAATAGCTGGACACGACACACACTGACACGATACAGGTTGAAACACACCTAGACCTACCCTAGGTGCACCTACTGACACAAGTACGAGGCCTGGGTTGGCATGTGTCGGGTGCACGACACGCGTGCATACCCGTACGAGACTGCCCAGTTTCCCTGTGTCCAGTTTTATGTTTTGGTGTTTTAAATTGTTTGGACACATTTGTGTCCTCGTACTGGGACACATTTATACTGTATGACACGTATACGACCTATATTTGAATTACCAACCATGGGTGTGGCATTTTAGCTCGATTTGAATTTCCATTCTCAAATTTCCCAATTTACAGATACCTTAATATCAGTCCTTATTCACTGTTTTTTTTTTCCAGATTTGAATAAATGAACTTTGGCAATCTTTTTAACCCATTAAACACTGATGTTTGCATGATATTAAATCTCTAACTTGTTCACCTATGTGTTTTCTAGTAGTATGTCGAATTTGGATTGATTAGGGTGTGGGTTGGACTCAAAATCTGAGTTTACTAGTGGTGGACTGTTTCTAACTGTTATGGGTTCTATTTTGAACTGATTCTTGAGTTCCTTGTGAACTGTAAATTGTGTTCCCTTAATGTAATTGACCTGGGCTTTAGGTGTTTCAAATTGGGGTTGATTTGGATGTGTTGGGGTTCAAAAACCTGGAAGTTCAACTAGGGGAAAAACTGTTTAATGGTTTTGAGTGTTAATATGAGTTTGGGTTAACTGTACGAATCAATGTTTAAATATGAGAATAGGTGGCTGTCTGGGGTGGTTCATGTCATGAACTGGTTTCCTAAGTTTTAATGAAAACCTGAATTCCACATAGGGACTGTTTTGTATATTTCCTGTACTATTTTCATTTTGCATATTGCTGCACTCACACACATTCACTCTCATGTGACACTCTACACACACACTTTCACTTTCCTGTCACACTTTCTCAACACCCACACACTCATGTTATGGCACCACACTCTCTCTCATACTCCCCTACACTCACACACACCCATGTACTCTCAAGTCACATGCACAACCCTCATGTTCACACTCACACCCTCCCTATATATATATCCTATTGTATATGCATATAATGTAATATATATATATAATGTAGTGTATATACAATAATGTAAAATGTGTATATGTGATATATAATATGGTTTGTGTATCCTATAGGTATCTAATGTTGATATTTTGCAATAGGTTATAGGTTATGTAGTATAGATATGTCTCAAGTATAAGTGGCTTGTGTGTGTGCACTATAAATATGTATCACATATATATATGTGGGTTATGGTTAAGATTACAAGGAATATCTATAGTGTATTGCTTAGATATGGAATTGGCATGGTGTATGTGTTTGGTTTGGCCTAGGTAGAATAGCCTATGGCATGTGTATGCATGTTTGACTAACAGGCCTAGATTGGGCTTGTATAGCTTTACTAGACCTAGAATAGACTTGCTAGACTAGTTTGACCTAGTGTGGACTTGTTTGACCTAGTTTGACCATAGTTGACCTAGTTTGACTTCTAGGGTTGACCAGAGTTGACCAAGAGTTGACTTTGGCCTAGATTGACCTAGATCCATGTAGAATGCATAGTAGTGCTTCATTTTACCATTCTGGACTTGTTGTGACTTGTGCTGTTCTGAATAGGAGCCAGACACCACTCCTCGGACAGTACTTTTCAGTTGGACACTCAAATACCAGACGAGCACATTCTCTGATCATTTCATATCCTGCTTAGAATTATTTCCTGCATTAAATTACTTTACTTGATACTGTCACGTTGGTCACACGGATTAGTACTATATGGATCCCTTCTTGAGATGTTATCCCTTCAGGGAGCATCGGGTACTCTATGTTCTGTGCGTTTCACTTACATGGCGTATCACTATGCTTCTATGGTTCTTTGATCACTTGTGACATATACTCTTATGATCACAGAGTCTTCTTTGAATCCTTATCCCATTTATTGGGTTTTCCAGAATCCCCATTTATAGGACTACTATGTACCACCCTTCGGGGGCCGTTACATAGAATCATAACATAACCTGG
This sequence comes from Iris pallida, assembly GCA_029216955.1. Lineage (NCBI taxonomy): Eukaryota > Viridiplantae > Streptophyta > Magnoliopsida > Asparagales > Iridaceae > Iris > Iris pallida. Next base: position 15,741,496 of record JANAVB010011999.1, read on the forward strand.
TTGGATCTTTGTGTATTAATTGGGGGTACGGGGGAGTAGAAGTAGACATGTGAATAATATCCAAGTAGTGTAGCATCAGAATCCTTCCATAGTGTAGCATCAGAATCATCCTATGCCATTTACATGTCTATATTATACTCTGACTCACTAGCCACTGTTAGTTCTTTACTTATAGTAGATATTTCTATTACAGTTCTCTCTCTCTGTTTACATACTGCACTTCTTTCAGTACTTGTATCTTACTTTATTGCATGATTATATTTTCTAACCTGCTATGAACTGTTGAGATGTAATGTACTCGCTCCTGTCCTGACTGGACCTGTTGAAAATATTATAGAGGACGAGGAGGAGGCTTGCATGGACACTTTCTACGGGGCAGCCTTAGATGACACTTGCGAGCTGGACCCTCAGGAGGACCCAGCTCTAGCTGAGGATATCACCCCCATTGCCTAGACTAGTTTAGTTAGGCTTATCTTACTTTATGCAGTCTTGAGACATGTTTAGCTAGACTTTATTCTGAGTTCTGAGTTGTATATATTCTTTCATTCTGTATCTGAGACCATGTACTTCTGGATATTGCTGGGATTATCTTAGACTACTTTTCATCTATTTATTTCCTTGAGTTCTATTTCACATCGTGCTATCTCTTCCTTAGTTGTGATTGAGTTTTACTGCTATGTCACCCCCATTCGGGGAGTATAAACTGTTTAGAGATATATTGCTAGATGATTGTTGACCTAGGACAGCGTTCTACCGCCGACACTGCGGCGTAGGCTGGACGTACCCACGTCTCGTACCCTTACTCTAGGGTGCGGGTCGTGACAGTTGTACCCTTCGCCTGAATAGCACTCTGTCTCTACCCATTTATTGTTAAAGATAAGTAAAACAATCATGCTCAGAAGTACCAGGTACGGGGACTAGACAAGACTTAGGCCATGCTGGACACCATCCATTCACAAGCGGCCAAGCAATTACTGCGGCTTACTACTTTAACTAACTAGGGTTATCACAAGCCTAATTACTAACAAGATGCAATGAGAATTCCCCAGTCCCAAGCCCTGCAGACTATCTAGTTATCCTTCCGCGGGTTGAGAGTATGGTTGGGTACATCGCATAGGAGACGATATACCCTTAGGTGACTTAGAGGTGCAACACATGACAGTATGCTCGAAATGTGCTCTACTCGTCGGCAAGCTACAAGTCCATTAAAGCGTCCAGATAACGAGAGTGCTTGTGAATGGAAATTCTCCATGTTCTAGTTTGATCTAATCATTAGCCTAATCCATATTTAGTGCAAATCCCTGGCCGTGGTACCCAGGGAGTCACGTCCTAGGCATGATGCTAGACAAGACAAGTAGATTGCACAAGCAACACGAAAGAACACCCACGGTGTCAGGGGCAAGTCAAGTTAAGTTAAGCTAGCTGTCGCAACAGCATTAAGTTATCAGGTTACCAAGTCAAGTCAGGAGTGCGCCACGGCTTGCCACTATAAGTTTATCAAGTAAATCAAGTTATAAGTTGCGGGTTACAAGTTTTATCTTAGGTTATGGCCAGGATCAAGAAAGATAGCCACAAGTCAATTCCTAAAAAATTCGTGTAAAGACGTGTCGGGTCAAGCCCAGTCGTGCTGTGGGCAAGAAATCTCAGAAAAACACAATTCAACAAGGGAAGGCAAGACCAAGGGAAATCCAAGGGACACCATGGCACAAGGTGTGCTAGGTCAAGAGGCAGCCCAAAGGGCGCCGGGCTAGGGCTCGGGCTAGGGGGCGCGGTGGCGCTGCCACTAGGGTGCGCAGGAGGCGCAGCCGCTAGGGCGCGCGGAGTCAAGCACGTAGGAGGCAAGCGCGCAGGGGGCAAGCGTACAGGGTCAAGCGCGCAGGGGGCAAGCGCGCAGGGGGGCAAGCGCGCAGGGGGCAATGCGCGCAGGGGGCAAGGGGCGCAGGGGCGCGCACGCAAGCGGGCGGCGGCCAGGCGCGCAGGGGCGCACGCGCAAGCGGGCGGTGTAATGCCTGTGGTTTGTATTTCGTATTTCTGGAATACGTGTACGTATTTATTCTTGTATTGCATGATTCCTTGTATAGTTTTCTTCATGGCTTGACTTGGTTTATTCCTGGTTCGGGTTGGTTGGTTTGGCTTGGCTTGATTTTGATTAGGTTCATGATGAACCCAAGGTGAACCCCTACCTACCACCACCCATTGTATTTATTAGCCCTCTTCATTCTCTCTTTTCATTATTCATCTTCTTCTTCCTCATTTACTCCCTTCACCTACCAAAGAGAGAAGAGAGAGGATTAGGCAAGTGCACCTTGCCATCACTTGAGAACCACTTTTTATTTGTCCATTAGCTAGATTAGGCCATGGTGATCAACATTAGAACTTGACATTTTGTGATTTGGAGTCTCCATTATTCTAGATCTAAGTTTCTTCTATTTTCGGTTTTGCATGATTTTGATCTATTTAAGTTGTATTTTTATGGGTTTTGATGTTCTTATGTTGGAGAGAATTGAATTTCACCCAAGATAGAACTTTGCAAAGTCGGATTTGGACTTGTTTGGACCAAGTTATAGATTTTTGAAGCTTTGGATTCAACCATGGAGTTCTTGCTGATTTGGAGAAGACAGTGAGCAGTGCACGAGCTTTTTAGCTTGTGCCACTGAGTTGAGTGCGCTCTTTAGCGCAGCGCAGTCCCCATACGCTGCCTTTTGGGAGCGTATGTCTCGCATACGCTCGCTTGCTTGATAAGGAGTCGTATGGACCCCATACGCTGCCTTTTAGGAGCGTATGACTCGCATACGCTCGTTTGCTTGACAAGGAGTCGTATGGACCCCATACGCTGCCTTTTGGAAGCGTATGACTTGCATACGCTTGACCTGAGCGTGGCTTGACTTGAGCGTGGCTTGACCTGAGCGTAGGTTGGCCTGAGCGTAGGTTGGCCTGAGCGTAGCCTGACCTGAGCGTATGACTTTTGCACTGAGCGTATGGCCTTTGGCTGAGTTGGTCTCATGTCAGCGTGTCAGATTTGGTTTTATTTTCCCTAAGCTTGGCTCTTCTATAGCCCTGTATATTGATATTTTATTAGATATTTTACGCCCATTTTATATCCTTACGCCTTTTGTCCTAAACTTGATAATCACGAATTTACTTGATATGTTTGGAATTGATAACTGAGCACGACACGATAGTGACCCGTAGTGGTGCACTCCTGACATGAGTAACCTGACATGACCTGATAGTGGCCCGTCGTGGCGCACTCCTGACAAGTACACTTGGCATGATAACCTGGCATGATTATCTCGAATAGCTGTTGCGACGGCTACCTGACATGACATGACCTGTATAATTAATCTGGACACCGTGGGCGATTGTGTTTGTATAAATAAACCAGTCTTGTCTTGCATCATGTCTAGGACAGGGACTCCTGAGTACCACGGTCAGGAGTACCTACTAAAATGGACTAAGGCTAATAACTAGATTAATACATTAGTCATGACGAAATTTCCCAGCTACAGGCAATCCCGTTACCTGGGCACGCCTTGGGATCTGTATCCTGCCGTCGAGTAGGGCATATTTCCAGCACATTGTCATGTGTTGCACCCTTCAAGCTACCTAAGGGTACATTCGTTTCCTGGACGATGTACCCACCTGAATTCAACTCTAATCTTTTAACCCGGGTAACCTGGATGGTCTGCAGGGCTTGTGGCTGTGGAATAATCTCACTTCATCTTGTTAGTAATTAGGCTTGTGACAACCCTAGTTAGTTAAAGTATCAAGCCGTCATTCTTGCTTGGCCGTGAAGTGATTGGATGGAGTCTAACCAGTCTAGTCTTGCCCTGATCCTGTTCCAGATTATTGAATGACCAGAATGCTTGTATTTATTTTACCGATAAATGGTGAGAATTCCAAGTTCTATTCAGACGAAGGGTTACAACCCCGGTCCTTGTTTGGTTTACGGGTTGTAACCTGGTTATCTGAATAGTTCCATGGTTATCTCGTCGTATATCATCCTGGTGTATTTTCTTTATTTCCAGTTCTTACTTTTAAATTATATCTTGTGCTGATTGCTGGTTTTAGTTCTTAAGTGAAGCTTCCTTTGTGGCACTTGCTCTTTCTGGGGTCTGACCCAGCTGGTTTTGTATGGCCAGATTTCGGAGCAGCTCCAGAGGATCTACCGACCTTCCTGCCAGATGGTGAACACTAGAACGAATCCCGGCAACGAGTGGGTTTTATTTTGCTCTCCCACTCCCTTGTAAAAATATTCTTTTGAGGCGTTTAGCCGACGAGCACCTGTTTAGCTCGATTGCACTTACTTACTGTCTGCCTACGGGCTGTAACATGATTAACAGATCCTAGGGTTGATCATGTATGACTAAACTCTTGCTAGTCCTGATATTTTGTAACGACTAGCTTCATGATCAACTGAATATGTAATGTTTGGGACGCCTTACTATTGTATATTTAATGATCATACATCTTGTGACTTTTACTTACTTGCTTGTGATTGAGACACTAGGCTTGTTCATGACCCTAAGAGACTGTTGGGTTGTAGATAAACCCTCATGTATCTAGACAGCCGTAACCGTATAGCGAGATGGATTCCATTTCATATACGTAGCTGGCTATGTCTGCCCCCGCTCTCCAGTATTCTGGTTCTGGGGCGTGACAGGCGGCGGCCAGGCGCGTAGGGGCGCGCGCGCGTAAGCGGGCGGTGTG
>JANAVB010011999.1:15751205-15753662 GCA_029216955.1 Iris pallida
ACTCTCTGGTGCAAATACTACATCCTCGTCCCGTGTGTGGACTCTCTGATGTAAACACCCTCGTCCAGAGTGTGGACTCTTTGGTGCAAGTCAAGTCAAGTCAAGTCTACACCCTCGTCCCGAGCGTGGACTCTCTGGTGCGAATAATCGACATCCTAGTCCCTAGCGTGGACTCATGGATGTAAACAGATCAAGGAAAACACCCTCGTCCCGAGTGTGGACTCTCTGGTGCCAAGGAAACAATGTCAAGGATTTAGCAGTTCACTTACACATACTCGTTCTATGACACGACTCAAGCAAGGTACTGACGAGAACTCCAAATGTGAATCACAAGGCCAAAACATGAACATGGCTATAAATAATAAAAACAACTCCACAGAAAATAACACGAAAAGCACATGTCCATAAACAATCAAATGACTGAAAAACGAAAAGAAATGCATATAAATAAAACTGTAGAGGAAGGCAAGGTATACTTGCCTGGAGGTTGCACGGAGAACCAACAATGTATCGCCAATCAACAAGTCAAAAAATCCAAGTCATCACAACTGTCTCCGAAAGCTGAAATAAACATTACCAATGTTCTCAGAATAGTCAATTTAGCTAGGATTGCCTATCCTTAAGTCCAATTCTGGATACAGGGGCAAAACGGTAATTTTAGGCAAAAACGATGTCTGTCGTTGGACCCGCTTTGCACCGAACAATGTGCCAGAGTCAATGGTCTCTAAAGTCGTCAAACTACATGTCTACGGATCTAGTTTTCTGATATGAACCCAACCGTATGTCCAAAGTTGGATTCCGGCAGGCCGTGCACAAAATCACACGTTGAGTCGGGCCGGGGGGCCCGCGATACGGCGATTTTATCAACTGTCTCAGAATTGGACCAAACTTGGCATACAGGACTAGAAAAATGATACGGTCCTGCTGGCGTAAGTTTTGCCTCGATCTGATGAGCGTGCACGAAGTAATTGAGGAATTTGCGCAGAGGCCGATACGGTGAATTTCGACGGATACGCATCAAATTCGTCGCGCACACGCGACCAATTTGAATTCCGTCAAAGCCCACAAGACCACGAACTCGATACGCAACTTTCGATGCTTTCGGTTCGCGACAACGTCGCCCGGAATGGTGGGACGCACGTCGTGTGGATGGTTTTTCTAGTTTTGAAAACTGTTTTTTGATGATTTTTTCTAAACTTCCAAAACAGATTTCTCAGTGCATATTTTATGAACTTCGAATCTACAAAATGATTTCTGAGCTCCTATATGTTGCCGATAAATACCTTCAAATAGATTTTCTAATCGATCCACGAATTGGCGAGAAATTACCTTCCAAGTCGAGCGTTTGGACTGCTTATGTCCTATTTCGGTACAGGATTTTCCGTCGACTTCGAGTCAATTTTGTGAATCGACCGGTCGGTTCCGTTGGGATCGACTCGATAGGATCTCTAGAGGGTTATAAGGGCTATTCGTAGGAATTTACGGATACGAAAACCATTGAGCGACCAGGAAGTAAATAGCGCTAGAATACGCGTACCTTGCCGCTGTGTTCTGCTGTGTCCAGTCCGCCCACGCGCGGATCCGCGGCGGTTCCCGGCCAACTCCGGCGGGGTTCGCGGTGGCGCACGGTCAGGAACGGCCGTCAACAGGTCGTGGGCGATTGGCGAGTCTTCCCGCATTGGTGAAGTTGCTGTCTCGACTCGCGTCGACGCGCACAGACGAAGTTGGCCAGAAAATAGGGTCGCCGCCTTGGGGTGTCGGCGGTGCCTGGCCGCGCTCGACGGGGCGCGTGTGCGCGCGTGGGGTGCGCCCAGGTTGGGGTCGACGGAGGGTGGTTAGGGTTGCGTTGCTCTCGACCTCTCTCTGTTCTCTCTCGCTCTTTATACGTACGGGGTCTGAACCCGAGCGCAGCTCTCGGGTTGGCCTTCGTTTATAACTACTGCTGCTGGGCTTCTTTCTTGTGGGGTTCGGTTTGGTAACCCCCCAGGCAAGTGCTTAGCTTGGCCAGGTTTGGGCTCTACACGCTGGTGTGGGGGAAGGCCTGGGCTCGGTTCGGGCCCAAATTAGCCTGGGCTGTTATACTATTTCTTCTTTATTCTTATATCAATTATTATTACTATATCTATATATATATATATATATATATATATATATATATATATATATATAAAATATAATATATAATTATTTTTTAAATATATAAAAAAAATATATACATATATATATATATATAATATATATTATATATATATATATATTATATAATATATATATATATATATATATATAATATATATATATATATATATATATATATATATATACATATAACGCCTATATATACAATATATTATATACATAAGACAATATATGTATAATACATCTATATTTACATGCAATTAACACACATATATTTATACATAAATATATACACATCTATCGTATAGAATTATATAA